>CM050163.1:269452518-269690925 GCA_027410445.1 Discoglossus pictus | reverse complement strand
AAAAAAACAAAAAAACTTTTAAATTTTGTACTGAGCTAATAACAATATGATACTGCTCTTATTATATGTGTATCAGTAGTGATTTATAACTTTTGTGCTGTTATCAAAATATTGATGGTGCTTTTATTATTCTTAGTATTCATCCTTATTGTAGTTATCAATCATGAATACTCATGGTGCCTTTATGTAATAGTTCCTAGGTATATCCTTCTTATATCTTAATTATTTTCTTGTCTTTCAGAGAAAGAAGGGGGGGGTTTCAAAGTTTTTATATTCATTTAAGAGTGGTCCCCACAGTTATAATATGGACACTAGAATTGATTTTTACTTTAAACATATCACTAATGTACATGTAATGTATGACAACATAAGAGTTATATAATAAATAACTTATAAGCACTGCTAGCACTTTATATAGTAATTTAAAATCACTACTGTTGTATATAGATATGCTGTGATTACTTTACAGCACTTTAAATATTTAATGTTTTAACACTATAAAAATAAGAATACAAGTACACTGTTGTAATTTTAAACACATTTTTATTAGAAATAAATGCACATATAAGTTTCAAGGAATCTCCACCTATTTGAATATATATGAACTGAATATTTAGGAGGTTATGTAACCACAACATTTTTATGCTGATAGTCAACTCTGAAGATAGTAAATGGAAGACACATTTATATGTATGTATTTATACATACAAACATCCATATATATATATATGTGTTTTGAATATACTCCTACATTGGGTTTTAAATATACTCTTATGGAATAAAGTATAATATTGGGAAACCAAAGAGACCCGCAAATGAGAACAATAATTCCACCTCTCTGTGGTTCCAACAGATAGTAGGGGTAGGAACTTAGAATCACTAAGTGATAATAGATAAATTTATAATGTAAAGAAATTAAGAAGGATATCATTTAAGCTTGTCATACCATATCTATATATACCCTTCTCACTTGGTGAGAGTTAAAGGGTAACCATAGTAACCAATACGCTATAAATAGGAGGCTCCGTTGAGGTCCTCGCCCCTCCCTTTGAAAAAGTCACGCCCGAGTGACGAAACGTGCGTCAGGGTTGCGTCTGACGTCAGACGCTCACACTAAGAATAGGTAGCGCTTCCAGCTAAGCTCCGTGAATAGGGAGCTTAAAGTCACCTTCCTGTGCCCTAACTTGCAGTACATGGGAGAGCCTGGTACTGCATAGGGGGAATCTATGTATATATGCAATAACAAACGCATTTAGTAAAACTGAAATTTTTAAGAATTGACATTAATGTGACACCCGAAAATAGGGGTCACAAGAAACGCTATAGATATAACAGAATGTGGGGATTTTTGTTAAAAGACCCTCTTACCAACTAAAACCCTTATATTGCAAATAGTCTCCACAGTGAGTCACTATAATAACTGGAAAAATATACCAGTATAATTTATAATTGATATAGAGACTTAAAGGGCACTCAGTTTATGTAACAAACCCAGAGCGTTAAATTTGCCAACTTCTAGAATTATATAAAGTGGAATGCATATCTAAAAGAATTTGAAGGTAAAAAAACATCAAGAGATAAACATAATATCTCTAACACTGATAAAAAGAGATATATTTCTAAAAAAACCTGGAAGCCAAATAAAATTACACACTTAATAAGATAAGACAAGAGGAAATAAGATCATGCATTGATCCCTCAAATATTATTAATTCACTTATCAAAAGTGTGGTAAATAAGGGATTCAATATTAAAATGTTTTTAAGGAATTACTTCCTATTTCCCTTGATTTTAAAGAGTTTTTAATCGACGTTGTCTCCTAAAAATGTAAATAAAACTTTATTATTTTTGTTTTCTCCAGTTCTCTATTTTGAATATATGTGAAACAGGTGTAAAGCACCAAGAGAAAGTACTTACACTTCCCACTACTAATATATAAAATATTACAATGCAGCACTAAATATCTTTAGTGTAGAAATCAGTTATTGACAATGCTCACTTTTTAACAATTAATTGATACAATGGATGGTTACTAAAAATAGGACTTATTATTATTGGTCTATATCAACTTTTTGAGTAAAGGATATTTAAGGATACAATACATATCACTTGCTATCTAGATAACAATTGGATAATCATATCTAATGGCTGCTAATTTTCATTGTTGTTGTTCAGTCCTTTAGTCGTGTCCAAGTCTCTGTGACCATTTGGACCACAGCGCCCAGACACGTCTGTCTGTTTCTTGTTGTATCTATCCATATGGTTTTCTTTGCAAAAATACTGGAGTGGGTTGCCAGTTCCTTCTCCAGTGAACCACCATCTGTCTGACCACTCTGCTATGACCTGCTTATCTTGGGTGACCCTACATGGAATAGCTCACAGCTTCTCTGAGGAATACAAGCCTTTTCACCATGTCAAGGTAGCGATCCAGAAGGGGAGTTTGGCATAATGTATCCCAAACACATTAACTTTTAAAAATATGAGTGAATCATTTAAATTGACTAATACAGTGGTAAGCCATTCTCTAGCGGAAAGGAAGTTAATATGAATCATTATTAATGATAGTTACTATTTAAAATCATTATGTATTAGGATATTGCTACTGCTGTACATAGAATTATCTGTCACTGTGATACAAATCACTAAAAACAAAATAAAACAGATGGATATATTTTAACTACCAACTAAAGACTACAATTACACCATCCTAGAAAGTAATTCTAGATTCGGTCATTTTCAGAACCTTATGGAGAAAAATAACGGTTCTGTGTTTTTTGATCTGTTGTTTACCAGACAATGGGCCTCATTCTATTAGCGGCCGCAGCCGTTGCGGGGCCGCAAGGACCGGCCGCAAGCTATTCGGCTATTCTATTCCCTTACGGCCGGGGATTCCGGCAGGCTTGCGGCCGGTGCCTTGCTATCTCTTGCGGCCGCTCGCGCCAGAGGAAAGCCTTTGATCTAAAACGGCCGCAAGAGTTTTGCAATTCAATTGCTCCGGGAAACCTCTCTGCAAGGCTAAAAGCGAGCCGCAGCTTACTTGCAGGAAAGAGGTCCCGCTACCACCAATTAAGCACATAAAATAGCTCAAATAAAGCCATCCTGCACTTTGAGAAGACTATAAAGGGATTTTAGGTGTTAGAAAAAATAGCACATAATTATCCTATACTCAAATCCGTTAAATATTTGTTTTTTAATATCCGTAAAATATCCATGTAAAAAATGCAGAGTGCTTGGAGCACTTCAGACCCGCCCACGTCGCAGCCGGAAAATAAACAGTTAATTTGAACTCGGGTTTGGGCTGATGTGCAAGCTTGAGAGTGGGTTTCTTTTAATCCTCATGTCCCCCAATATGATCCCTAGCATTTACAGAGCTGTACAGTGCAGGCTTGAATTTATTTTTGCGTTTTTACATTTCTGCGCTTACGGCCGGTTCCAAGATATGCAGCCGGCTGTAAGATGAGATCCTTGCGGGGCCGTATAATAGAATCGCGAGTTAACAGAACCCCCGCAAGGAATAACAGCCTTACGGCCGATTTACGGACGGTAATAGAATGAGGCCCCATGTGAGTGCTTCAAACAACAGAACTTCTTTTATTTATTTATTCAAGTGTTTTTAATACAAAATAACACATCAAATTGCATTCTTATATATTTCACAAATATAATAGTATCACAAACTAATACATATATAATTTGTTCAGTACATTGGAAGTCAATATATCTATTCGTGTTTTCTTTTTGACATTAAATATACAAAATTATTAAGTTATTAAAAATTTCACTTTACATAATCATCCCAGGGTTGCCATTATCTGTGTTCAGATCTCCAAAATCTCGCTTTAGTTCTCTATTTCTATCTACTATTTCTACAATGTATTTCCATTGATGGATTTATTTTCCATTCTTTTATTAACCATTTTGCCACTAAGAGTATATAAGAAATTCAATAGTTATTTAAATATTTTATGTCTTCTACATATATATGAAAACTTAAAATGTCTCTTGTTTCCCATTCATTATATGAATTTAGATATTTGTATTTTTTCACAATTTCATCAGATATCAACATGTACCCGGTTTATCACAATCTCACCAACATTTATCTGAGTTGCCAGTATAAATTTAGTCATGATTGTTGAAACTACATTTCTGGATAATTTTAAAATAAAGTTCTCTGTAAGAGACACGTTTTAATGATTCCCAGAATAAAAACTCTATACCACGTTTCTTCTGGCCAAGCCATAATTATCCTAGTCTTAGTCTTGTCTGATTCAACATTATTTCTTCAAATTATTTGCTACAAAGCATTTCAAATAATGTCAAGTTCCTCATATTATCTATTTTATTTCCTTTATTATTCAATTTGGGACATAAGGAGGTATAGCCTAAAAAAAACTTATTCTGTAATACAGTAAAGAATTTCCAGGAGGATTTTAAAAATAAATCTCCAGTAATTATACTGCCATCTATCTTTGAAATATTTAAGTTAAAGTATTTAATATTTAAGTTAATATTTCAGAAATGCAAAAGAAGGGAAGATAGTTAAACCATTTTTTATATGCTTGTATCACAATAGATTGTACACGTTTAGGAAAATGTAAGGCCTTCTTCAAATCTAATTGTGATTGCCATAAGAGAAGTTGAATTTTGATAATTAGGAGTCAGGCAGTTGTCAATTTGTTTCCATTTGGTTAGTTTAGCCAATTTAATTATTGACATTTTCCCACAGTAAATAAATGTATCAATCTTTAAAAGTTGTTTAAAATGTACATAGAAACTATTTTGGAAATACATCCTAACACATATGTATATATATATGCAAGTGGGTTTTACTTTTTACAAGTAAAGGCTGATAAAATGCAGAGTGCACTTATTTTGCGCAGGTGAGAAGGCAGAAGTTAAAATAAAAAGGAGAAGGGGTGAACTTGTGAACTTGCGAACAATTCTAGTATAATTGTAATTCTATTAAAAGTGTAGGAGTTTAAATAAAAGGAGAGACCTCCAAGAGGGGGAAGAAAAAAAATGTTTCTTATAAAACTTTATGCAAATATATTATTTTTTATTCTTGTTTATTTTTCCCAATTAATTTTTGTAGACAATAATAATAATTATGAGTCAGTCCAGTGGCAACCTCACTCATTGTACATCCTGTCATATGTATGCAATACTGAAACATGTGATCCAGGGTCCATACCTCTGTGAGAGGTGTGAGCATGTTGCCTCTCTGGAAGCTCAAATTGGAGAACTGGAGAAGAGAATTGCAGCACTTAGTGATATTGCCCCTTGGGAAGGGGAATCAGGGGGAACAGGAGGAGGCAGGCCAGTTCTGATTTGGCAAACACCAACAGATTTGCAAGATTGAGTGAAATTGTTGAGGATGTCCATTCAGGAATGGCAATGCCAGATAGAGCTGTTAACTGCCGGGAGAACAGTTCTACTGGAGGAGTGGGAGGGCAGAATAGGCAGAGCAACAGACAGGTTTTGGTGGTAGGGGACTCTATTGTTAGGAAGGTAGACAGGGTTATTTGTCACCCAGATCCTATTTTCGGAGATACTACCAGTGCCACCGGCTAGCCCAGGGAGGCAGAAGGAGCTTAGGGAGGTTAATGCATGGTTAAAGATGTGGTGCACTAAGGAGGGCATTGGGTTTTTAGAGCACTGGGCTGACTTCTCACTTTGGTACAATCTCTACAGGAGGGATGTATTGCACCTTAATGATGAGGGAGCTTTTGTGCTAGGGGATAGGATGGTAGAAAAGCTGGAGGAGTTTTTAAACTAGTATGTGCGGGGAGGGACAAGATATAAGTAATGGGGTTGAAAGTGTAGAGGGTATAAGGGATGAATTGACAACTCATAGGGGAGGAGATGGGTGGAGGGGTAGTATAGTCAATAGGGAGGTATTACTAAGCAACTCAAGTATAGTGGCAGGCACTTCAGAACTACAGACTCATAACATAAGGTGTATGCTTGCTAATGCCAGAAGCTTGCCAGGTAAAATGGGAGAGTTAGAATTATTAGCAATTAATGAAAAATTGAATTTAATAGGCATTACTAAAACATGGTGGGATGAATCTCATGACTGAACTGTCTATCTTGATGATATATAACCTATTTAGGAAAGATAGAGGCAATGGTAAAAGAGGAGGAGGGATATGTCTGTATGTTAAGCCTGATTTTAAGCCTATAGTCAGAGAAGATATTTATGGTGGAACTAGCGGTAATGTTGAATGTTTGTGGGTAGAGTTAAATAGCGGAGCAACAAATTCCAAAAGAATATTAGTTGGAGTATGCTATAAACCCCCAAAATATAGCTGATAGTGAGGAAATACAATTATTGTTACAAATTGGAAATGCAGTTAAGCATGGGCAAGTTCTAATAATGGGAGATTTTAATTACCCTGAAATAAACTGGGTAAATGAGACCAGCAGTTCAGCTAAGGGGAACAGGTGCTTGAGTACACTCAAGGATAATTATCTGGCCCAGGTTATACAAGGCGCTCCATGCCAGCAACTGCGACCCTCGCAAACTTCACGTCGCAACCCAAACAGCACGACACACACATTACGACACTCGCAAACAACATACGACACACGTTCACACACATTACGGCCTCGCAACACTCGGACGCAACTCGCGAACATTACAAAATGTAAAACACAATACATACACACAGCACATACATAAAAACATTACCTACACCAAGAGGGAGCACCCAGGACCTCAAAAATGCAACTTAGACCTCGATTTTACTCGAAATAAAAGAGTTTAGAGACTAAAAAAAAATCTAAGCGAGAGAAAAAATGGCCGCCGAACAAAACGAAAACGAGGCTACAGCACTCTAAACTCGCAAAACACCTCAAGAAACTCGCAAAACACCACAAGAAACTCGCAAAACGCCACAAACGACATACGGATATTCATACCACACAGTGCACACATTCAGCATGCTTACACAGCAGCTCCACACCACTAATGCTGCAGCAACATCAACACACATTGCCAGCTCTTCATCACAATGCTTCAAAATAGGTACAGTATATTCATTTAGTAATGTATTACATATTTATTATACACCAAACAGCATTAGCTACCTTACAATTTCATTGCCGTCATTTTTTGACGGGCAATTCGCTAGTCACAAATAATACCGATATAGTATCCAATGTTGAAATAGGGCAACCTTTGCGAAACAGTGATCACAACACAGTCTCATTTGAGATTTAATTAAAAAAACTAAATTTTAAGGGGCCAGCAAAAACTCAAAATTTTAAAAGGGCAGATTTTAACAGTCTAAGGGCAGGAATACAAAGTATAGACTAGGACAGAGAACTGATAAGTAAAAATACTAAACAAAAACGGACAACATTTAATTCCTTACTAAATATACATACTTATCACCACATACCAAGTGGGAATAAAAGCAAAAGGAGTAAATCACATCCAACGTGGCTTAACAATGATTGAAAGATCAAAATACGGAGTAAAAAACAGGCATTTAAATTATACAATCAAGATGGAACAGAGACTGCTTTACGGGAGTACAAGGAAATCAACAAGGCTTGCAAAAGCGCTATTAGATTGGCTGAAAATAGAAAATAAAAAAATAGTGCAGACAAACCCTTTAAAAATTTTAAGTATATTCATGGGAAGAAGGCAAGGAAGGAAGCTCTTGGAACATTACAATGTGAAACAGGCCATTTGAAAATTAGTGACCAGGAAAAGGCAGATGAGCTAAATAAGTTCATCTTTTCGGTATACACAAGAGAGGTACCAGTGTTTGGACACTGCAACATAATGGGGCTACAGTACCTTCCCAAATAAATCCAAAAGAGGTTGGAAAAAATAAATGATATTAAAGCCCCGGGCCCTGGTGGAATACATCCACGTGTACTGAGGGAACTGGGTTCTGTAATAGCCAAGAAAGACTATTGTGCAAACTAAGGGATACATGAATTGCAGTAAATATCTGCTCATGGATTGAGAGCTGGCTAAAAGACAGGAAGCAAAGGATTGTTGTAAATGGAACATACTCCGATTGGACTAATGTGGTAAGTGGGGTTCCTCAGTGTTCAGTATTAGGTCCTCTCCTTTTTAACATATTTATTAATGACTTAGAGGTGGGACTGGAAAGTAGTGTCTCCATTTTTGCTGATGACACAAAGTTGTGCAAGGTAATTAAATCAGATAATGATATGCTTTCCCTTTAAAGGGATTTACATAAAATTGAGGAATGGGCATCTAAATGGTAGATGATAATTAATATGAATAAATATAAAATTATGCATCTTGGAAGGAAAAATAGCCATGCAATTTATAATCTTAATGGAGCAAATATAGGGGTATCAGATATTGAAAGGGATTTGGGAGTACTTGTGGACAACTACCTAGGTAACAGTGCTCAAAGCCAAGAAGCAGTTGCAAAGGCAAACACAATATTAGGAAGGGTATAGAAGCAAGGGCAGCAAGGGAAGCAAATATAATTGTGCCACTATAGAAATCTCTAGTATGCAATCATTTGGAATATGGAGTACAATTTTGGGCACAACTTCATAAAAAGGACATTTTAGAGCTGGAAAAGGTACAGGAGGGCAACAAAACTAATTAGGGGAATTGGGGGGCTAAGAAAGACTAACCGAATTAAGCTTATTTTCTCTAGAAAAAATTGTCAAGGGAGCTTTTTGTGCCAAGAGGTTTTCAACTGACAAGAGGACACCCCTTGAGGTTAGAAGTAAAAAGATTTCACCTAAAAGAAAGAAAAGGTTTCTTCACACTAAGAGTGGTTAATCTTTGGAATTCTCTACCAGAGTAGTTGGTGACAGCGGATTCGATAGATAACTTTAAAAGGGGATTGGTTTATTTCTAATTAAGAAGGGAATTTAGGGTTATCCTGGATAATTAGAGAGAGTATATTGATCCAGGGAGAAATCCGATTGCCAGTATCTGGGGTCAGGAAGGAATTAATTTGTTTTTCCCCTTTGAGACGTTTGGCTGAGTTTCACTTGAGTTTTTTTCTTTTTGCCTACCCCTAGATTAATTACTAATTAAAATAAATAAATAAATAGTTGATTAATAATTAATTAATTAATTAAACAATTAACAACAAATTCATTAATAACTGATATTATAGATCATATTGCAGATCAGAGGAGATCTTAAAAGGTTGAACTTGACAGACAGAAATTTTCTTTTCAACCTTAATTACTATGGCCCTCATTCAATTGCGATTTGGCCAATTGAATAGGGCTCTAAATAAGCACATAGCATATTTTTTTTAAATAAGTTTTTAGTTAGTGAAAACCTTGCTTTTGGATAGATGCTTACTAACTAAAAACGTCTTTAAAAAATATATGTTATGTGCTTATTTAGAGCCCTATTCAATTGGCCAAATTGCAATTGAATGAGGGCCTATGTAATTATGTAACTATATATATATATATATGTATATATATATATATTATATATATATATATTTTATTTAATTTATTTATATATTTACGTTATTCTTTTACTGCAGCATTCTTCCCATCCAGGATAATTTAACTTTTTTCCAATTTGTCAAGAACACCATAACATGGTTGAATAGAAACGTGAAACTGAGCCTTGTGAGATCAAATTAAAATGTCACTCCCAAATGTGTAATATATTTACTATCCCACTTATAAGGAAATTGTTTTTTTTATATGTTTTTTTTTTTTATATTTCCCTTTTCCTTCATTTCATTTTTAAAAGTATTCATTTAAATAGTTTCAATATTTACTATATTCGTCAATTATAATATATAAGTCAAGGTCAATAGAACGTCATTAGCAAATAACAACATTTTATGATATTGATTTTTTATCTCAACTACTCCAATATTTCTCAAAGATGATTTATTTAGTTCTGCTAACCATTCTATAATAAGAGTAATAATCAATGGAGACAGTAGGCAGCCCTGCCATTTTATGAACCCAGTCCTGCAAAAATGTGTCTTATTAAACAACCCTACAGAATTTTTTAGTTATAAATCCTGACCCGGGACAAATTCTGTAGGGTTGTTTAATAAGACACATTTTTGCAGGACAGGGTCCATAAAATCCCAACTGAGTTTGCCAAAAGTCTTTTGGGCATCTAAAGCCAGCATAGGGATATTCTTCTTGCTAACTTATAAAATAATGTTAATAAGTCTTCTTGTATTATCTGGACCCTGTCTTCTATTTATAAACCTAGTTTGATCTAAATGTATTAGCTTGGTCATTATTAAACCTTTTAGCCCAAAGATTTGAATATATTTTTATATCTACTTTAATTAAATATATAGATCTATATAAAATTACAATCAGTTTGATCTTTGTCTTGTTTCAATATAGTAAAACCTGTGCTTCTATCATCTTGCCTGGAGCTGATCCCTTAGCTTTAATTTCACTGAATATTTCTCAAATAGGGGTACATAATACTGATGAAAATACCTTAAAGCATAAATTCCCAAATCCACCATCTCTATTAGTTTTAATAGGTTTTAGCTCTATTTCCTGAAGATTTGTATTTTGATTGAGCTTTTCTAAATCACTTTCTGAAATGTTGGGGAGTTTTATTCTTGCTCTCTGGCATAATCAACCCAAGTTACATTTCCTATTTTTACTGTCTTTATATTATTTAGAATCGCAATATTGACAACAAAAAATGCTCTGTGCTTATACAGAGCCCTTTTAAATTTGCTGAATCACAATTTAATAAGGCTGTAATAAAGCCCTAAAGAGTCTCAAGCCAGGCTAGTGTGCTCTGAGCACACATTTCCATTACATCCCAAATCTAAATAATCTGGTCCCAATGTATAAAAACTAAAAGCATATGACAATTGTGAATGGGTTTAGAAAATGCTGTAAGCAGCAAAAGTAAAAAGAAGAAAAACTGCAGTCTGTCAACAGCCTTTAACCTGCTTAAACACTATGGCCCTCATTCAATTGCAATTTGGCCAATTGAATAGGGCCCAAAATAAGCACATAACATATATTTTTTAAAGAAGTTTTTAGTTAGTAAACATCTATCCAAAAGCAAGGTTTTCACTAACTAAAACTTCTTTAAAAAAAATATGCTAGGTGCTTATTTAGAGCCCTATTCAAATGGCCAAATCGCAATTGAATGAGGACCTTTGAGCCTCATTCAATTCCGAGTTGCCCAATTGAATAGGGCTCTATATAAGCACATACAAAAAAATTTCACCAAACTTTTTAGTTACTGAACTTCTATCCAAAACCAAGGTTTTCACTAACTAAAAACTTCTGTCAAAAAAATATGTTATGTGCTTATATAGAGCCCTATTCAATTGACAAATTTCAAATTGAATGAGGACCTATAAGCCTCATTCAATTGCGATTTGGCCAATTAAATAGGGCTCTAAATAAGCACATAGCATATTTCTTTTAAATAAGTTTTTAGGTAGTGAAAAAACTTGCTTTTGAATAGATGTTTACTAACTAAAAACTTCTTTAAAAAATATATGCTATGTGCTTATTTAGAACCCTATTCAATTGGCCAAATCGCAATTGAATGAGGCCCTACATATTGGGCTGCCCAAAGGGAACCTCACAGTCATCTATATTGTCTAGATGCTGAATGGCAAATACGATTGCCTAATATGTAGCCTTAAGTCCTTTGTTTTGCAAATAAGCAGCTTTTGTCAAAAGCGAGAATCAATTTAAGAAGCAAGTGCAGCAAAAGTTGGGTTTAAATAACCACACTTGATAAAGATTGTGACATCAGCATTGTAGGTGATTGGGCAGTCAGAAGACTTGAGGAAGGTGAAAGAAATTACCTGACAGCCAATCAGTAAGGAGAAAATGAGGATGTTAACATATTCATAAACTACAATACGCATCAATCATATTGCAGGTAACCTAAAAATTCAAGACATTTTTAGATTAATCCGATCAATACACACAACTGGCTTATAAAGGTAGTGATAGTTTAGATGAAACCTATAGGTACGTGCCAATATAAAATATAGTATGAGCTCTAGCTACTGTTAAGAACATGAAAACAGTAACTAAACAGACCATAGATAAGCCATATTTATGTACTAAAATCATATCAATGAGGATATAAATTAAATTAAATACCTAACCTAAATTAAAGATTAAGATTGGATATCAAAACCTAATGAAACCATATAGGAACCATATCTATATAATGCAAATTGATCAACAAAGGTTTGAATTGGATGTCTGAGTTTACTGCACAGTTCACGACTTAATGAACATACTCCAAAACGCTAGATTTAGGTTGTCATCACTATTGCTATAATAACCAGACAATAAAAAAATGCATGGTACAGAGGAACAAACTATGATTGATTGAAACTTTTTGAAAGTACATAAAATACATATAAATAAGGAACCACAATATACACCTAACCTAACTAAAAAGAAAATGATTCATAACTCAAGCTGCAAACCTCATAGAGTGATATGAGAACAATAATTGATCAAAAGATGTGTAAGTCCATTATCATCACCTCAGTAGTGATGTCGTGAACATAACATTTTAGGTTCACGAACAGCGGACGCGAACTTCATCAAATGTTCGCGAACGGGCGAACCTGGCGAACCGCCATAGACTTCAATGGGCAGGCGAATTTCTTTCTGGCCACAATAGTGATGGGAAAGTTGTTTCAAGGGGACTAACACCTGGACTGTGGCATGCCGGAGGGAGATCCATGGCAAAACTCCCACGGAAATTTACATAGTTGATGCAGAGTCTAGTTTTAAGCCATAAAGGGCATAAATCACCTACCATTCCGAAATTGTTTGGAATAACATGCTTTAAAACATCAGGTATGATGTTGTATCGATCAGGTAGTGTAAGGGTTAAGCCCGCTTCACAGTAACAGACCAATCTCCCCGTTTAATGCACAGCAAACAATCGCAAACAGTCCCTTTGCACAACCGCAAACTCCACATTTGGATGCCGAGCTAGTCATGTTCCGTTCCTCGTCCTCAGTGATCTCACTGAAGGTATGTTCTTCCCTCCAGCCACGTACAACACCACGGGTACCAGATAGGTGACAACGAGCACCCTGGGATGCCTGTTGTGGTTGGTCTTCCTCCTCCTCCTCAAAGCCACATTCCTCCTCTGACTCCTCTTCCTCACAATCCTCTTCCAGCATTGCCGCAGGTCCAGCAAGCGATGCTGATAAGGCTGTTTCTGGTGGTGATGGTGACCACAACTCTTCCTCTTCACACTCATCTACGGCCTGATCCAGCACTCTTCGTGGGGCACTCTCCAGGAAGAAAACAAATGGTATGATGTCGCTGATGGTGCCTTCGGTGCGACTGACCAGGTTTGTCACCTCCTCAAAAGGACGCATGAGCCTACAGGCATTGCGCATGAGCGTCCAGTAACGTGGCAAAAAAATCCCCAGCTCTGCAGAGGCTGTCCTAGAACCCCGGTCATACAAATACTCATTAACGGCCTTTTCTTGTTGGAGCAGGCAGTCGAACATTAGGAGTGTTGAATTCCAACATGTCGGGCTGTCGAAAATCAAGCGCCTCACTGGCATGTTGTTTCGCCACTGGATATCTGTAAAGTGCGCCATGGCCGTGTAGGAATGCCTGAAATGGCCACACACCTTCCTGGCCTGCTTCCTATAAGCCTGGGTTACGTATGCACAAAGAGTTGTACAATCAGATTACACACATGTGCCATGCACGGCACATGTGTCAACTTGCCCAAATTCAATGCCGTCTACAAATTTCTTCCGTTGTCACAAACCACTTTGCCGATCTCCAGTTGGTGCGGAGTCAGCCACTGATCCACCTGTGCGTTCAGGGCGGACAGGAGTGCTGGTCCGGTGTGACTCTGCTTTCAGGCAAGTCAACCCCAAGACGGCGTGACACTGCCGTATCCGGGATGTGGAATAGTACCTGTGGAGCTGGGGGGGTGCCGTTGATGTAGAGCAAGACATAGCAGCAGCAGAAGAGGACTCAGCCGAGGAGGTTATGGAAGAGGATGGAGTAGGAGGAGTAGAGGAAGTGGCAGCAGGCCTGCCTGCAAGTCGTGGCGGTGTCACCAACTCCTCTGCAGAGCCACGTATTCCATGCTTGGCAGCCGTCACCAGGTTTACCCAATGAGCAGTGTAGGTGATATACCTGCCCTGACCATGCTTTGCAGACCAGGTATCAGTGGTCAGATGGACCCTTGCCCCAACACTGTGTGCCAGAGATGCCATTACTTCCTTTTGCACAATCGAGTACAGGTTGGGGATTGCCTTTTGTGCAAAGGAATTTCGGCCGGGTACCTTCCACTGCGGAGTCCCAATAGCTACACATTTTTTGAACGCCTCAGACTCCACCAGCTTTTATGGTAAAAGCTGATGGGCTAAGAGTTCAGATAAGCCAGCTGTCAGTTGCCGGGCAAGGGGGTGACTTTGTGACATTGGCTTCTTACGCTTCAACGTGTCCTTGACAGACACCTGACTGTGGGCAGATGAGCAGGGACTGCTCAGGGCGAGACACGGAGTGGCGGATGGTTGAGAGGGGGCAAGCAGGGCAGCAGTGGTTGACATGGATGAAGATGCTGGACCAGGAGGAGGATGGCGGCTTTGACTTTGTGTGCTGCTTGTACTCATGTGTTGATCCCATAGGCGTTTGTGATGTAACATCTTGTGCCTTCGCAAAGAAGTTGGACCTAGGTGGGTGTTGGACTTCCCACGACTCAGTTCGCACAGGTTGCAAATGGCATCACTGTTGCCACAGGCAGACACACGAAAAAATTGCCACACTGCTGAGCTCTGCAATGAGGGCATTCTGGTGGTGGCAAAAGCATGCGTTGACTGGCGTGCTGTCTGGCTGACCCCGGGTGCCGATGCATGCTGTCTGACTGTGCCACTAGCTACTTTCGACAACCTCCCGCTGCTTCTAACTCGTCTCCTCCTCCTTTCTGTCTCCCCATCTGAACTTTCCTCCTGTTCTTCTTCTCTTATAGCGGGCACCCACGTGACATCCACGGACGCATCGTCATCATCAACCGCTTCACTTGTATCTGACAACTCAACAAAGGAAGCAGCACCGGGTACAACATCATCATCATCATCAGACCGTACGTTCATGTGTGTAATGCTGCCTGACTGGGACATATCCCTGTTATCTACATCCTCTGGCACTAATGTTTGTGCATCACTCATTTCTTCCAATGGATCTGTAAATAACTCTGCTGACGGATCAAGTGAAGCGGCTGTGGTGCTAGTGTTGGTGGTGGCGGCAGGCGGGCGAGTGGTAACTGGAGAGGTGCCCGAAGCTAAGCTGGAAGAGGATGGTGCGTCTAGGTTCCAAGCGGAAGCTGTAGAAGATTGGGTGTCCTGTGTTAGCGAGTCAACCATGTCCTCAGAACTGTTCAATTTCAGGGTACGTGGCCTCTGAAAACTGGGCATTATTCTAGGGCCAAAGCACCTCGGCCACGACGCCCCCTGCGGGGTGGCCTGCCTCTGCCTGTCATTTTTTTTCTGATTAGTGGTACTATGCGTGCAAGCTACTGTGACACCAGATATGAGTGTCACTGTGCACTGGCAGAAGTTGGCAGAGTAGGAGCTGTAGGCCTCACACACACGCCTGTAGGCAGGCAACTGATATTCAATTGATTACAGTCAAAAAAGGGTTCTTTTATGTCACTGTACACTAGGTTGCACCTGATATGAGTGTCACTGTGCACTGGCAAAAGTTGGCAGAGTAGGTGCTGCAGGCCTTACACACACGTCTGTAGGCAGGCAACTGATATTCAATCGATTACAGTCAAAAAAGGGTTCTTTTATGTCACTGTACACTAGGTTGCACCAGATATGAGAGTCACTATGCACTGGCAAAAGTTGGCAGAGTAGGCGCTGTAGGCCTCACACACACGCCTGTAGGCAGGCAACTGATATTCAATCGTTTACAGTCAAAAAAGGGTTCTTTTATGTCACTGTACACTAGGTTGCACCAGATATGAGTGTCACTGTGCACTGGCAAAAGTTGGCTGAGTAGGCGCTGTAGACCTCACACACACGCCTGTAGACAGGCAACTGATATTTAATCGATTACAGTGAATAAAGGGTTCTTTTATGTCACTGTACACTACCGTTGCACCAGATATGACGTATCACTGTGCACTGGGAAAAGTTGGCCGAGTAGATGCAATAAGCTTCATACACATGCCTGTAGGCATGCAATTGATATTCAATCGATTACAGTCAAAAAAGTGTTGTTTTATGTCACTGTACACTACGGTTGCACCAGATATGATGTATCACTGTGCACTGGCAAAAGTTGGCAGAGTAGATGCAATAGGCTTCACACACACGCCTGTAGGCAGGCAACTGATATTCAATCGATTACAGTAAAAAAAGTGTTGTTTTATGTCACTGTACACTACGGTTGCACCTGATATGACGTATTACTGTGCACTGGCAAAAGTTGGCAGAGTAGATGCAATAGTCTTCTCACACACGCCTGTAGGCAGGCAATTGCTATTCAATCTATTACAGTCAAAAAAGTGTTGTTTTATTTCACTGAGCACAATATAAGCTGTGAGCCTGACACAGGCAAGCAACTGAAATTAGATTACAGGAAAAAAATGGTTGTTTTCAATGTATGGTACACCACCAGGTATGAGTATTGAAAATAAGCACAATATAAGCTGTTAGGTGTTAGCCTGTCACACACACACTGGCAGGCAGGCATATGCAATTAGATTACACAGAAAAAAAAAAAAAAAAAAAATGATGTTCTAGCTCTAAAAAGGGCTTTTTGGGTTTACTTCCTTGCAGCAGATATCAGATGAGTCCTTCAGGTCTGTAGTGGAAGCTAAATACACAGCCTGGCTATCTATTTCCCTATTAAATCTCCAGCAGCTACAATATCTGTCCTCTCACAACGAATGCAGCTTCAGAATTATTCTAAAATGGATGCTGTCCTTCAGATGGAAGGCTCTGGAAGGGAGTGTATGCTGCGAATAGTCCTCGGGCGAACTGTCCGCGACATCACTACACCTCAGTAATAGTTCATACTAAATATAATGTAGCCCAACTCAAAATACGCTAGAGGTACATCAAACAAGAAATATTTAAATGTGGTAATATGATTATCTTCTATCAATAGGATTGTTGTAAGGGTTGATTGGCATTGGATGTCAGTAGCCACAATTATTATTATTATTTGTAAAGCATTAACATATTCTGTAGCACTATACATGGGTTACAATTAGGGCAAAAACAATAGCAGTATTAAGCAAGTGGAGGTGGCAAATTGCTATTCAAATGCCTCCTACTTGCAGCGCTCTACTATCCCTTACTTATCTCAAAATAGCAAGTTACTTGCCTTTCACAACCGCAAGAGTTGTGGCTGCAAAAAAAAAAACCTCTGTCAAGCCCGTAAATGGCCCGAAGGCCATAGCTTACTGGTACCAAAGAGGTCGAGTAAGGGCATGAAAAGCCCTTACTTATCCTCCTCACTAGTACAAACTGTGCCCCCACACTCCCAAATTAAACCCCCATGATACTGTAAGTACCCCCATGGCAAGTAATTTTAACCCCCATATGCTGCAGGGTCCCCATCGGGCCCCCCAGAGGGTCCCTACATTAATTATTGCTGCGGGGGTCCTGATCAGGACCCACACAGCTTTTAACATTTTAATTTGGTGCAGTGTAGGTCCTTAAAGGACCCTTAAGGTCCATTAAAGGACCTGTGATGCTATTAAAAAATCCCTATCATTCATGGGGGACTATACAGACCACCATAAGACTCTAATTAACCTTATTACTCATGGGGGTCTATACAGATTGTCCTTATTGGAAAATAATTAACCCTAACATTAGCCCTATAAGTGCCATGAGGGTCCTCAAGCACTACAAGTCCAAGCACTACACTACACTATTAGGCCCCGCAATAAACCAGTAAATCTACATTATTCCCCCCCCCTTCCTCTATCAGAATGGGATACACCCCTATATCCCGTTCTGATTGGCTGATGTAACTGTCAATCATATTTAATCCAATCAGAAGGCGTTATTGCTTTCAGCTTATTAGAATGTGATACACCCCTGTGATGTGTATCCCATTCTGATTGGCACCAAGCATCTGCGCCTTCTGATTGGCTGAAATCTGACAGTTACATCAGCTAATCAGCAAGCACAGATGCTAGGCGATCTAGCGACTGCTAGATTGGGATGCCGGACACATATGCCGGACTGAGTATGCCAGACTTGTTCCAGCTGAGGAGTGGAGCCTGCAAGAGGTAGTGGTGGAGCTTCAGAGTGGAAGTCTGTGGCACTGCACGTCCAGCGTGAGACCCCGGCACAACAGTTAATAGCACACTCTGATTTAGTAGTGTACCGTTGCTGGAAAGGTAACTGGAGAAAGGAGTGAGATACATCACTATACCGGGATAAACCACCACAGCAAAAAATGTTGTTATACTAGGGCACGCTGACATGGAGAGCCCACGAATCCATGATGGGAGCCTGTATCCAACTACAGTAGGCTAACTTCTATATTACAATCAAGAATTTACACTGATACAGTGCTGTATATTATTGCCGAGGTGAGGACTGGTGGTGACGGGGAGATCAACGAGACATGCCATTGCACCTAGACACTCCACTGTACTGAGATACACCGTAACACTGAGGCATTCGGAGAACGAGAACCCAAGAGGGGAATCCAAACCTGACTGCAATGATTGCAATAAAAGTGGTGAAAGAGAGCCCTATGGAGAGTCTTGGATTCTGAGGACTGATATGAATGTTGAACATCAGACTTAGAATATCTAGCGCATCAAGGTAAAATATGGAAGAGATCTGAAGCCAAACGAGCCTGCAGTGAATACAGTGAATGAAAACCCTGCAGAGGGAATTGGCTGTGATATTAGCTGTGATATTTAAAGTGGATGTCAGATTAAGTGTATTATACCTCTTCTAGATCAACTGTGGATGCAGCAGGGAACTGCTGGAGTTGGTAGTGGAGCATGTAAACGGGAAAACGTTGCACTGTAT
This sequence comes from Discoglossus pictus, assembly GCA_027410445.1. Taxonomy (NCBI): domain Eukaryota; kingdom Metazoa; phylum Chordata; class Amphibia; order Anura; family Alytidae; genus Discoglossus; species Discoglossus pictus. Next base: position 269,671,924 of record CM050163.1, on the reverse strand, counting down.
GCTTTACACACCAAATTTGTGGTGATTTGATATATAATAAGGCATTTCTGCTAAAGAACATCACCGCAACGGAATACAAAAGAATTATTGGTTTAACAGGTTCTGTTGCTAGAAATCATTACAGTCGCTGGAAAATCCTTACTTGCAAGTTTTAAAGTAAGAAAGAAGACCAGTTGTATCAAACTGATACAGATGAGGTCTATAATTTTGAAAATTCCGTTTTAAAAAAGTGTCAACCATTCTCTGATTTGTCTATTATAATGGGAAAAAATTAGTTAAAAGACTTTGATTTGCACAAATTGCATAAACTGTCCCATTTACTAATTAGATATATTGTTTATTCAGTTAAATATATAGAAGATCTACTATACTATTATCACATATATAGTTGGGAGCGTACGAGTTGTTGCTAACGCTGCGGGCTCGCGTAGCGAGGGCCGCGGCTCGCGCAGCGAGCCAAGGCCCTCGCAAAGCGAGGGCACTGGGCAAGGGTCTCAGTTGCTGGCATGGAGCGCCGAAGGCGCTCCATGCCAGCAACTGCGACCCTCGCAAACTTCACGTCGCAACCCAAAGAGCACGACACACACATTACGACACTCGCAAACAACATACGACACACGTTCACACACATTACGGCCTCGCAACACTCGGGCGCAACTCGCGAACATTACAAAATTAAAAACACAATACATACACACAGCACATACATAAAAACCTTACCTACACCAAGAGGGAGCACCCAGGACCTCAAAAATGCAACTTACACCTTCATTTTACTCTAAATAAAAGAGTTTAGACAGTAAACAATTTGCTAAGCGACACAAAAAATGGCCGACGAACAAAACGAAAACGAGGCTACACACGCAAACACCATACGAGACACGTAAACAGATATTACGACCTCCAACCATCGGACGCAACACGCCGACATACAAACATTTAAAACACAATAAATACGCACAACACACACATAAAAAGCTTACCTACAGCAAGAGAAACCATCCAGCTCCTCAAATAAACAAATTACACCTTCATTTAAATAAAAATAAAACACTTTAGACACTAATACAATCGCTAAGCGAGAGAAAAAATGGCCGACGAACAAAACGAAAACGAGGCTTCAGACGTAACTATACTACACTTACTCGCAATAATGAAACACATACTATGCCGACCGTATCACAATCATATTAAACACCATTTTGACCACTACTACGCACAAAATGGCGCATGAAACGCAAATTGTAAGTTGGAACGCAAATAGCGCATGCGTATTGCGTTCTAACGGTCTAACTTTCCAGAATTTTCTACAAGTTTATAAATACTGCCTATTTTACACAAAAAAATACATTTCTCCTCAGGTGATGAACGGAGTTACTTCATAGATAACTGCTGCTTTTACTTGAGAAGACAATAGTTTCATAATTTACTACTTTACACTGTGCAAATTACAACTGAGAGGTAAGCTATAATATATTACATTTTATTATCAAGACAGGACAAAAAAAAATAATATGAACTAGGAAAATGTGATTTATGTAGTCACATCTGACACGCACATTTATGTCTATCATGTATAATCACATATCACACACACATTTACACACAAAAAAATAAGGTTCATTTAACAAAACAAAAAAAAGAAATAATTCAATATCAAAAAGAGGTTTATGTATAGTGACATGTGACACGCACATTTATGTGTATTGCCCCTGCAACAAAATGATCTTAAAACAAAATAATTAAACAACTACATTTAAATGAGATTAGAAAATAAAAATGGTAATATTAAAATATGAGTCATGTATACTGATATGTGACACGCACATATATGTAGCATCTATAGTTACATCTTACACACACATTTATGTGTGTTGGAAAAAACAAAAAATAAGGTTCATTTAACAATTAAAATATGATTCATGTATAGTGATATGTCACAAGCACACAAAAAAATTACATTGAACTCTGGAAATGTGCTTCATGTATGTGACATATGTGTGTAGCCACCCCCAAAAAATAATGTTAATTGAAAATAAGTACAGAAGTATATTTAAATGACATTAATTTAGTGCAATTCAATAGATCACCTAAACCTCAATCTTTCTACTTCTTTTAATATTCAAACAGACTCTGCATCAACAGCGTCACTCAACAATTTGCACGGTGCATTGTGAAGCACAATCCCTTTTAAAGAACAGCAACAAAGAAGAACAGGTAAGATATAAAAATACATTAGATGCTGAAAAGCCCATGCTTTGCTAAATAAAAAATAAAAATTATACAATTAAATATTTCACTTTCTTTTTCAAACAGACACTACAAGAAGACCGGCGGATTAAGATTGGCAGGAGGGGACCCTCTGTCATTCGACACTTCAATCAAGGTAAAGTATTAAGTATAAAAAAGAAACGAACCATGAGCCTCATTCAATTGTGAGTTGGCCAATTCAATAGGGCTCTATATAAGCACATTACATATATTTTAAACAGAAATTTTTAGTTAATGAACTTCGATCCAAAATCAAGGTCTTCACTAACTAAAAACTTCGGTCAAAAAATATGTTATGTGCTTATATAGAGCCCTCTTCAATTGGCAAAATTGCAATTTAATGAGGACCTATATATCTTTAATGGCCGAGGGCCTCATTTAAATGTGATTTGCCCATTTCAATAGGGCTCTATATAAGCACAGAGGATATTTTTTAAATGAACTTTTTAGTTAGTGAAGACCTTGCTTTTAGATACAAGTTCACTAACTAAAAACTTCTGTAAAAGAAGATGCTCTGTGGTCATATTGAGCTCTATACCATTGCCCAAAACGCAATTGAATGAGGCCCCGACAATATAACAAATGCAGCAACCAAAGGCCCTCATTCAATTGCTATTTTGCCCAATTGAATATGGCTCTAAATAAGCACTTTTAGGCCCTCATTCTATTGCGATTTTGCCAATTGAATACGGCTCTAAATAAGCACATAATATATATTTTTTAAAGAAGTTTTTAGTTAGTGAAAACCGTGCTTTTGGATAGATGCTTAATAACTAAAAACTTCTTTAAAAAATATATGTGATGTGCTTATTTAGACCCCTATTCAATTGGCAAAATTGCAATTCAATGAGGGCCTTAGAGTCCTATTGAATTGGCCAAAATGCTATTGAATGAGGGCCAAAGTATGCAACATATGGTACACACAAAGTGGTACACACAAAACAGGATTAGAACAAACTCACACAAACACATAGCAAAGTAAATTAACTTTCTTATTCAATGTTTAACAACCTATAAGCCTTACAAAGAAGCCTAAATAAGAATAACAAAAGTGGTGCGCACCTAAGAGGATTGTACAAAAACTCACACAAACACATAGGAAACTACATTAACATTCTTCTCTAATATTTAACAACCTATAACCAGTACAATGAAGACTAAATAACTTTAGCACAAGTGGTGCACACAAAACAGGATTGTAACAAACTCACACAAACACATAGCAAACTACATTAATATTCTTATTTCATGTTTAAAAAAATATAACCATCCCAATAAAGAATAAATAAGTATACCACAAGTGGTGCGCACAAAACAGGATTGTACAAAAACTCCCACAAACACATAGCAAACTAAATTCATATTCTTAGTTAATGTTTAACAACCTATAAGCCTTACAAAGAAGCCTAAATAAGTACACCAGAAGTGGGACGCACAAAACAGGATTGTACTTAAACTCACACAAACACATAGGAAACTAAATTAAGATTCTTCTTTAATGTTTAACAACCTATAACCATTACAATGAAGCTTAAATAAGTATACCACAAGTGGTGTGCACAAAACAGTATTGTACAAAAAAACACACAAACACATAGCAAACTAAATTAATATTCTTCTTTAATATATCACAACCTACAAGCCTTACTAAGAAGCTTAAATAAGAATAACAAAAGTCGTGCAAACAAATCAGGATTGTAGATAAAGTTAGACAAACACATAGAAAAAAATAACCATAACAGATACAATACAGCAAAATTAAGACATTTTTTATTTATTTAAAAGACATTTCACTCAAACAACATTTTCAATTTTATGTTACAACAGATACTGCGTGAAGACAATCGGACGAGGACTTTCAGCACGGGACCAGACCATCGGACGAGGACTTTCAACACAGGACCAGACCAGCGGACGAGGACTTTCAACACAGGACCAGACCATTGGACGAGGACTTTCAACAAAGGACCACAACATCGGACGAGGGCTATCGCCAGAGGACCACAACATCGGACGAGGGCTATCGCCAGAGGACCACACCATCGGACCACGACTTTCAACAGAGGACCAGACCATAGGACCAGGATTTTACACAGAGGACCACACCATTGGACGAGGACTTCCAACAGAGGACCAGACCATTCGACAAAGATTTTCAACCGAGGACCAACAAACATTCGGATTTAAATCACACTTCAACCAAGGTACAGTATAATAAGTACAAAAGGAGAAAAATAAAGAAACATGTTTCATCTGCATCCGTGTCAACAGAAAAAAATAATAATTAATGACTATGTCCCTTATTCTATTTAAATTGGCACTATGCAATACATAGCTCAATAACCACATCAATGTTTTTTTTTGCAAAGAAGTTTTTCAGTGGTAAACATCTATCCACAAACAAGGTTTTCAATAACTAAAAAATTATTTAAAAAGAAGATAAAGATGTTAACTGCTTATTTACAGCAGTACTCAATTTGCCAAATTGTTATTCAATGAGGCCAGGAATTATAACTTTTAACAAAATATAAATGATACATTAATGATTTGATAAAGTATATCACTGTAAAAAAGTTCCTTGGTGCCTAACACCTTAACAATGGTAATAATAGTAGAAAACATATATATAGGAACTATAGGGTTTGGAATGGATGATTCCTTTAAATGAGCTACTAGCTGGTATATTCTTAAGTTCCTACAGTCTTCCCTCATATGGCAAATCGAATTTGCTAATCCTTGGGAGGACAAAAGTATGAAAAAATATATAAATAGTGTTTAGCTCAAAAAATGAGCCTTACCTTTTATTTGTCAATTGTGCACAATAATCTTTAACAGTAATTACAAACTTCAATATACCCAATTACATTTCTTTTTTGGCCTTTACAGATTAATATGTCTGATAACGAGAGCAAACAAGAGAAGAAAAGACGTCAAACTAGAGAAAGACAAGAGAGATGGGCCGCCCAGCAGACACCAGAGGAGAAAGAAATTTGACGAGAAAAAGAACGCAAAAGACTTGCAAGCAAAAGACTATCAGCTGCAAAAATGAAAGATACGCCAAAATAAACTACAAAGCAAATAAAGCATTTACAACCTATTCCTCAAACATCAGATGACATTTTACAAGATACAATTAAAGACAGACCAAAAAAAACAACTACAAAAAAAAAACATTTACAACCTGTTACTGAAACCTTACAGGACATTTCAACAAAACAAGGACAACATATACCAAGAAAAGCCACGAAAAAAACTAAGCATTTAGAACCTGTTGTTCAAACATTCCATGACTTTTCACCTGATGAATATGAAAGTCAAACTCCTATATGCTTTGCAAATTGTCCTTTACTCAAGTCTTTAGCAGTAGAGGTTCATAGTTGTGGGGACATGACTACTCAATGTCAGTTTTGTGAGGCTTATTATTTTAAACAGGAGAGACCCAGAGATGGACAATTTATTAGTTGTTGTCAAAAAGGCAAGTTCAAACTTCCAGAAAGGAAAGAATTTCCAATCTATTTACAACATATTATGACTGAACCTACTTTTCCAAACTACAAAAATTTTAAGACAAACATAAGATCCTACAATAGTGCCATATCCTTTGCATCTATGGGGGCAACATTAGCTGCTAATGTACCAGGACATGGTCCTTACTGTTTTAAAGTCCAAGGCCAAAGTTATCATCGTACTTCACATTTACATCCAGAGGAAGGAGAGCAAAGAAAATTCGCTCAACTATATGTCATGGATACAATGGAAGCTGTTGACCAACGTATGCAGATGGAAGAAAATAAAAAATGCTTACCCAGTGTTTTCATAGAGCTCAATAACATTATGGACAACAATCCCTACAGTAAAGCTTACAAAAAATTGGCAGAAGTAGAAAATGAACAACTACTTCATGCACAAAGACATCAATTACCCATGCCAAAGGTTAATATGGTGCTTAAAAGAGACAGACATACTGACAAACGTCGTTATAACTTGCCAACATCAAATGAGGTTGCAATGGTGTTTCAAAATGATGAAGGAGAACTACCATTTCAAAGAGACATTAGAATATATCCCAGAAATGAGGAGCAACCATTTATTAATATTAATATCTTAAGTCCAAATTTAGATCCAATGACATATCCCATCTTTTTCCCACACGGAGAAGCAGGTAGCAACCAAAATTAACCCTTCCCAGTTACCCAAATGCTAAAGCCAGAATCCGAAATAATGTTTCTATGCTTGAATTTAAAGTAGCTCAAATTGCCATTCGACATGGATTTAATCCGATTTTATGTGGTGGAAAACTAACACAACAATGGATTATTGATTCATATTTGCAAGTTGAGGCAAATAATTTAAACTTTATAAAATATCAACAAGATAAACTATGTGTAGAACAATATTCTGGACTCATGGACTATGTTGCTGACGTGGCTACAAGCAGAGACATGACAGCTGGCAAAGCCATCATTTTACCATCTTCCTTTCAAGGATCTCCTCGAAATATGAGAGAAAGATACAATGATGCTATGGCTATTATCACCAAATTTGGAAAACCCGATTTATTTGTGACATTTACATGTAATCCACAATGGCCAGAAATTACACAAAATCTACTTCTTAGACAAACTGCTTCTGATCGACCAGATTTAGTAGCCAGAGTTTTTAAGATCAAATTAAATGAATTAATACGTGACTTCACTATAAATCAGTTATTTGGCAAATGTCTTGCTTATGTATATACCATTGAATTTCAAAAAAGAGGCCTTCCACATGCACATCTTCTGATAATACTTCAAGAGAAAGATAAATTAGATACTTTGGACAAAGTGGATGCAGTCATAGTTGCTGAACTACCAGATCCAGAACTATATGGTAGACTATATGAGATTGTTACTCATCGCATGATTGATGGACCCTGTGGAGACCTTAATCCACAATCACCATGTATGGAAAATAATAAATGTTCAAAAGATTTTCCAAAAGATTATAGAGACAAAACATATGCAAATTGTGATGGATATCCACTTTATAAAAGAAAAGAAGGAGATAGTGCCATTATTCGTATAAAAAAAGTGGACAATAGTTATGTAGTACCCTACAATCCACATTTACTCATGAAGTACAATGCCCACATCAACGTAGAAGCCTGCACTTCCATCAAATCCATTAAATATGTCTACAAATATATTTACAAAGGCTATGATAATGCTACTGTAGTCGTCAAAAGTGCAGACAACCCTGAAAGTAGTGAGTTAGTACATGATGAACTTGCATCTCATGTAGATGCTCGCTATGTCAGTGCACCAGAAGCTATGTGGCGGCTTTTAAAATTTGAAATGCATGATAGATCACATGCAGTATATAGATTAGCAGTACATTTGCCACAACGACATTTAGTCTATTTCCATGCTGGAAATTAAATGAATGCATTGGCCCAAAGTGAAGATCGTCACACTACACTAACTGCATGGTTTGCATTAAATTCCAATGATGCTCAAGCAACACAATACTTATATATTGAAATTCCATATCACTATGTTTTTGTGAATGGATTATGGAGACCAAGAAAAACCAGAGGCAATAAAATAATTCCACAAATTTACACAGTCAGTCCAAGAGATGTTGAACGTTTTTTCTTACGGATATTACTTTTAAATGTTCCAGGAGCACAAAGTTTTGAACAATTAAGAACTGTTAATGACATTGTATATGAATCCTTCCATTTAGCTGCAAGACATAGAAACTTACTCGCTGATGATACAGAGTGGGAAAGATGTTTAGAAGAAGCAGCACAATGTCAAATGCCACGACAGATGAGAGAACAATTTGCTTTTATTTGTATCTTCTAAAATGCTCCAAATGCATTAGCTTTGTGGGAGACTTTTAAAAGTAATATGCCTGAAGACTTTATGCAACGATACAATTAACCCATTGCACACTTAAAAGCGTTAATGGAAATCCAAGAAGTATTTTTAACTCATGGATTAAGTTGTGTACGTTTTTATTTGCCTGATCCAGGTCTTATAGATGACATAAACTTTGAAGACTATGACATTCAACTACAAGCAGAAAGAACACAAGAAAGACTTGCAACTTTAAATACACTACAATTGCAAGCATTTCATGCCATTAAAAATGCAATAGATGATGACATGGTGACAGAGCGTTATTTCTATCTTGATGGACCTGGCGGATCAGGAAAAACCTATTTGTACAATTTATTAATGAGTTCAGTACGAGCACAAGGCCAAATAGCAATGGCGTTTGCAACTACTGGAATTGCTGCACTTTTATTAGAAGGTGGAAGAACTGTTCATAGTGGATTTAAACTGCCAGTGCCTATTTTAGAAAATTCTGTGTCAGATATTCGCATGACATCCTTACAAGCAAAGACATTGAAGAAATATAAATTAATTATAATAGATGAGGCCACAATGATGTCATGCTATGCCCTCCAATGTATTGACCGTTTGCTTCGTGAAGTCATGGATAATATTTTTCCATTTGGTGGAAAGGTAATGTTGTTGGGTGGCGATTTTAGACAAACATTAACTGTTGTTGTACATGGAAATCGAACTGACATTATCGAAACCTGTATCAAGTCAAGCACAGTATGGAAACATTTTACCCATCTTCAACTGCAACAAAATATGAGATCAGAAGGCCAAACTGATTTCAATGATTGGCTTATTAAAATTGGAGAAGGCAGAACAGAAAAAATACTACATTTAGCTGACGACACTGTAGAGATCCCACCTCATATGATTTGTCAACAAGATATTATATCGGCTATATTTGAAGGGAGCATAAATAACGAAGAATATTCCGAGCTTGCCAACCACGTCATACTGACGTGTAAAAATAAAGATGCATTAATCCTCAATAATGAAATCTTTAAAAAAATTAATGCACCGCAAAGAAATTATCACAGTGCTGATTCTGTACTTGCTGATGACAATGAAAGTCAGGCTAACTTTTCGACTGAATTCATAAACTCTCTAATGCCTTCTGGAATGCCACCACATATTTTGCAGCTAAAGAAAGGTGCAATTATCATGTTACTGTGAAATATGAACCCCAAAAAAGGCCTATGCAATGGCACAAGATTAATTGTTCAACAATTAAAGGACCATTTTATAGATGCTGAAATTTTAACTGGTACACATAAAGGAGAGAGAGTTTTCATACCAAGAATAGATTTAGCACCAAGTGAAAGTAGTCTCCCTTTTATACTTCAAAGAAGACAATTTCCCATTATTATGGCATTTGCCATGACCATTAATAAATCCCAAGGTCAAACTTTCAAATCTGTGGGTATTTTCTTGGAAGAACCAGTATTTGCACATGGTCAATTGTACGTTGCGTTGTCACGGTGCAAAAATCCACAGGCTATTAAAGTTTACATTGAAAACAATGAAAGTCAAGGTGATTTATTAGAAGATGGACGTATTTTTACTAAAAACATTGTCTACTATGAAGTACTATAACTTTGCAGGATACAAATTAAAGCCATGCAAACATTTTTTTAAAGCATTCAAAAATACATAACAATTAGTTGTTTAATTCCGTCATAATTAATAGAAGTACTGTTTATGGATAATTCGCCTCACAAAATACTTGCCTTGCATTTTTATGAAAAATTATGTTAAAATGTTAAGTCACTATGTTAATGTTTATAATGTTACAAGTTTAAAACAATATTTTCAAGTTATTTCATTCAACATATTACAAAGTTCATGGTAAGAGCTCAAGCACCTTTTAAGTCACAATGTAAATATTGTCTGTTATCGTAACATTACTACCTACATTAATGTTTATCGACAGTTTATGTCGTCAGTAAGGAATTACTTTCACTAGGTACGTTTTAAGGAGAGTTTTTACTGTATGCCTTCCTCTACATTCAATGTATATTGAACTTAACAATTATTATGATAGAAATTGCATGTTAATACTGATTAATTTAAAGTTCAACTGTTTTTACATTCAAATGTTAATACTTTTAAGAAAAATTAGCTTACAAAATGTATTCACTATGTTCCTGTTTATAATGTTCAAAATTCTACAAATGTTTTGTCAACTTCCAAAGTTACATAAAAAATAAAGTTCAAGTTTCAAAATATATACTTTGAAGGTTATTGCTTACATATATTTTAAACTTCATTTTAAAATTCGGGACGTTTCAACAAGGCTTTTTACTTTTTGCTTTCCTCTGGATTCAATGTATATTAAAGTTAACAATTCTTCAGATACAAATTTCATGTTAAAAAAACATTACATCAACATTTTACAAAAATACACGTTCATATCACAGTACTTACAAGTGTCAAAAATCTATATAAATAACTAAACAACTTGACAAACATATACATCACATTGCCATCATTTTTTGATGGGCAAGTCGCTAGTTGTACTACTAATTATAAGCCCTTGTGTATTAATCTGTAGTAATCTGTGGATATCTATACTATTAGAAAGGACTACCTATTATGAATAGATATTTTTTGGTTATAGAACAGATAATAACATCTGGGAATATAATATATTGTGTACAAAATAATATCTAACCAGAACAATTGAAAGACCAGAATAATAACTCTGTTTCTTCTCTATTCCTTTTCTATTCGAAATATTTTTGTGCCTTTTTATGGAAAGAGTACATTGTATATTAGCATTTATAAAACTTTTAATACATATAATCTTTAAAATTATAACAGCTTATATAAACCCTAATTAAAATTAATAGGTAAATATATGGGAGATACTTAATTTGACTCAATTTTTAATACTTCTTTCACTGCCTACTAATTAAAGACTTTATAAATGATAAATGTGTTAGATTTGGATATTTTTCTTTAAATCATTATGAAATGGGGATCTGGTAATATGTGAACTTTTTTACTATAAACATCATGACAATTGTAGAAACTTAAAGAAATCTATTGAATTTACTTAATAGTATATTAAAAAAAAGAAAAGGGGACATAATAAAAAAATATAAAAAGGGAAAAGAAAAGAAAGGGACGGGGGATAAGAAAAGGAGGGCAAGGAAGAGTAGAAGAGAAATAAAGTAACTTTAGAATAGGTGTAAAATGAGTAAAAAAGAAAGCAAACAACCAATAATGAAACACAACTCAAAAAAAAAAAACTAAAGAAAAAGTGAAAAAATTTGAAACAGAAAATATTGCCTTCTTTTTATCCCCAAAAGAGTAGGATGAGGATATAATATCAGAAACATCCCAGTTAACTAATTCCTCACAATTAGACCTTTCCCCAATACAAACTAAATTGAGTGAAACTTCACATATTAAACCTCCTGATACCCCAATTTTAAAAGAGCAAGAACAACTAACAGTGGATATTATGAAAAAGCTTTTTTTGGAATTTCAACAATCAATACGAGAAGAATTGTCCCAAGGAATTAAGAATAATACAAAAGAAATTAATTCTGTAAAAAATCAAATGGATGAATTAGAGAATAAATATGAGGAATTATGGTTAGATAATCAAACAATGGGAACTAAGATTATAAGACTAGAAGAAAAAACAAAATTATTAAAAGCTAAATACAACACACTAGAGAGTTATACTAGGCAAAACAACCTAAGGCCCTCATTCAATTGCAATTTGGCCAATTGAATAGGGCTCTAAATAAGCACATAACCTATATTTTTTAAAGAAGTTTTTGGTTAGTAAACATCTATCCAAAAGCAAGGTTTTCACTAACTAAAAACTTATTGTAAAAAAATATGCTATGTGCTTATTTAGAGCCCTATTCAATTGGCCAAATCGCAATTGGATGAGGCCCTAAGAATACAAGTCTCAGACAAAGTTCTGATGAAAGATTTAAATGCATATATCAATACCTTTTTTAATACGTTATTGAAATCCTATAGAAAAAATATATAGAATTCCTATTCCCGGATATATTCAGAAAGAAACTTCGAGAGATATAATAGTGAGATTACATCAAAACCCCTATAAGGAGGCAAATATCTAGAGAAAAAAAGGTATTTGACAACCCATATCAAAAATTGATGATATTCACAGATCTTCCTACTGAGACCCTAATTAAGAGGAAAGAACTTAGCCAAATAACGAGAATTTTAAGAAATGAGAATATTGTATATAGATGGAATTATCCCGCAAAATTACTTGTCAGTTAAAATAACCAAAGATTTATAATTACATCAGCACATGAAGGTCAGAATCTCCTTGATGATTGGGAAATACCTCATGAACCAATTGCCCATTTCAATTCAGAACTAACCCCAAAAAGACATATTTGGCAAAGTATAAAATAAATTGAAAACAATTTTATCGTGATTATGTTCATCTTAAATACTGAGGGCCTCATTCTATTACGGCCGCAGCCGCTGCGGGGCCGCAAGGACCGGCCGCAAGCTTTACGGCTAATTTATTCCCCTCCGGCCGGGGACTCCGGCAGGCTTGCGGCCGGCGCCTTGCTATCCCTTGCGGACGATCGGAGGAAAGCCTTTGATCTAAAACGGCCGCAAGGAAATCGGCCGTAAGAAAAGCCTGGTTGCGATTCTATTGCTCCGGGAACCCTGTCTGCAAGGCTAAAAACGAGCCGCAGCTTACTTGCAGCAAACAGGTCTCGCTAGCACCAATTAAGCACATAAAATAGCTCAAATAAAGCCATCCTGCACTTTGAGAAGACAATAAAGGGATTTTAGGTGTTAGAAAAAATAGCACATAATTATCCTATACTCAAATCCGTAAAATATTTTATTTTTAATATACGTAAAATATACATGTAAAAAGTCCAGAGTGCTTGGAGCACTTCAGACACGCCCACGCCGCAGCCGGAAAATAAACAGTTAATTTGAACTCGGGTTTGGGCAGATGTGCAAGCTTGAGAGTGGGTTCCTTTTAATCCTCATGTCCCCCAATATGATCCCTAGCATTTACAGAGCTGTACAGTGCAGGCTTGAATTTATTTTTGCGTTTTTATATTTCAGAGCTTACGGCTGGTTCCAAGATATGCGGCCGGCCGTAAGAGGAGATCCTTGCGGGGCCGTATAATAGAATCGCAAGTTAACTGAACCCCCGCAAGGAATCGCAGCCTTACGGCCGATTTACGGCCGGTAATAGAATGAGGCCCTGATGGATTATAAGGGCCTCATTCTATTATCGGCCGTAAATCGGCCTTTTACGGCCGGCCGCATATCTTGGAACCGGCCGTAATCTGTGAAATATAAAAAGTCAAAAATAAATTCAAGCCTGCACTGTACAGCTCTGTAAATGCTAGGGATCATATTGGGGGACATGAGGATTAAAAGGAACCCACTCTCAAGCTTGCACATCTGCCCAAACCCGAGTTCAAATTAACTGTTTATTTTCCGGCTGCGGCGTGGGTGTGTCTGAGGTGCTCCAAGCACTCTGGACTTTTTACATGGATATTTTACGGATATTAAAAATAAAATATTTTACGGATTTAAGTACAGGATAATTATGTGCTATTTTTTCTAACACCTAAAATCCCTTTAGAGTCTTCTCAAAGTGCAGGATGGCTTTATTTGAGCTATTTTATGTGCTTAATTGGTGCTAGCGAGACCTTTTTCCTGCAAGTAACTGCGGCTCGTTTTTAGCCTTGCAGAGAGGTTTCCCGGAGCAATTGAATTGCAAATCTCTTGCGGCCGTTTTAGATCAAAGGCTTTCCTCCGGCGCGAGCGGCCGCAAGAGATAGCAAGGCACCGGCCGCAAGCCTGCCGGAGCCTACGGCCGTAAGGGAATAGAATAGCCGAATAGCTTGCGGCCGGTCCTTGCGGCCCCGCAGCGGCTGCGGCCGATAATAGAATGAGGCCCTAAGACAGCAGCTAATTACATTAGCACTATTTTGATACTATCTTGGTTACAAAGTAATATTAAATGGAATTGACAAAAAATTAAAACATGACACATAAATATGATAATATGGAGGAAGTGAAGGAAAATAGTGAGGCAAAGGGGAAAGAAATGGGATAGAAAATTATAAAAATAATGTTTATTTATTAACACTTTATAAATCTAAGAGTTTAGATAAATAAATGAATCACTGATCACTACACAAGAGAAAATATTTCTCAATAGTTAAATATAATTATTAGAACTATAAGAAAAATATCACTTTAAGATTTTACTATAGAGTTTCACAAAAAAGAAAAAAAAGAAAAGAAGGAAGAGGGGGGAAAGAAAGGAGAGAAAAAAAGGGAAAGAAGGGGAAAATAATATACACAAAAATGTAAGAGATTATATATAGAGAATAGAAAATAAATGGAGAGAGGGGATAAAAAGGGAAAGAGATAGAACCTCATTTTTTGGGGGGGGGGATTTTTTTGGGGGGGGGATTTTTTTTTTTCTCTTGTCGTGACCTTCCTACCTCCTTCTTCATTTTGGTAAAATTAAAAGTCCTTCTCTTCCTATCCATAATATCAATATTTGATGAACTTCACGAGAAATAAAAATATACTGCTAGATTATTGGTTAGTAAAATAAATATGGTTTAGTCGACAATCATAGAAAAACTACAAAAATGGTAGCAAAAATATTTACTTTGCTACCACAAAATTACTGTTTATATTTATGTATTTTTGGTTTTAATTGTCTAGTAATTTTTTTTTTGGGGATGTATGTAATTGCAACCGTTTTTTTTTTACTGCAATCAAAGAAACATTAAGGAACAACTTTTACAAAGCAACTATGAAACGCCAATTATTAGTGCAAATAGTTGGAGAAGAGGAGTGGGAGATAACAATATCCCATCCAAAAGAACAATGGTTATGAATTTTTTCCATGAATTAAATGTAGATGTAATATGTGTACAGGGGACGCATTTAAAAAGTAATAATATTCCTAAGTTATCAGATAAAAAGTATAATATAAAACTTTTTTCTAATTATAAAACCAAGTTGAGATGTGTTTGTATATTCTTTAATAATAGAAATAAGGTGATTGAAGAATATATAGAAAAAGATACAGAAGGCCGTTATATAATTTGGATAGGCAAAATAAATGATCAAATTTATACAATAGCGAATATTTATGCTCCCAATAAGAATCAATATAGATTTTTGAATAAAACAATAAAACATATTAATGATATAAAAAAAGGTAATCTGATTATTTGTGGTGATTTAAATATTTGTCTAGATCCCATAATGGATAGAAAATTGATAGTAAAACCAGAACCAGATAAAATGATGACAAAAATTGCATATAGGGTACACAAGATTTTATTGAATTATAAACTGTATGATAGCTGGAGAGTATTATATCCATTAGATAAAGAGTATACCTATTTTTCTAATAAATACAATACTTATACAAGACTAGATTACTTTTTAGTAAACTTGAATTTATTAAATAAAATTTAAAAAAATTAAATTAGTCCAATAACATGGCTAGATCATGCACTAATAACAATGACTGTAGATGATGGCTATAAATTACAATACAATAAAAGACGTAACATTGATGCAACTCTTTTTAAAGGGACGATAGATAGGGAAAAATGTAAAACTTAAATAGAAAGATTTTTTTAAACTAATGAAAACTCTGTAACTTCACAAATATTACTTTGGAACATGCATAAAGCATACGTGAGAGGTGTACTTTGTGCGTGGTCTAAATATAGAACAAAACATAAAGAAAACTCATACAGAGATTTACTTATTAAACTTACACAATTACAGCAGAAAAATAAACTCTCGCCAATGAATTCTACATTGTTAGAAATAGTTAAAATTCAACAAGCAATTAAAAGGATACAACAAGAAAAAAATTATAATTTAATTTGGCTATATCAATTAAAGCAACACCATTTAGGTGATAAACTAGGGAAAGTAATTGCCAGACAAATTAAGGGAATTAATTTCACTAATAAAATTGATAAGATTAAGATGAAAAGGGTAAAATTCATAGAAATCCAATAGATATAGGAAAGTCCTTCTTCCAATATTACACAACTCTATACAATCTTTAACAAACAGTGGACTTTCAAAAACCCTCAATTAAACAAATTGAAGAATATTTAAAAAAGATAAAAATGCCAAAGATATCAGAAACACAATTAAAAAAACTGGAAATGGATATTTCAGAGGAAGAAATTTACCAAAGTAAAAAATCTTTAAAAATTGGTAAATCGCCTGGGCCAGACGGATTTCCTAATATATACTAAAAAATATTTTCATCATCTATAGTGAAATATTTACAGAATATGTATAACAAAATTAAAATAAATGGGAAAGCACCGGCAGAGACACTAGAAGCAGCAATAACTGTAATACCAAAACCTGGTAAAGATCATTCAGAATGCCGTAACTATTGTCCAATATCACTTATCAATACAGATATAAAGATATACGCTAATATATTAGCAACTCGTCTGAACCCATTATTAAATTACCTAATTAATAAAGATCAAACAGGTTTTATTAAATCAAGACAGTCAACTGATAATACTCGAAAATTTCTTAATATAATTGACTTTGTCCATAAAAGGAAAATACCATTAGTAGCTTTATCATTTGATGCTGAAAAAGCATTTGATAGAGTTAATTGGGATTTTATACAACTAGTCTTAGACACATATGGTTCTGGTCTATTTGGTTCACACATGATAAAATCACTTTATACCAAAACTAATGCATATATAACAGGTGTAGGTTTCAAAACCCACTCGTTTGATATAAGAAATGGAACCCGTCAGGGTTGCCCTATGTCACCACTTATATTTGCTTTGATTATAGAACCATTATTAGAAATGATTAGAAGCTCTAAACAAATAAAAGGAATACTTACTGGCTTGATTACAAATAAAGTAACCATCTTTGCTGATGATTTGCTGGTTACAGTTTCTGATCCAATAAATTCAATAACTACTTATGTCATCTTATTCTAGAATACAGTGACTTATCTTATTACAGAATAAATATTACTAAGACAGAGGTGCTATATGCCAATTTATCAAATAAACATAAAGATGAACTAAAACATTTTTTCCATATAATCTGAGAAGTAACCAAATAACACACTTAGGAATTATATTCAATATAAATCTAAATACTATAGTTCAAGTTAATATGGATAGATTATTTTCCCAGATCTATCCTATAATAACGAATTGGAGAGACTTAAATCTGTCATGTAGTGGTAGAATATCATTAATTAAAATGAGTATTCTCCCCAAAATATTATATATCTTAAGAAGTCGTCCCTTAAAAAATCTAATTAAAATCTTAAAACAATTTCAAAAAATAATAGATGAATTTATATATAGAAATAAAAAAACACGTATTAAACTAGAAATTATTTCTAGAACCTTTACTAGAGGGGGCCTTGCGGCAGCAAATATTATTTAATGGTCAAATGCTATTAAATTGCTTCATCTCTCAAAATTTACAATAAAAGAAAATAAACCTAAATTTTTGTGTATAGAAAGTGAGCTAGTTAAAAATATTAACATACAATATATATATATATTGGGACATGAAAATAGAAAATAAGATACTTATCAAATTACCACTTATCCCTAGAACTTATATAATAATCTTGACCCGGCCAATGCTAATGACGTGGCGCGCATGTTACGTCACGTCATTAGCATATACCGGGGGCCGACGCAGGCAGTAGCGGAGGCCGGAGGAGAAGCTGCAGATGAAGGTAAGTGAGGGGAAAGGGAGAGGGGGAGGTATTTACGGGGTTTTAGAATGAGGAGGGGGTTTAGAATGAGGAGGGGGGTTGAGGATGAGGAGGGATGTTGAGGATGAGGAGGAAGGTTGAGGAGGGGGTTGAGGATGAGGAGGGAGGTTGAGGATGAGGAAGGAGGTTGAGGATGAGGAGGGAGGTTGAGGAGGGGGTTGAGGATGAGGAGGAGGGTTGAGGTTGAGGATTTAGAGGGGTAAAGTGAGGAGGGGGGTTTAGAATGAGGAGGGGGGTTTAGAATGTGGAGGGGGGAGGGTAAGAGACACAGGGGTTAGAGAGACACGGGTGGTGGAGAGTCACCTCTAAATACCTCCCCCTCTCCCTTTCCCCTCACTTACCTTCATCTGCAGCTTCTCCTCCGGCCTCCGCTCCTTCCTGCATTGGCAACCGGTATATACTAATGATGTGACTTCACATGCGCGCCATGTCATTAGCATTGGCCGGGTCAAGACGCCGGAAGGATCATGGAGGCCGGAGGAGAAGCTGCAGATAAAGGTAAGTGAGGGGAAAGAGAGAGGGGGAGGTATTTACGGGGTTTTAGAATGAGGAGGGGGTTTAGAATGAGGAGGGGGGTTGAGGATGAGGAGGGATGTTGAGGATGAGGAGGAAGGTTGAGGAGGGGGTTGAGGATGAGGAGGGAGGTTGAGGATGAGGAAGGAGGTTGAGGATGAGGAGGGAGGTTGAGGAGGGGGTTGAGGATGAGGAGGAGGGTTGAGGTTGAGGATGGGGTGGAGAAGGGGGTTGGGATGGGAGGGTTGAGGATGAGGATGGAGGGTTGAGGAGGGGGGTTGAGGAGGGGGTTGAGGATGAGGGGGTTGAGGAGGGAGGTTGAGGATGAGGAGGGAGGATGAGGATGAGGAGTGGGGTTGAGGAGGGAGGTTGAGAATGAAGAGGGGGGTTGAGGAGGGTGATAAGGGAGGGGGGAAAAGGCACAGGGAAGGGAGAGGGGGGAAGATACACAGGGAAGGGAGAGTGGAGAAGAGACATGGGAGATAGAGGGGGGACACAAGAAAAGGGCACACAAGAGGGGGACACAGAGGGAACAAGAGGGACACATTGGGCAGCACATTTCCCACCCTCGTATTTTGTGGTAAAATAGGTGCCTCGGCTTACACTTGGGTCAGCTTATACGGTAAGTGAATTAATATGTGACATAACCATTACTCAGTTATTTGGCAAATGTCTGGCTTATGTTTATACCATTGAATTTAAAAAAAGAGGACTTCCACATGCCCATATTCTTATAATCCTTCAAGAAAAACATAAGTTAGATACCGGTGAGAAAGTAGATTCTGTCAATATTGCTGAACTACCAGATTCAGAAATACATGGTAGACTATATGAGATTGTAACTCATTGTATGATTCACGGACCATGTGGAGATCTTAATCCACAGTCACCATGTATGTAAAATAAGAAATGTACTAAAGAATTCCCTAAAGATTATCGAGATAAAACTTTCCCTCTCTCCTCATCCTTACTCTATCCCCACCCCTAACTTCCATCCTTCCTCTCTGCCCAAAACTCTCTTCTCATATCTTACCCTATCTCCTCTCATTCCCATCCCTCTCTCCATGTCCTCCACCTCTCCTCCTCCACCTTATTATTCCCCTATTTTCCTCATCCCTACCTATTTCCCCTCTAATTCCCATACATCCTTCTCTCCACCTATTCCCGCCCCCTTACCACACACATTCTCCCTCACCACTTCTATTCCCCATCCTATCCCCTCTCATCAACAAACTTTGCCCACCTTATCACTCCCCCTTATCATCCCTTCCCCCCCTCATCACTCCCTTCATCATCCCATACACCCCATTTTGCTCCCTTGTCATCCTCTCATACCCTGAACTCCCATACCACTCAAATTCTCCCTTCTGCACCCCATACTCCATCACTCCCCAATGTCCCAAGATCAGCCCCATCTCTCATTATCCCCTCCTGCTCACCCACTTTCTCCCCTTCACCCCACACCCCCCTTGACCAACCCCATTCCATCTCATAAGACCCCTATCACCTACATTACCCCCAATCTTCCCTAGTTACCCCATGTGACCCCCTAATCCTCCACATGATCCGTCGCCTGTTCATTACCCCAGGCAGCAGGATAACAAATTATCTCTTATGTCTGCTTGGGAGGGAAGACAGAGCAGGGAAGCACTATGGGGGTGATCTGAGGGGGCGGGGGTGGCAGAGTGCTGACACGGGGGGGGCAAGGTTGGAGCATACCATTTGAGGAGAGGGGATTCTAGGTAGGTAGTTGCACCAATTGGGAGGGGGGTCAACATGGACTGATGAGCATGTTAAATTAATGTGTTTGGTCCTGGAAGTGCAGCCTGGCAGCAGGGTAATTTGCACTCTAGGGTTAAGGGAAATGTGATTTAGTAGGAGTAGCGGGAGGAGGCTCTCAGGAGAGCCGGAGAAGGAAGCAGGGAGCCCGCATGATTCTGCTGAGGATGACAGATGTGAGGGATGCGCGCAGATATCTGGGTATGCTTTTTGATAGGCTCGCTTGTGTGTGGTGCGCATGCATCGGCGCGAATGCACATTACTCACCTGCGCTGAAGTCGGGGTGCCTCATTTTGCCCATGTTTAGTTATTCAAAAGACTATATGGTCTTTTAACTATAGCGCTCTTTTAATCCACATACTGATTGCATAAAAGTTTACAAGCCTTTACAAAATAATTGAGGCCATAGTCACATAATAAAACTATGCCATGGATGCTTTACACCACATCACAGTACAACCAGTTCTATGCTGACTTGCTGTATATTTGTCATATGTGCTCCATCACTCCTGACTCTCGTAAGACTTGTTGTGTAGAGATGTCGCGAATAGTGTAGGTGATATACCTGCCCTGACCATGCTTTGCAGATCAGGTATCAGTGGTCAGATGGACCCTTGCCCCAACACTGTGTGCCAGACATGCCATTACTTCCTATTCCACAATCGAGTACAGGTTGGGGATTGCCTTTTGTGAAAAGAAATTTCGGCCCCGTACCTTCCACTGCGGTGTCCCAATAGATAAAAAAATTTTGAACGCCTCAGACTCCACCAGCTTGTATGGTAAAAGCTGGCGGGCTAAGAGTTCAGACAAGCCAGCTGTCAGATGCTGGGCAAGGGGGTGACTTTGTGACATTGGCTTCTTACGCTCAAACATGCCCTTGACAGACACCTGACTGTGGGGAGATGAGCAGGAACAGCTAGAGGCGAGAGACGGAGTGGCGGATGGTTGAGAGGGGGCAAGGAGGACAGCAGTGGTTGACGTGGATGAAGATGCTGGACCAGGAGGAGGATGGCTGCTTTGAGTTTGTGTGCTGCTTGTACTCAGGTGTTGATCCCATTGGCGTTTGTGATGTGACATCATGTGCCTTTGCAAAGCAGTTGTACCTAGGTGGGTGTTGGACTTCCCACGACTCAGTTTCTTTTGGCACAGGTTGCAAATGGCATCACTGTTGTCAAAGGCAGACACACAAAAAAAGTGCCTGTAACGGAGTTGGAACACGCAGTCCAATATCTCCGCTGGTATACGGTAAAATACCCAATAGGCACTACAGTTTCACCATTCCAGACCTCCCATATTGGACGACACACAATGTGGGAGTCAAATGAATACTGACTTTATTTTGTTGTACAGAAATATTTATACACATCTCTTCCCACAGGCAATACACATGCCCATATTTGGCCACACAATACACATAAAGAGAACAATAGGTGTGGTCACACCTCCCCTAGGCTACCTGGCTACTTTGATGCAATCAGACATGGATCAGATTATACTCTTTGTTCTCTGTCTCATAATAAAACACTTTATACAATAGACTTCCTTATCTTATAAAGGAGTCTCTGTAATAGGATTATCTATTAGCCTAGTAGCTGTAATATTCTGAGCCAATATATTCTGTAGAACATAAAACAACATATCTACAGTACAGCAATGTGATCATATTTTAACCAAGAATTAAATAACCATAAAACAGGGTAAAATAGTGATGGGTTCCGTTAGAGTGCCACACTGCTGAGCTCTGCAGTGACAGCGTTCTGGTGGTGGCAACAGCATGCGTTGATTGGCGTGCTGTCTGAATGACCCCGGATGCCGATGCATGCTGTCTGACTGTGCCACTAGCTCCTTGCGATGACCTCCCTCTGCTTCCAGCTCGTCTCCTCCTCCTCTCTGTCTCCCCATCTGAACTTTCCCCCTGTTCTTCTTCTCTTCTAACGGGCACCCTCGTGATATCCATGGACGCATCGTCATCATCATCACCCACTTCACTTGTGTCTGACAACTCAACAGAGGAAGCAGCAGCGGGTACATCATCATCATCATCACACCATACGTACATGTGTGTAATGCTGCCTGACTGAGACATATCCCTGTTATCTACATCCTCTAGCAATTATGGTTGCGCATCACTCATTTCTTCAAACTGATGTGTAAATAACTCTTCTGACTGATCAATTGAAGCGGCTGTGGTACAAGTGTTGGTGGTGGCGGCAGGCGGGCGAGTGGTAACTTGAGAGGTGCCCGAAGCTAAGCTGGAGGAGGATGGTGCGTCAATGTTCCGAGCGGAAGCTGTAGTAGATTGGGTGTCCTGTGTTAGCCAGTCAACTATGTCCTCAGAAGTTTTTGAGTTCTGGGTAACTGGCCTCTGAACACTGGGCATTATTGTAGGGCCAAAGGGAATCACAGCACCACGACAGCTCCTGCGGATTGGCCTGCCTCTGCCTGTCATTTTTTGGGGGGTTTAGTGGTACTATGTGTGCAAGCTACTGTGACAGCAGATATGAGTGGCAGTGTGCACTTGCAGAAGTTGGCAGAGTAGACTCTGTAGGCCTGACACACACGCTTCCAGACAAGTAACTGCTATTCAATGTATTACAGTCAAAATTGTATTCTTTGTTTAAATGTGGACTACTGACTGTAACACCAGATATGAGTGGTGGCACTGACTGGGAAAGTGGGCACAGTATATGCTGTGAGCCTAAGACACACACGCTGGCAGGCAGGCAAATGAAATTAGAAAAAAGTGTTGCTTTTTTTAAATGTAGACTGCTGGTACACCACCAGATTGGATTGGTTGCACTGGGCACAGTATCAGTTGTGAGCCTGACACACACACTGGCTAGTAGGCAGGCAAATGAACTTATATTAGAGAAAATACAAGTTTTGTTTTTTAAAAGTAGATTGCTGGTACACCACCAGATTGGATTGATTGCACTGGGCACAGTATCAGTTGTGAGCCTGAGAAACACACAGAATAGCGGTCAGGCAAATGAACTTAGATTTAACAAAATACAATTTTAGTTTTTTTAAATGTACACTGCTGGTACACCACCAGATTGGATTGGTTGCACTGGGCACAGTATCAGTTGTGAGCCTGAGACACACACAGACTAGCTGTCAGGCAAATGAACTTAGATTTAACAAAATACAATTTGGGTTTTTTTAAAGGTAGACTGCTGGTACACCACCTGATTGGATTGGTTGCACTGGGCACAGTATAAGTTGTGAGCCTGACACACACACACTGGCTAGTAGGCAGGCAAATGAACTTTGATTAGACAGAAAAAAAAACAAAAAAAACAGACTGATGTTATAGCCCTAAAAAGGGCTTTTTGGGGTGCTGTCCTTGCAGCAGAGATCAAGTGTCCTTCAGGACTGTATTGGACACTGTGTACAGTAGCCTAGCTATGGTTTTCCCTATTGAATTAGTATCACCTACACTCAGCCTCCTCTCAGTAAGACTGCAAGTTAATTATGATTCCAAAATGGCTGCAGTCCATGAGGTTGAAGGGTCTGGAAGGCAGGGTATGATACTGATTGGCTGGAATGTGTCTGCTGACTGTGAGGTGCAGGGTCAAAGTTTGTTTAATGATAAAGTATAGGGGGCGTATCGAACATTGCATATGTTCGCAGTTCGCCGCAAACGCAAATATACTATGTTCGCCGGGAACAGTCCGCCGACGAACTATTCGCAACATCTCTACACAAGATGCTTGCTGGATCTAATGGCATACACTAAGAGAGTGAATATACCCATACTGACCCTGTCATTAGATGCAGAAAAAGCGTTAGTTGTAATTATTTATTGTCAGTTCTTTTGAAATTTGGTTTGTCAGATTTTGTTACAAAAACAATTAGAGTACTCTATACCAACTTAAAAGCATATACAGCGGGATTAGGTTATATGTTAGATAAATTTAGTATCACAAATGGAACCCAACAGGGTTGTTCCCTTTCCCTTCTTGCTGTTTTTACTCTTTATCAAATCCTTGACTATAGCTATACGACAAGAGGAGAATATTAAAGGTGTTGTAATTGGTAAAAGTGAGTATAAGATAATACTATACGCTGATGACGTTATTTTGACCATAACTGACCCAGTAACATCATGTTATAACTTACACAGAATACTGAATTAATTTAGTAAGATCTCATACTTTAGGATATTTTTTTTAAAAACAGGCATTCTGGCTTGGGGTTTAGATATACAGATAAAAAACTTACTTACAAAGCAATATGCATATAATTGGGCCTCAAAAAGTATCACCCATCTAGGGATTAGCAGCCTTATTAAATTGCGATTCAGTAAATTTAAAAGGGCTCTATTCAAGCACACAGCATATTTTACAGAAGTTTTTAGTTAGTGAAGACCTTGCTTTTCGATAGACGTTCTCTAACTAAAAACTTCTGTAAAAAAAATATGCTGTGTGCTTAATTAGAGCCCTTTTAAATTTACCGAATCGCAATTTAATAAGGCTGTAAGTTTTTATTCAATTTTAAAGATATGGTTAAGTTAACTTGAAGGACACTTTACACCAAAGACAGATAACGTAAATGATTGGAAAATCTTAAATTTAAGTTGGTCAGCTAGAATAGATGCAGTACGAATTAATATAATTCCAAAAATTATTTACATATTAAGAAGTATACCTGAGATTCTACCTTTAACAATAATCAACTCAATTTAACAAGTAATTGATAAATTTATATATAATAATAAAAGAGTCTGATTAAAAAAGAACATAGCAAGCAATAAATGTATTAAGCATGGTTTGGACTCCCCGTCTTAAAGAAAATAGGAGTAAACCTGAGAAAATTAAAGATCTATAAAATTGGCAAATTATTTGAAGGCGGATCTTTATTAACTCTACCAGTGATGCAAAGTAAATATGGCGAGAGAAAAATCTCTTGGTTAGCATATGGTAGAAATAATTAAAAAACGGGGTTACAATATTAGTAATATGGATAAAAACTTAAAATTAGAACAACTAATGATAAAAGTAACTAACATTCATATACTCTCAAAAATAAGGAAAACTTTACGGTCAGATTTCAAGTTCTTTAAATCAAAGAGCATAAAAACATGGGAACAGGAAGCTAATTTTACATTAGATGATAACTCCTGGTCTTAAACTTTTTGTTTAATAAAAGATTCATCTATAAAGTTTGAATATCTGGAATTATTCTTTAGAATGACACATAGATGGTACTGGGTACCTGCATCATTGAGTAAACTTAAAATAGATTACCACCCTCTATGTTGGAAGGGGTGTGGACTAAATGGCACATCCATTAATGCGTGGTGGGCATGTGATAGGATAAACATAATGTGGAAGATATGTTGTAAACATCTATCTGTGATGTTGAGTAAAGAAATCCCATGTTCAGCTCAGCAAGTACTATTTCATCAAGGATTGGACCAGTTAGTCCCTCAGGAGAAACATCTGATTTCACACATTCTGCTTGTGATAAAATCACACTTGATAAAATACTGGAAGCATTTAGAAATCCCAACATGGAGGGAAATTTCAAATACAATAAGTTATAATAGAAAGTTAATGAAAAATACCAGCTTAAGGATCATGGTAAATAAAAAAAGTGGTCTCTAAATGGTATATATGGGACCTATATTGTAAAAATGTGATTGATTTAAACCAAGCGGCTTAATTTCTTCTGGAGGGAAAGTGTTTTCTTTTTTTTTTTTTCTCCTTTTTCCTTCCCATGGTTACTATCTGGAGCGCTGTTCGCTCTTGGTCCTTCTCACTTCCGTGACAGATAATAAACTGAATAGGATAAGGTTTCCTTACTATGAATGTATGTTTTGAATGCATGTGGTTTTGTAATTTATGGTGACATATGTATTTGTGTTGTATTTTGCATTTGTTTTTTTTTGTATATGAGTTGTTGAAAATAAAAAAAAATTATACAGATAAAAAAACATAACTGGTGTGCCCTTTATCATAGTACTACATGTATATTACTTTGTTAATATGTGGTTCATGAAATTGAAAAACATGTAATAAGCAAACAGACTATTAGGGTGTTACAGTACAGCCTATATGGCACATTATAGTGAAAAATTAATGCCTAATGAAAACAATTTAATTTGTGCATTGCCATCTCTCCAGAATTGGTGAGGTGATTTTGCCACCTTTCCAGCTTACTTAGGGGCATTTCAGTGATAATGTGTCAGGAAAAAAAGATCAAGTGGAAGGAAAGGTGAATGTGAGATGATGGGAAAATAGATTAATGAATACCATGAGACTCATGTCCTCATCTGATCAATTGTAGAACTTCCAATCAATGTAAACTATAGTATATCAAGATCTATGTCTACTCCAATATTAAGTGAACAAGTGTTTTTTATTATAGTTTCTTCCTTCTTTATAATAAAACACTTCTTGCGGCTGGTTTATCTATATCTCTGTCCTTGTCACATATTTGCATGTTCAGTCAGGAGGATCCCGGTGCTGCTGCTGATACTATTTATATCTCTCTCAGTATCTGCTTTTATGTCTAAGAGCTGAACAAGGCAGAGATTGCCTCCTAAAATGAGCCTGTTACAGACACTGTTTTGCTGCATCTTACTGTGGATTTCATGTAAGTTACAAGGAAACTTTCTGATGTTCTGGGCACTTGTTTTATACACAGATGGAGTTTGATCTCTTTTATCTTTTCAGGTGCTCAATCACAAACCCCGGAGCTAACGCCTCAGGTTGGATCTGTTAGTGCTGGACAGAGTTTTACATTTAACTGCAATGTAGGAGTTAAGGATTCAAATCACATGCTTTTCCTGAGACAATCACCCGGAGAAGCTCCTCAGGCTATTTTTGCCAACTATCACGGATGGTCATCACCTAGATATGGACCTGGAATGTCCTCAGATCATTTCACTGGCACAATAAACAGTGCTGGGACTGAGTATCTGTTAATTATTAAAGAAACAACCATTGCAGACACATCTCTGTATTACTGTGTAAAATGGTATACCAGCCTCAGTGCATAGCACAGTGATACAGAGTCTAACAAAAACACTGAAGTCACTGAATGTAGAACAGGGAGCAAAAATAAGAAATCTCATGTATACCCAAAGAATGTAATAAAAAGACTGTGAAATGACAGCTAATGCCAAACATAATACCATTTTTTATGAGGGAAAATATAAATTATTTACAAAACAATGGAAAGTATTTGATTCAAAAGAAGGAAACCTGTAGTCACATATTTACAGTCTGATTAAACAGTAAGAAAGAAACCTTTACCATATTTTAAAAAATGTACAACCTTTTAGAACACTATCACAGATATGTGTAGTGTTTATTGTATTTGTGTAGCTTACTCTAACTACACATACAGGAAACATGGGCGATTTGCTTACCTGCTGATATTAAATTGATCAACATTAAAGGATTACTGTAGTTTAAGAAAAAAAGGCACATCTTTGTGATGTATGTAATAAACTACCAACATTAGCAACTGTGTAAGCCATTGACAAAAAGCACTGTTAGAGAAAATCAGGAATCCATTTTCAGTTTGTTCACTTCCTGAGAGCTGATTATGAGGGTGTTTATCTGTATCTAATAGTAAAGGGATGTGTTGGGAAGAAGGAAAAGGAGAAATGTTTGGTAGATAATTTGATTAGATTGAAATTGAAACCACACCCTTCCCCTCTCACAGGCACAGAAGCAGGAAGTTAATAAGTCCAGGAAGATGTTAGCGCTACAGAAGATATTAGCCTACGGAATATGGCAACACAACATTTTTTTTTACATAAAACTAACTTTATAACTTTTTCTCCACTTAATTATGTTCTTAGACAGACCCAGATCTACCAAATGTATATAATTTTTCATTGTACTCTGGTCCTCTAATTTCTCAAATCAGGAGCACATGACAAGGTTTTTCAATTATAATGCACTGTGTGTAACCAAAATCCCAGGGAGCGCTCCTCAATGGCTTATTTATTGATGAACGTTTTCACCTGATCAGTAGGTTAAAGGGCCATTTACCTTACTATAAGTGCTCTTCATTGTGTGAAAGAGCACACGATTCTATGTTAAAGTAATTTATTTCTAAGAACAGTTAAACATCTGCAGTCAAAGGCCTGTTTACAAACACACTGCTGACTGCCCCATGATTTACAGCATCTGTCGACAACAGCCATTCCAAGCTTTGTGAAAAGTAAGAATAATGGTTTTAGTCTATTTAAGGAATGTCATCAGCCATCAGTTAACCCACAAATAACATATTTGTGAGTTTCTAGCTCTCATTTCCCTGCACAAATGAAATTGGGACGTTTTAACCCCTCTTTCATATCTGCTCTCTGCACACAGACCTTGCTGTGACTGTGCGGGGGACTTGCTTAATTCTCATGTAAAAAGAACTTCATATATGATTTATTTTCTATGAAAAAGGCACCTATTTCAAAAATTCAAAAAGAATTTCAACATATTTCAGGAGTACATTACAGTGGTGTGCTCCAAGTTATGCTGACTTAACTGGCCCTTTAAGTAAGCTAACAGACTGGTGACAGAGTTACATTTTGGGTAAGATAAACACATGTTTTAAATATCTCCAACTTTTTGAATACTGTTATCTACTTTAACAGGTTCCAACAGAGTGAATCATGTTACATTTTTTAAGAACTTGCTCTTTGGAGTGCAAGCTTACATAAAGAAGAATTAAAAGTTTATCAGACTCTTCTGACCGGTCCCAAAAAAATAAAATAGATGCAGTGGCTCCCTGCACTGTACAATTAGATAGAATTATATTTAAAAAGTTTTGCCCCTCACCAAATCTAGTTCTTCAAAGGAGAATATTGGAAATGAGTCTTCAGTGGTCATTTACTTGTAAGTAGTTATAGGCAGCACCTTTTCTTAAATAAAAAAGCGAAATATTTTTTTCTAAAATGCATAGCTAGTGTTATATTTATAGCTAGTGTTTATCATCTGTTGTGATCAAAAGAAAGAAAACAAAGCTGGAACATAGATGAACATGTAGAAAATATATTATACTAGCTACTTCCCCGTCAAAAATGACAGGAGTAAATGTAAGCCTGGCAATGCTGTTTGCCACACAATGCAAAGGTTCGGCGCTCATCACGAGCCTCTCCCGCCATGTATTTCAACTTTCCTGCTTTGCACTAATCACTTTCGGAACTCATTGCGAGCCTGCACTGATTGCCTTTGGCGCTCATTGCGGGGCTGACAAGGAGTGCCTTCGGTAATTATTGCAACCCTTTCCTTCCGCCTACTGTTCGGGCCGCTCATTGCGAGTTTTGTTAACCTGCAAGTTTTGTGCTTGGGAATGCCATGTGTCTCTTTCCACCATCTCCCCCCTGTCCCTTCCCTGTGTGGTTCTCTTCTGTGTGTCTGCTGAATGTTTGCGTGTTACACGCTGGCTGCCGTTGGTTTTATTTTCAAAGTCCCACGTGCCTGGAGTTGTTGGTGTAAGTGCTACTGTCTACAGCCGAGCACCTTGTAACTGGTGGCCCCTTGGCCCCAGAGACCTGGTAATACACTTTATTAAAAACCCTGGGAAAATGCAGTATTTAAATACCAAGCATGACTGATTACCATGTTCCCACCAATAAATTCACACAACAATACAATAATTCTGATCACACTAATATTGTGGCTGTCATGACTAGTTTTGGGACTCCCATGAAACCCACAAGCAACGCTGATATTTGGGACTCTAACTCACTGTGTTGCTAATATCAAAGGCTATTAAAACAGACATGTTGTAAGGATTGTGACGTGATGTTTTTATGTGTAATGTAATGTGGGCCACAATAATGAATGTTGAGATTACTATAAGATGCCATATGCCCTGTGGTAATGTTATTTTTCCTGTAACTAAAAGAGATACACTTTCTGACATGTGTACAAAGAAGAGGAAGTGATATTAAGTCATTGCGGAAGAAGCCACTACACAATTCAAAATATATTTAATCTAAATCTGGATAGTAGTAATTATTTATCACAGACTATATATTGACCATTGAGTTTAGTCAGTATCATGTACATCAGGAGAAGAGAAAGGAACACTCTTTCAATGGTCAAAATCTTTCAAAAGATAGGCAAAAAAGTTATTTTATACTATAATAGTACTGGAGTAAAGAATTGTTAGACCAAGACGCGTCTTTTATAAAATATAACCTTTTATAAAATATAACTTTAATTTTCAATATATAAAATTGTATGCATTTGAATCACATATAAAGTTGTGAGCATACAAGCTGTTGCTTACGCTTGCGGGCTAGCGCAGCGAGCCCGCAAGAACTGGATGCCTGCAAGGTTGCAGTTCGCTTCGAAATTTGCGGAAGGTGGAGGCTCCAACGTCGGCTGTGTTTGTCCGCAAATGCGGTCCTTCGCGAAGCAAGGGGCCGCATTTGCGGAGGTGGAGGCTCAAAGGCGCCTCACACACGGTTAAAAACACATGCAAGACTTAGAAAAAAAACACCTCGGAACCAACCTTTACGTAACAAACACTCACACGCACGACCTAACCGCGGAACCGCGAACACCTAAAACAGTCAAAACACACCAAATACTCACAAAAAATACATAAAAAGCTTACCCATAGCAAGGGGGGCATCCAGGACCTCTGAAAGTGAACTTACACCTCCATTTAAGTCCAAATTCCTGAGTTCAGGCACACAAAAATCCCCTAAGCGGTGAGAAAAATTGGCCGCCGAAAAAAAACGAAAACGAGGCTCAAAGACCCAGGACCGCCCAGCCACCTACAACTTACCCAAGAAGGGATCCGAGATTAGCTCGGAAACCTGCATTAACCCCACAGGATCCGAGATAAGCTCGGAGACCTGCATTAACCCCACATTAACCATTGCAGAGGTGGTCCAGATCGCACGCGATCGGGGACCCCCGCTGCAATGAAAATTTTAAATTCCCGCGTTACGAGTCCTTAAAGGACTGTAAAGGTCCTTAAAGGACCCGTTATAAAAAAAACATATATATACACTAACACCCTGTCACTCATGGGGGTAAATATAGACCCCCATAAGTCCTTCAGTAACCCTGTCACTCATGGGGGTCAATACAGACCCCCATAAACCCCTAATTAACCCTGTCACTCATGGGGGTCAATATAGACCACCATAAGCCCTTCATTAACCCTGTCACTCATGGGGGTCAATACAGGAACCCATAAGCAATCATTACCCTGTCACTCATGGGGGTCAATACAGACCCCCATAAGCCATTCATTAACCCTGTCACTCATGGGGGTCAATACAGACCCCCATAAGCCCTTCATTAACCCTGTCATTCATGGGGGTCAATACAGACCCCCATAGGCACTTCATTAACTGTGTCACTCATGGGGGTCAATACAGACCCCCATAAGCCCTTCATTAACCCTGTCACTCATGGGGGTCAATACAGACCCCCATAAACCCCTAATTACCCCTGTCATTCATGGGGGTCAACATAGACCCCCATAAGCCCTTCATTAACCCTGTAACTCATAGGGGTCAATACAGACCCCCAAAAGCCATTCATTAACCCTGTCATTCATGGGGGTCAATATAGACCCCCATAAGCCCTTCATTAACCCTGTCACTCATGGGGGTCAATACAGACCCCATAAGCCATTCATTAACCCTGTCACTCATGGGGGTCAATATAGACCCCCATAAGCCATTCATTAACCCTGTAACTCATGGGAGTCAACACAGACCCCCATAAGCAATTCATTAACCCTGTCATTCATGGGGGTCAATATAGACCCCCATAAGCCCTTCATTAACCTTGTCACTCATGGGGGTCAATACAGACCACCATAAGCACTTCATTAACTGTGTCACTCATGGGGGTCAATACAGACCACCTTAAGCACTTTATTAACCCCCTCACTCAGGGGGGTCAATATAGACCCCCATAAGCCCTTCATTAACCCTGTCACTCATAGGGGTCAATACAGACCCACATAAATTCCTAATTAACCCTATCATTCATGGGGGTCAATAAAGACCCCCATAAGCCCTTCATTAACCACATCATTCATGGGGGTCAATATAGACCCCCATAAGCCCTTCATTAACCCTGTCACTCATGGGGGTCAATACAGACCCCCATAAGCCCTTCATTAACCCTGTCACTCATGGGGGTTAATACAGACCCCCATAAGCACTTAATTAACCCCCTCACTCATTGGGGTCAATACAGACCCCCATAAGCCATTCATTAACCCTGTCACTCATGGGGGTCAATACTGACCCAGATAAGCCATTCATTAACCCTGTCATTCATGGGGGTCAATACAGACCCCCATTGGCCATTCATTAACCCTGTCACTCATGGGGGTCAATACTGAACCCATAAGCCCTTGATTAACCCTGTCACTCATGGGGGTCAATACAGACCCCCATAAACCCCATAATTAACCCTGTCATTCATGGGGGTCAATACAGACTTGCATAAGGCATTCATTAACCCTGTCACTCATGGGGGTCAATACAGGCCCCCATAAGCACTTCATTAACCCTGTCACTCATGGGGGTCAATATAGACCCCCATAAGCCCTTCATTAACCCTGTCAATCATGGGGTTCAATACAGACTCCCATAAACCCCTAATTAAACCTATCATTCATGGGGGTCAATATAGACCCCCATAAGCCCTTCATTAACACTGTCACTCATGGGGGTCAATACAGATCCCCATAAGCCCTTCATTAACCCTGTCAATCATGGGGGTCAATACAGACCCCCATAAGCACTTCATTAACTGTGTCACTCATGGGGGTCAATACAGACCCCCATAAGCACTTTATTAACCCCCTCATAAACCCTGTCATTCATGGGGGTCAATATAGACCCCCAAAAGCCCTTCATTAACCCTGTCACTCATGGGGGTCAATACAGAGCCCCATAAGCCCTTCATTAACCCTGTCACTCATGGGGGTCAATACGGGCCCCCATAAGCACTTATTTTACTGTGTCACTCTCAGGGGTCAATATAGACCCCCATAAGCCCTTCATTAACCCTGTCACTCATGGGGGTCAATACAGGCCCCCATAAGCACTTATTTTACTGTGTAACTCATGGGGGTCAATACAGACCCCCATAAACCCCTAATTAACCCTATCATTCATGGGGCTCAATATAGACCACCATAAGCGCTTCATCAACCCTGTCACTCATGGGGGTCAATATAGACCCCCATGAGCACTTACTTAACCCCCTCACTCATGGGGGTCAATACAGACACCCATAAGCCCTTCATTAACCCTGTCACTCATGGGTGTCAATACAGACCCCCATAAGCACTTCTTTAACCCTGTCACTCATGGGGGTCAATACAGACCCCCATAAGCCCCTCATTAACCCTGTCACTCATGGGGGTCAATACAGACCCCCATAAACCCCCTAATTAACCCTGTCATTCATGGGGGTCAATACAGACCCGCATAAGCCCTTCATTAACCCTTTCACTCATGGGGGTCATTACAGGCCCCCATAAGCACTTCTTTAACCCTGTCACTCATGGGGGTCAATATAGACCCCCATAAGCCATTCATTAACCCTGTCACTCATGGGGGTCAATACAGATCCCCTAGAGAAATTCATTTACTGTTTCACTCATGGGGGTCAATACAGACACCCATAAGCCCTTCATTAACCCTGTCACTCATGGGGGTCAATACAGACCCCCATAAGCACTTCTTTAACCCTGTCACTCATGGGGGTCAATACAGACCCCCATAAGCCCTTCATTAACCCTGTCACTCATGGGGGTCAATACAGACCCCCATAAACCCCCTAATTAACCCTGTCATTCATGGGGGTCAATACAGACCCGCATAAGCCCTTCATTAACCCTGTCACTCATGGGGGTCATTACAGGCCCCCATAAGCACTTCTTTAACCCTGTCACTCATGGGGGTCAATATAGACCCCCATAAGCCATTCATTAACCCTGTCACTCATGGGGGTCAATACAGATCCCCAAGAGAAATTCATTAACTGTGTCACTCATGGGGGTCAATACAGACACCCATAAGCACTTTAGTAATCCCCTCACTCAGGGAGGTCAATATAGACCCCCATAAGCCCTTCATTAACCTTGTCACTTATGGGGGTGAATACAGTCCCCCTTAAGCAATTATTTTACTGTGTCACTCATGGGGGTCAATACAGACCCCCATAAACCCCTAATAAACCCTGTCATTCATGGGGTTCAATATAGACCCCCATAAGCCCTTCATTAACCCTGTCACTCATGTAGGTCAATACAGACCCCCATAAGCCCTTTATTAACCCTTTCACTCACAGGGGTCAATACAGACCCTCATAAGCACTTCATTAACTGTGTCACTCATGAAGGTCAATGCAGACCCCCATAAGCACTTTAATAAACCCCTCACTCAGGGGGGTCAATACAAACCCTTATAAGCCCTTAATTAACCCTGTCACTCATGAGGGTCAAAATAGACCCCATAAGCACTTAATTAACCCCCTCACTCATGGGGGTCAATACAGACCCCCATAAACCCCCTAATTAACCCTGGCATTCATGGGGGTCAATATAGACACCCATAAGCCCTTCATTAACCCTGTCACTCATGGGGGTCCATACAAACCCTAATAAGCCACTATTTAACCACATCAGTTCCATAAGGGTATATTAAGACCATTATGGGCCTGCTACAACCCAATATTAACCACATAAGTGCCATGACGGTCCTCAAGGACCATCATGACACTAAGTATAAACACTACACTGCACTATACCCCCCAATAAAACATTAAATATCAACTAAACAGCCTCTACACTAACCTATTAACACCTACACTACCTACCTACCCCCTAATAACCCCCACCACTCTAATTACAGAAAATAAAAAAGACTAAAGTCACACACACAAAAAAAATCGACATTACATAAAATAAAAAAACTATAGACCCCCTTAAGCCATTCATTAACCCTGTCACTCATTAACCCTGTCACTCAATACAGACCCCCATAAACCCCTAACTAACTCTGTCATTCATGGGGGTCAATATAGACCCCCATAAGCCCTTCATTGACCCTGTCACTCATGGGGGTCAATACAGACCCCCATAAACCCCTAATTACCCCTGTCATTCATGGGGCTCAAGATAGACCCCCATAAGCCCTTCATTAACCCTGTAACTCATAGGGGTCAATACAGACCTCCATAAGCCATTCATTAACCCTGTCATTCATGGGGGTCAATATAGACCCCCATAAGCCCTTCATTAACCCTGTCATTCATGGGGGTCAATACAGACCACTATAAGCACTTCATTAACTGTGTTACTCCTGGGGGTCAGTTCAGACCCCCATAAGCACTTTATTAACCCCCTCACTCAGGGGGGGGGGGTCAATATAGACCCCTATAAGCCCTTCATTAACCCTGTCACTCATGGGGGTCAATACAGTCCCCCATAAATCCCTAAATTAACCATATCATTCATGGGGTCAATATAGACCCCCATAAGCCCTTCATTAACCCTGTCACTCATGGGGGTCAATACAGTCCCCCATAAGCACTTCAAAAAAAACTCACTCATGGGGTCAATACAGACCCCCATAAGCCCTTCATTAACCCTGTCACTCATGGGGGTCAATACAGACCCCATAAGCCATTCATTAACCCTGTCAATCATGGGGGTCAATACAGGCCCCCATAAGCACTTATTTTACTGTGTCACTCATGGGGGTCAATATAGACCACCATAAGCCCTTCATTAACCCTGTCACTCATGGGGGTCAATAGAGACCCCCATAAATCCCTAATTAACCCTATAATTCATGGGGGTCAATATAGACCCCCATAAGCCCTTCATTAACCATATCATTCATGGGGGTCAATATAGACCCCCATAAGCACTTCATTAACTGTGTCACTTATGGGGGTCAATACAGTCCCCCATAAGCACTTTAAAAAAAAAAAACTCACTCATGGGGGTCAATACAGACCCCCATAAGCCATTAATTAACCCTGTAACTCATGGGGGTCAATACAGACCCCCATAAGCCATTTATTAACCCTGTCATTCATGGGGGTCAATATAGACCCCCATAAGGCCTTCATTAACCCTGTCACTCATGGGAGTCAATACAGACCCCCATAAGCACTTCATTAACTGTGTCACTTATGGGGGTCAATACAGACCACCATAAGCACTTCATTAACTGTGTCATTCATGGGGGTCAATACAGACCCCCATAAGCACTTTATTAACCCCCTCACTCAGGGGGGTCAATATGAACCCCTATAAGCCCTTCATTAACCCTGTCACTCATGGGGGTCAATACAGTCCCCCATAAGCACTTATTTTACTGTGTCACTCATGGGGGTCAATATAGACCACCATAAGCCCTTCATTAACTCTGTCACTCATGGGGGTAAATACAGACCCCCATAAATCCCTAATTAACCCTATCATTCATGGGGGTCAATAAAGATGCCCAT
The DNA here is from genome assembly GCA_027410445.1 of Discoglossus pictus. Lineage (NCBI taxonomy): Eukaryota > Metazoa > Chordata > Amphibia > Anura > Alytidae > Discoglossus > Discoglossus pictus. Next base: position 269,635,199 of record CM050163.1, on the reverse strand, counting down.
AAGCCCTTCATTAACCCCATCATTCATGGGGGTCAATATAGACCCCCATAAGCCCTTCATTAACCCTGTCACTCATGGGGGTCAATACAGTCCCCCATAAGCACTTAAAAAAAACTCACTTATGGGGGGCAATACAGACCCCCATAAGCCCTTCATTAACCCTGTCACTCATGGGGGTTAATACAGACCCCCATAAGCACTTAATTAACACCTTCACTCATGGGGGTCAATACAGACCCCCATAAGCCATTCATTAACCCTGTCACTCATGGGGGTCAATATTGACCCCATAAGCCCTTCATTAACCCTGTCACTCATGGGTGTCAATACAGACCCCCATAAACCCCATAATTAACCCTGTCATTCATGGGGGTCAATACAGACTCGCATAAGCCGTTCATTAACCCTGTCACTCATGGGGGTCAATACAGGCCCCCATAAGCACTTCATTAACCCTGTCACTCATGGGGGTCAATATAGACCCCCATAAGCCCTTCATTAACCCTGTCACTCATGGGGGTCAATACAGACCCCCATAAACCCCTAATTAACGCTATCATTCATGGGGGTCAATATAGACCCCCGTAAGCCCTTCATTAACCCTGTCACTCATGGGGGTCAATACAGAACCCATAAGCCATTCATTAAACCTGTCACTCATGGGGGTCAATACTGACCCCCATAAGCCCTTCATTAACCGTGTCACTCATGGGGGTCAATATAGACCCCCATAAGCCATTCATTAAACCTGTCACTCATGGGGGTCAATACTGACCCCCATAAGAACTTCATTAACCCTGTCACTCATGGGGTCAAAAAAAGACCCCCATAAACCCCTAATTAACCCTGTCATTCATGGGGGTCAATATAGACCCCCATAAGCCATTTATTAAACCTGTCACTCATGGGGGTCAATACTGACCCCCATAAGCCCTTCATTAACCCTGTCACTCATGGGGTCAAAAAAAGACCCCCATAAACCCCTAATTAACCCTGTCATTCATGGTGGTCAATATAGACCCCCATAAGCCCTTCATTAACCCTGTCACTCATGGGGGTCAATACAGACCCCCATAAGCACTTCATTAACTGTGTCACTCATAGTGGTCAATCCAGACCCCCATAAGCACTTTATTAACCCCCTCATTAACCCTGTCATTCATGGGGGTTAATATAGACCCCCATAAGCCCTTCATTAACCCTTTAACTCATAGGGGTCATTACAGAGCCCCATAAGCCCTTCATTAACCCTGTCACTCATGGGGGTCAGTTAAGGGCCCCCATAAGCACCTATTTTACTGTGTCACTCATGGGGGTCAATATAGACCCCCATAAGCCCTTCATTAACCCTTTCACTCATGGGAGTCAATACAGACCCCCATAAACCACTAATTAACCCTATCATTCATGGGGCTCAATATAGACAACCATAAGCGCTTCATTAACCCTGTCACTCATAGGGGTCAATACAGACCACCATAAACAACTAATTAACCCTTTCATTCATGGGGCTCAATATAGACCCCCATAAGCCCTTCATTAACCCTGTCACTCATGGGGGTCAATACAGACCACCATAAGCACTTCATTAACTGTGTCACTCATGGGGGTCAATACAGACCCCCATAAGCACTTTATTAACCCCCTCACTCAGGGGGGTCAATATAGACCTCTATAAGCCCTTCATTAACCCTGTCACTCATGGGGGTCAATACAGGCCCCCATAAGCACTTATTTTACTGTGTCACTCATAGGGGTCAATATAGACCACCATAAGCCCTTCATTAACCCTGTCACTCATGGGGGTCAATATAGACCCCCATAAATCCCTAATTACCCTATCATTCATGGGGGTCAATAAAGACCCCCATAAGCCCTTCATTAACCCCATCATTGATGGGGTCAATATAGACCCCCATAAGCCCTTCATTAACCCTGTCACTCATGGGGGTCAATACAGACCGCCATAAGCCCTTCATTAACCCTGTCACTCATGGGGGTCAATACAGACCACCATAAGCACTTCATTAACTGTGTCATTCATGGGGGTCAATACAGACCCCCATAAGCACTTTATTAACCCCCTCACTCAGGGTGGGTCAATATGAACCCCTTTAAGCCCTTCATTATTCCTGTCACTCATGGGGGTCAATACAGTCCCCCATAAGCACTTATTTTACTGTGTCACTCATGGGGGTCAATATAGACCACCATAAGCCCTTCATTAACTCTGTCACTCATGGGGGTAAATACAGACCCCCATAAATCCCTAATTATCCCTATCATTCATGGGGGTCAATAAAGACGCCCATAAGCCCTTCATTAACCCCATCATTCATGGGGGTCAATATAGACCCCCATAAGCCCTTCATTAACCCTGTCACTCATGGGGGTCAATACAGACCCCCATAAGCACTTCATTAACCCTGTCACTCATGGGGTCAATACAGTCCCCCATAAGCACTTTAAAAAAAACTCACTTATGGGGGTCAATACAGACCCCCATAAGCCCTTCATTAACCCTGTCACTCATGGGGGTTAATACAGACCCCCATAAGCACTTAATTAACCCCCTCACTCATGGGGGTCAATACAGACCCCCATAAGCCATTCATTAACCCTGTCACTCATGGGGGTCAATACAGACCCCCATAAACCCCATAATTAACCCTGTCATTCATGGGGGTCAATACAGACTCGCATAAGCCGTTCATTAACCCTGTCACTCATGGGGGTCAATACAGGCCCCCATAAGCACTTCATTAACCCTGTCACTCATGGGGGTCAATATAGACCCCCATAAGCACTTCATTAACCCTGTCACTCATGGGGGTCAATACAGACACCCATAAACCCCTAATTAACGCTATCATTCATGGGGGTCAATATAAACCCCCATAAGCCCTTCATTAACCCTGTCACTCATGGGGGTCAATACAGAACCCATAAGCCATTCATTAAACCTGTCACTCATGGGGGTCAATACTGAACCCCATAAGCCCTTCATTAACCGTGTCACTCATGGGGGTCAATATAGACCCCCATAAGCCATTCATTAAACCTGTCACTCATGGGGGTCAATACTGACCCCTATAAGCCCTTCATTAACCCTGTCACTCATGGGGGTCAATACAGACCCCCATAAGCACTTCATTAACTGTGTCACTCATAGTGGTCAATCCAGACCCCCATAAGCACTTTATTAACCCCCTCATTAACCCTGTCATTCATGGGGGTTAATATAGACCCCCATAAGCCCTTCATTAACCCTTTAACTCATAAGGGTCAATACAGAGCCCCATAAGCCCTTCATTAACCCTGTCACTCATGGGGGTCAGTTAAGGGCCCCCATAAGCACTTATTTTACTGTGTCACTCATGGGGGTCAATATAGACCCCCATAAGCCCTTCATTAACCCTTTTATTCATGGGAGTCAATACAGACCCCCATAAACCACTAATTAACCCTATCATTCATGGGGCTCAATATAGACAACCATAAGCGCTTCATTAACCCTGTCACTCATGGGGGTCAATACAGACCACCATAAGCACTTCAATAACTGTGTCACTCATGGGGGTCAATACAGACCCCCATAAACAACTAATTAACCCTTTCATTCATGGGGCTCCAAATAGACCCCCATAAGCCCTTCATTAACCTTGTCACTCATGGGGGTCAATACAGACCACCATAAGCACTTCATTAACTGTGTCACTCATGGGGGTCAATACAGACCCCCATAAGCACTTTATTAACCCCCTCACTCAGGGGGGTCAATATAGACCCCTATAGCCCTTCATTAACCCTGTCACTCATGGGGGTCAATACAGGCCCCCATAAGCACTTATTTTACTGTGTCACTCATGGGGGTCAATATAGACCACCATATGCCCTTCATTAACCCTGTCACTCATGGGGGTCAATATAGACCCCCATAAATCCCTAATTACCCTATCATTCATGGGGGTCAATAAAGACCCCCATAAGCCCTTCATTAACCCCATCATTGATAGGGGTCAATATAGACCCCCATAAGCCCTTCATTAACCCTGTCACTCATGGGGGTCAATACAGACCCCCATAAGCCCTTCATTAACCCTGTCACTCATGGGGGTCAATACAGACCACCATAAGCACTTCATTAACTGTGTCATTCATGGGGGTCAATACAGACACCCATAAGCACTTTATTAACCCCCTCACTCAGGGGGGTCAATATGAACTCCTATAAGCCCTTCATTAACCCTGTCACTCATGGGGGTCAATACAGTCCCCCATAACCACTTATTTTACTGTGTCACTCATGGGGGTCAATATAGACCACCATAAGCCCTTCATTAACTCTGTCACTCATGGGGGTAAATACAGACCCCCATAAATCCCTAATTAACCCTATCATTCATGGGGGTCAATAAATACGCCCATAAGCCCTTAATTAACCCCATCATTCATGGGGGTCAATATAGACCCCCATAAGCCCTTCATTAACCCTGTCACTCATGGGGGTCAATACAGACCCCCATAAGCACTTCATTAACCCTGTCACTCATGGGGGTTAATACAGACCCCCATAAGCACTTAATTAACCCCCTCACTCATGGGGGTCAATACAGACCCCCATAAGCCATTCATTAACCCTGTCACTCATGGGGGTCAATATTGACCCCATAAGCCCTTCATTAACCCTGTCACTCATGGGGGTCAATACAGACCCCCATAAACCCCATAATTAACCCTGTCATTCATGGGGGTCAATACAGACTCGCATAAGCCGTTCATTAACCCTGTCACTCATGGGGGTCAATATAGACCCCCATAAGCCCTTCATTAACCCTGTCACTCATGGGGGTCAATACAGACCCCCATAAACCCCTAACTAACACTATCATTCATGGGGGTCAATATAAACCCCCATAAGCCCTTCATTAACCCTGTCACTCATGGGGGTCAATACAGAACCCATAAGCCATTCATTAAACCTGTCACTCATGGGGGTCAATACTGAACCCCATAAGCCCTTCATTAACCGTGTCACTCATGGGTTCAATATAGACCCCCATAAGCCCTTCATTAACCCTGTAACTCATGGGGTAAAAAAAAGACCCCCATAAACCCCTAATTAACCCTGTCATTCATGGTGGTCAATATAGACCCCTATAAGCCCTTCATTAACCCTGTCACTCATGGGGGTCAATACAGACCCCCATAAGCACTTCATTAACTGTGTCACTCATGGGGGTCAATACAGACCCCTATAAACAACTAATTAACCCTTTCATTCATGGGGGTTAATATAGACCCCCATAAGCCCTTCATTAACCCTGTCACTCATAAGGGTCAATACAGAGCCCCATAAGCCCTTCATTAACCCTGTCACTCATGGGGGTCAGTTAAGGGCCCCCATAAGCACTTATTTTACTGTGTCACTCATGGGGGTCAATATAGACCCCCATAAGCCCTTTATTAACCCTTTCACTCATGGGAGTCAATACAGACCCCCATAAACCACTAATTAACCCTATCATTCATGGGGCTCAATATAGACAACCATAAGCGCTTCATTAACCCTGTCACTCATGGGGGTCAATACAGACCACCATAAGCACTTCATTAACTGTGTCACTCATGGGGGTCAATACAGACCCCTATAAACAACTAATTAACCCTTTCATTCATGGGGCTCAATATAGACCCCCATAAGCCCTTCATTAACCCTGTCACTCATGGGGGTCAATACAGACCACCATAAGCACTTCATTAACTGTGTCACTCATGGGGGTCAATACAGACCCCCATAAGCACTTTATTAACCCCCTCACTCAGGGGGGTCAATATAGACCCCTATAAGCCCTTCATTAACCCTGTCACTCATGGGGGTCAATACAGGCCCCCATAAGCACTTATTTTACTGTGTCACTCATGGGGGTCAATATAGACCACCATAAGCCCTTCATTAACCCTGTCACTCATGGGGGTCAATACAGACCCCCATAAATCCCTAATTACCCTATCATTCATGGGGGTCAATAAAGACCCCCATAAGCCCTTCATTAACCCCATCATTGATGGGGGTCAATATAGACCCCCATAAGTCCTTCATTAACCCTGTCACTCATGGGGGTCAATACTGACCCCCATAAGCCATTCATTAACCCTGTCACTCATGGGGGTTAATACTGACCCCATAAGCCCTTCATTAACCCTGTCACTCATGGGGTTCAATACAGACCCTCATAAACCCCATAATTAACCCTGTCATTCATGGGGGTCAATACAGACTCGCATAAGCCATTCATTAACCCTGTCACTCATGGGGGTCAATACAGGCCCCCATAAGCACTTTATTAACCCTGTCACTCATGGGGATCAATATAGACCCCCATAAGCCCTTCATTAACCCTGTCACTCATGTGGGTCAATACAGATCCCCATAAACCCCTAATTAACCCTATCATTCATGGGGGTCAATATAGACCCCCATAAGCCCTTTATTAACCCTGTCACTCATGGGGGTCAATACAGACCCCCATAAGCCATTCATTAATCCTGTCACTCATGGGGGTCAATACTGACCACCATAAGCCCTTCATTAACCCTGTCACTCATGGGGTCAATACAGACCCCCATAAACCCCTAATTAACCCTGTCATTCATGGTGGTCAATATAGACCCCCATAATCCCTTCATTAACCCTGTCACTCATGGGGGTCAATACAGACCCCCATAAGCACTTCATTAACTGTGTCACTCATGGGGGTCAATACAGACCCCCATAAGCACTTTATTAACCCCCTCATTAACCCTGTGATTCATGGGGGTCAATATATACCCCCATAAGCCCTTCATTAACCCTGTCACTCATGGGGGTCAATACAGAGCCCTATAAGCCCTTCATTAACCCTGTCACTCATGTGTGTCAATACAGGCCCCCATAAGCACTTATTTTACTGTGTCACTCATGGGGGTCAATATAGACCCCCATAAGTCCTTCATTAACCCTGTCACTCATGGGAGTCAATACAGACCCCCATAAACCACTAATTAACCCTATCATTTATGGGGCTCAATATAGACCCCCATAAGTGCTTAATCACCCCTGTCACTCATGGGGGTCAATATAGACCCCCATTAGTACTTAATTAACCCCCTCACTCATGGGGGTCAATACAGACCCCCATAAACCCCCTAATTAACCCTGGCATTCATGGGGATCAATATAGACACCCATAAGCCCTTCATTAACCCTGTCACTCATGGAGGTCAATACAGACCCCCATAAGCCCTTCATTAACCCTGTCACTCATGGGGGTCAATACAGACCCCCATAAACCCGCTAATTAACCCTGGCTCTCATGGGGATCAATACCGAAACCCATAAGCCCTTTTTTAACCCTTTCACTCATGGGGGTCAATATAGACCCCCATAAGCCTTTAATTAACCCTGTCACTCATGGGGGTTAATACAGACCCCCCCATAAGCCATTCATTAACCCTGTCACTCATGGGAGTCAATACAGACCCCCATAAACCCTGTCATTCATGGGGGTCAATACAGACCTGCATAAGCCCTTCATTAACCCTGTCACTCATGGGGGTCAATACAGAACCCATAAGCCATTCATTAAACCTGTCACTCATGGGGGTCAATACTGACCCCCATAAGCCCTTCATTAACCGTGTCACTCATGGGGGTCAATATAGACCCCCATAAGCCATTCATTAAACCTGTCACTCATAGGGGTCAATACAGACCCCCATAAACCCCTAATTAACCCTGTCATTCATGAGGGTCAATACAGACCCCCATAAGCCCTTCATTAACCCTGTCACTCATGGGGGTCAATACAGATCCCCAAGAGAAATTCATTAACTGTGTCACTCATGGGGGTCAATACAGACACCCATAAGCACTTTATTAACCCTGTCACTTATGGGGGTGAATACAGGCCCCCATAAGCAATTATTTTACTGTGTCACTCATGGGGGTCAATACAGACCCCCATAAACCCCTAATAAACCCTGTCATTCATGGGGTTCAATATAGACCCCCATAAGCCCTTCATTAACCCTGTCACTCATGTAGGTCAATACAGACCCCCATAAGCCCTTTATTAACCCTTTCACTCATAGAGGTCAATACAGACCCTCATAAGCACTTCATTAACTGTGTCACTCATGAAGGTCAATGCAGACCCCCATAAGCACTTTAATAAACCCCTCACTCGGGGGGGTCAATACAGACCCACATAGGGCTTCATTAACCCTGTCACTCATGGGGGTCAATACAGACCCCCAAAAGCCCTTCATTAACCCTGTCACTCATGAGGGTCAATATAGACCCCATAAGCACTTAATTAACCCCCTCACTCATGGGGGTCAATACAGACCCCCATAAACCCCCTAATTAACCCTGGCATTCATGGGGGTCAATATAGACACCCATAAGCCCTTCATTAACCCTGTCACTCATGGGGGTCAATACAACCCCATCAGTCCCATAAGGGTATATTAAGACCATTATGGGCCTGTTACAACCCAACATTAACCACATAAGTGCCATGACAGTCCTCAAGGACCATCATGGCACTAAGTATAAACACTACACTGCACTATACCCCCCAATAAAACATTAAATATCAACTAAACAGCCTCTACACTAACCTATTAACACTGTCACTCATGGGGGTCAATACAGACCGCCATAAGCCCTTCATTAACCCTGTCACTCATGGGGGTCAATACAGACCACCATAAGCACTTCATTAACTGTGTCATTCATGGGGGTCAATACAGACCCCCATAAGCACTTTATTAACCCCCTCACTCAGGGTGGGTCAATATGAACCCCTTTAAGCCCTTCATTATTCCTGTCACTCATGGGGGTCAATACAGTCCCCCATAAGCACTTATTTTACTGTGTCACTCATGGGGGTCAATATAGACCACCATAAGCCCTTCATTAACTCTGTCACTCATGGGGGTAAATACAGACCCCCATAAATCCCTAATTATCCCTATCATTCATGGGGGTCAATAAAGACGCCCATAAGCCCTTCATTAACCCCATCATTCATGGGGGTCAATATAGACCCCCATAAGCCCTTCATTAACCCTGTCACTCATGGGGGTCAATACAGACCCCCATAAGCACTTCATTAACCCTGTCACTCATGGGGGTCAATACAGTCCCCCATAAGCACTTTAAAAAAAACTCACTTATGGGGGTCAATACAGACCCCCATAAGCCCTTCATTAACCCTGTCACTCATGGGGGTTAATACAGACCCCCATAAGCACTTAATTAACCCCCTCACTCATGGGGGTCAATACAGACCCCCATAAGCCATTCATTAACCCTGTCACTCATGGGGGTCAATACAGACCCCCATAAACCCCATAATTAACCCTGTCATTCATGGGGGTCAATACAGACTCGCATAAGCCGTTCATTAACCCTGTCACTCATGGGGGTCAATACAGGCCCCCATAAGCACTTCATTAACCCTGTCACTCATGGGGGTCAATATAGACCCCCATAAGCACTTCATTAACCCTGTCACTCATGGGGGTCAATACAGACACCCATAAACCCCTAATTAACGCTATCATTCATGGGGGTCAATATAAACCCCCATAAGCCCTTCATTAACCCTGTCACTCATGGGGGTCAATACAGAACCCATAAGCCATTCATTAAACCTGTCACTCATGGGGGTCAATACTGAACCCCATAAGCCCTTCATTAACCGTGTCACTCATGGGGGTCAATATAGACCCCCATAAGCCATTCATTAAACCTGTCACTCATGGGGGTCAATACTGACCCCTATAAGCACTTCATTAACTGTGTCACTCATAGTGGTCAATCCAGACCCCCATAAGCACTTTATTAACCCCCTCATTAACCCTGTCATTCATGGGGGTTAATATAGACCCCCATAAGCCCTTCATTAACCCTTTAACTCATAAGGGTCAATACAGAGCCCCATAAGCCCTTCATTAACCCTGTCACTCATGGGGGTCAGTTAAGGGCCCCCATAAGCACTTATTTTACTGTGTCACTCATGGGGGTCAATATAGACCCCCATAAGCCCTTCATTAACCCTTTTATTCATGGGAGTCAATACAGACCCCCATAAACCACTAATTAACCCTATCATTCATGGGGCTCAATATAGACAACCATAAGCGCTTCATTAACCCTGTCACTCATGGGGGTCAATACAGACCACCATAAGCACTTCAATAACTGTGTCACTCATGGGGGTCAATACAGACCCCCATAAACAACTAATTAACCCTTTCATTCATGGGGCTCCAAATAGACCCCCATAAGCCCTTCATTAACCTTGTCACTCATGGGGGTCAATACAGACCACCATAAGCACTTCATTAACTGTGTCACTCATGGGGGTCAATACAGACCCCCATAAGCACTTTATTAACCCCCTCACTCAGGGGGGTCAATATAGACCCCTATAGCCCTTCATTAACCCTGTCACTCATGGGGGTCAATACAGGCCCCCATAAGCACTTATTTTACTGTGTCACTCATGGGGGTCAATATAGACCACCATATGCCCTTCATTAACCCTGTCACTCATGGGGGTCAATATAGACCCCCATAAATCCCTAATTACCCTATCATTCATGGGGGTCAATAAAGACCCCCATAAGCCCTTCATTAACCCCATCATTGATAGGGGTCAATATAGACCCCCATAAGCCCTTCATTAACCCTGTCACTCATGGGGGTCAATACAGACCCCCATAAGCCCTTCATTAACCCTGTCACTCATGGGGGTCAATACAGACCACCATAAGCACTTCATTAACTGTGTCATTCATGGGGGTCAATACAGACACCCATAAGCACTTTATTAACCCCCTCACTCAGGGGGGTCAATATGAACTCCTATAAGCCCTTCATTAACCCTGTCACTCATGGGGGTCAATACAGTCCCCCATAACCACTTATTTTACTGTGTCACTCATGGGGGTCAATATAGACCACCATAAGCCCTTCATTAACTCTGTCACTCATGGGGGTAAATACAGACCCCCATAAATCCCTAATTAACCCTTATCATTCATGGGGGTCAATAAATACGCCCATAAGCCCTTAATTAACCCCATCATTCATGGGGGTCAATATAGACCCCCATAAGCCCTTCATTAACCCTGTCACTCATGGGGGTCAATACAGACCCCCATAAGCACTTCATTAACCCTGTCACTCATGGGGGTTAATACAGACCCCCATAAGCACTTAATTAACCCCCTCACTCATGGGGGTCAATACAGACCCCCATAAGCCATTCATTAACCCTGTCACTCATGGGGGTCAATATTGACCCCATAAGCCCTTCATTAACCCTGTCACTCATGGGGGTCAATACAGACCCCCATAAACCCCATAATTAACCCTGTCATTCATGGGGGTCAATACAGACTCGCATAAGCCGTTCATTAACCCTGTCACTCATGGGGGTCAATATAGACCCCCATAAGCCCTTTATTAACCCTGTCACTCATGGGGGTCAATACAGACCCCCATAAACCCCTAACTAACACTATCATTCATGGGGGTCAATATAAACCCCCATAAGCCCTTCATTAACCCTGTCACTCATGGGGGTCAATACAGAACCCATAAGCCATTCATTAAACCTGTCACTCATGGGGGTCAATACTGAACCCCATAAGCCCTTCATTAACCGTGTCACTCATGGGTTCAATATAGACCCCCATAAGCCCTTCATTAACCCTGTAACTCATGGGGTAAAAAAAAGACCCCCATAAACCCCTAATTAACCCTGTCATTCATGGTGGTCAATATAGACCCCTATAAGCCCTTCATTAACCCTGTCACTCATGGGGGTCAATACAGACCCCCATAAGCACTTCATTAACTGTGTCACTCATAGTGGTCAATACAGACCCCCATAAGCACTTTATTAACCCCCTCATTACCCTGTCATTCATGGGGGTTAATATAGACCCCCATAAGCCCTTCATTAACCCTGTCACTCATAAGGGTCAATACAGAGCCCCATAAGCCCTTCATTAACCCTGTCACTCATGGGGGTCAGTTAAGGGCCCCCATAAGCACTTATTTTACTGTGTCACTCATGGGGGTCAATATAGACCCCCATAAGCCCTTTATTAACCCTTTCACTCATGGGAGTCAATACAGACCCCCATAAACCACTAATTAACCCTATCATTCATGGGGCTCAATATAGACAACCATAAGCGCTTCATTAACCCTGTCACTCATGGGGGTCAATACAGACCACCATAAGCACTTCATTAACTGTGTCACTCATGGGGGTCAATACAGACCCCTATAAACAACTAATTAACCCTTTCATTCATGGGGCTCAATATAGACCCCCATAAGCCCTTCATTAACCCTGTCACTCATGGGGGTCAATACAGACCACCATAAGCACTTCATTAACTGTGTCACTCATGGGGGTCAATACAGACCCCCATAAGCACTTTATTAACCCCCTCACTCAGGGGGGTCAATATAGACCCCTATAAGCCCTTCATTAACCCTGTCACTCATGGGGGTCAATACAGGCCCCCATAAGCACTTATTTTACTGTGTCACTCATGGGGGTCAATATAGACCACCATAAGCCCTTCATTAACCCTGTCACTCATGGGGGTCAATACAGACCCCCATAAATCCCTAATTACCCTATCATTCATGGGGGTCAATAAAGACCCCCATAAGCCCTTCATTAACCCCATCATTGATGGGGGTCAATATAGACCCCCATAAGTCCTTCATTAACCCTGTCACTCATGGGGGTCAATACTGACCCCCATAAGCCATTCATTAACCCTGTCACTCATGGGGGTTAATACTGACCCCATAAGCCCTTCATTAACCCTGTCACTCATGGGGTTCAATACAGACCCTCATAAACCCCATAATTAACCCTGTCATTCATGGGGGTCAATACAGACTCGCATAAGCCATTCATTAACCCTGTCACTCATGGGGGTCAATACAGGCCCCCATAAGCACTTTATTAACCCTGTCACTCATGGGGGTCAATATAGACCCCCATAAGCCCTTCATTAACCCTGTCACTCATGTGGGTCAATACAGATCCCCATAAACCCCTAATTAACCCTATCATTCATGGGGGTCAATATAGACCCCCATAAGCCCTTTATTAACCCTGTCACTCATGGGGGTCAATACAGACCCCCATAAGCCATTCATTAATCCTGTCACTCATGGGGGTCAATACTGACCACCATAAGCCCTTCATTAACCCTGTCACTCATGGGGTCAATACAGACCCCCATAAACCCCTAATTAACCCTGTCATTCATGGTGGTCAATATAGACCCCCATAATCCCTTCATTAACCCTGTCACTCATGGGGGTCAATACAGACCCCCATAAGCACTTCATTAACTGTGTCACTCATGAGGGTCAATACAGACCCCCATAAGCACTTTATTAACCCCCTCATTAACCCTGTGATTCATGGGGGTCAATATATACCCCCATAAGCCCTTCATTAACCCTGTCACTCATGGGGGTCAATACAGAGCCCTATAAGCCCTTCATTAACCCTGTCACTCATGTGTGTCAATACAGGCCCCCATAAGCACTTATTTTACTGTGTCACTCATGGGGGTCAATATAGACCCCCATAAGTCCTTCATTAACCCTGTCACTCATGGGAGTCAATACAGACCCCCATAAACCACTAATTAACCCTATCATTTATGGGGCTCAATATAGACCCCCATAAGTGCTTAATCACCCCTGTCACTCATGGGGGTCAATATAGACCCCCATTAGTACTTAATTAACCCCCTCACTCATGGGGGTCAATACAGACCCCCATAAACCCCCTAATTAACCCTGGCATTCATGGGGATCAATATAGACACCCATAAGCCCTTCATTAACCCTGTCACTCATGGAGGTCAATACAGACCCCCATAAGCCCTTCATTAACCCTGTCACTCATGGGGGTCAATACAGACCCCCATAAACCCGCTAATTAACCCTGGCTCTCATGGGGATCAATACCGAAACCCATAAGCCCTTTTTTAACCCTTTCACTCATGGGGGTCAATATAGACCCCCATAAGCCTTTAATTAACCCTGTCACTCATGGGGGTTAATACAGACCCCCCCATAAGCCATTCATTAACCCTGTCACTCATGGGAGTCAATACAGACCCCCATAAACCCTGTCATTCATGGGGGTCAATACAGACCTGCATAAGCCCTTCATTAACCCTGTCACTCATGGGGGTCAATACAGAACCCATAAGCCATTCATTAAACCTGTCACTCATGGGGGTCAATACTGACCCCCATAAGCCCTTCATTAACCGTGTCACTCATGGGGGTCAATATAGACCCCCATAAGCCATTCATTAAACCTGTCACTCATAGGGGTCAATACAGACCCCCATAAACCCCTAATTAACCCTGTCATTCATGAGGGTCAATACAGACCCCCATAAGCCCTTCATTAACCCTGTCACTCATGGGGGTCAATACAGATCCCCAAGAGAAATTCATTAACTGTGTCACTCATGGGGGTCAATACAGACACCCATAAGCACTTTAGTAATCCCCTCACTCAGGGAGGTCAATATAGACCCCCATAAGCCCTTTATTAACCCTGTCACTTATGGGGGTGAATACAGGCCCCCATAAGCAATTATTTTACTGTGTCACTCATGGGGGTCAATACAGACCCCCATAAACCCCTAATAAACCCTGTCATTCATGGGGTTCAATATAGACCCCCATAAGCCCTTCATTAACCCTGTCACTCATGTAGGTCAATACAGACCCCCATAAGCCCTTTATTAACCCTTTCACTCATAGAGGTCAATACAGACCCTCATAAGCACTTCATTAACTGTGTCACTCATGAAGGTCAATGCAGACCCCCATAAGCACTTTAATAAACCCCTCACTCGGGGGGGTCAATACAGACCCACATAGGGCTTCATTAACCCTGTCACTCATGGGGGTCAATACAGACCCCCAAAAGCCCTTCATTAACCCTGTCACTCATGAGGGTCAATATAGACCCCATAAGCACTTAATTAACCCCCTCACTCATGGGGGTCAATACAGACCCCCATAAACCCCCTAATTAACCCTGGCATTCATGGGGGTCAATATAGACACCCATAAGCCCTTCATTAACCCTGTCACTCATGGGGGTCAATACAACCCCATCAGTCCCATAAGGGTATATTAAGACCATTATGGGCCTGTTACAACCCAACATTAACCACATAAGTGCCATGACAGTCCTCAAGGACCATCATGGCACTAAGTATAAACACTACACTGCACTATACCCCCCAATAAAACATTAAATATCAACTAAACAGCCTCTACACTAACCTATTAACACCTACACTACCTACCTACCCCCTAATAACCCCACCACTCTAATTACAGAAAAAAAAAGACTAAAGTCACAAAAAATAAATAAAAATCGACATTACATAAAATAAAAAACCTAAGTCACAAAAAATAAAAAAAGGGACATTACAGAAAATTAAAAAAAACATTACAACCCCCCCACCACTACAGAAAAAAAAATTACACACCTGAAAAGGAAATACATATAATACAAATACATACAATACATACAATCACATATATAGTTGTGAGCATACGAGTTGTTGCTAATACTTGCGGGCTCGCAAAGCGAGCCCGCGGCCCTCGCATAGCGAAGCAAGGGTCTCGGTTGCTGGCATGGAGCGCCAAAGGCGCTCCTTGCCAGCAACTGCGACCCTCACAAACTTAACGTTGTAACGCAAACACCTTGACACACCAACAGAAAAAATGGCCGCCGAACTAAACTAAAATGAGGCTACAGCACTCTAACCACGCAAAACACCTCAAGAAACTTTCAAAACACCACAAACGACCTACGGATATTCTGCTAAGACGCATACCACACATTTCCCGCCATTTTACGCCAATTCGGAAGTACCCAACTATGCTAACGGTTTCGGCTCGCGCACGCACACTATTACACTGCACACGTTCATCACGCTTACACAGCAGCTCCACACCACTAATGCTGCAGCAACATCAACACATATTGCCAGCTCTTCAACACAATGCTTCAAAATAGGAAAAGTATATTCATTTATTAATTGTATTATATATTTCAGTAGTACACACAAAACACCATTAGCTACCTTACAATTCCATTGCCGTCATTTTTTGACGGGCAATTCGCTAGTATAATATATAGAATATCATACAATACAATATAATACAAATACATACAATACATACAATACACCCCTATCTAATATACAATACATTCATGAATTAGAAGGATCGTAGATGGAGTGTGGGGGCGGTACCGGATGTGCCTATGTGAGCTGAGCCTCGCTTAGCCCGATGGAGAAGCCCTCGCCGAAAACGGGATAGCTACAGAAGTCTAATCTCCACCAACTTGTCTGAATCCGCTGCTAAATTTTCCAATGTTGCAGTGGAACCCCCCAAAAACACTCAAAGTGAGTATCTTGCCTTCCCCCGAACCTTACATTTAAATCCTGGGGCCTTATCTGGGGGTGTCTACCCTATGCCAGACTCGCTGTAAAACAAAGTCTCACAGATTCCCGCGACTCCCGCGATGGTTCAGGCGAGGGAGGATGACAGAAACTGTTGGAGCGGCGGAGAGGTTGAGAGGGAAGCATCGTGACGCCTGACCGATAACACCGCTGAAAACGGCGCGGTAAGCTTCTGAACTCCCCTGGGCACTCCTGAAATACCCCCGAAACACTCCCTACCCCTCCCGTTTATGTCTCCCAAAAAAAACCTTTGCTCTTAGCTCTTAGCTGCAGGAAACGCGACACAAGTTGGAGCGGGGTGAAACATCAGCCAAACGCTATAGTAGCCTCAGAGAGGTCCAACAATTAATACCAACTAATACCTCAGCCCTGTATCAAATCCCCGCAGTAATCATTGACCATTGCAGCTCCAGAGGGATTACAAGAGGGAGTACAAGGGTTCAGAGGTAAAGATAAGAGATGGCTGGTAAAGTGGAGCTAGGGAGGAGTAAAGGATAAACTTTTGGAGAGGATGCCCAGGTCCCACGTTTAAGTACTTCCAAATTGCAAGCAGACCACAAAAAATAAAAAAAATAAAAAAAACAAGAGAGAAAGCTTAGAGATCCGAGATCCAAGAGCCTCCCCCACCCTTGCTGTACAGACGCTGATGGGAGCAGACACCACCATCTGACGCTGGGTAAGGCTCTGGTAGAGCACCCTCTTATATACTGTACATTGAAAGTGTAAAGTGTAACATTGATTTGCTGTCTGGGGACAAACTATACATAACGGAGTATAGGTTCCACTGTGAATTTGCATATGCCTATATGGGCAAATAACTGAGCTAGCCTGATTTATTACTTCTATGGCCCTAAGGTCCCTATAATCCACAACGGGATTCAAGATTCAGGGGGGAAGGGCAAAGTAAAGAAAAGAGGCAAAGGGGGATAAAAGAGGAGGAAAAAAAGAAAGGGTGCTTCCCCTGGCACATTTTGGATTTGGTTATCTCCTCAGGCCTATACAATCTCATCTATTACCATATAATTGTTTGGAATCTGGAAATAAAGGACAATATGCCTCCTAAGAATAAAAATAAAGATAAAGTTAGATCACCGCCGAAATCTAAACTATTTTTTTCGCCCAAAATGGCATCCAAAACTACGGAGGTATCTTTACTGGCTACTCCAATAAGTGACAAATCAATAGAGGCTACTGGAGGAAATAGAAGTGAGTCTTCGCTGGATATAAACATGGCAAATCTAGAAGAGGAAATCTTGACTGTGGCCAAAATGGAAAAAATTCTAGAGACATTTCAAAATAAACTTCTTGATGAATTTAAAAATCAAATTTTGCTAAATTTAAAGTTAACTCAAGAAAACACTGCAAAAATAACAGAACTAGAAAGTATGTGTGAATTAACCAAAGAAGAACTACTTAGTTCCAAAGAAACGATTAAAATCATGGATGCTAAGATAAAAACTTTGGAAAATAAGATGGACTTATTTGAAGATCGATCTAGAATGAATAATCTAAAAATACGAGGCATTGAGGAAAAAGTCTCCAAAGATCAATTGGATCAATATCTTATTAACTTTTTTGCCTACTTAGCACCTGATTTAGTGAACACCAAAATCAAATTCGATGCGGTGTATAGGATCCCTAAACCCAAAAATATTGATGCAGATTCCCCTAGAGACTTATTGGTAAGAATTCACCAGCTGCCACTAAAAAATCAAATAATTAGAGCCAGCTATAGGAAAACAGGCTATGACCCGCCATATTCGCATATCAAAAATTTTTCAGATATCTCTCCTTCCACAAGGAACAAAAGGAAATTGTTTCTGTCGACTACTCAGAAATTGAGGGACAAAGAAATCCCATATAAATGGGTATTCCCTATAGGTCTCTTAATACTTAGAGAGAATAGATGGGTCAAAGTTAGTTCACCGAAAGAGGGTGAAGAAATTATGAGTAAATGGGGATGGTAAATGGATAATCCTAACTTTTGTGGACACTTGGTGGATTCTTGCAATAGGAAAAGTCTCTTCACTATTTCCCGCACTTGATCTTCCCTTACTCACTGTTTATTGTATTTTGTGTTTGCCTACGATGTCTAGAAGCCATAGGGGAAATAGCAGTTTTAAACCAACAATTGTTATATGCTATAATGCTCATATATATCAGTTCTATTCAGGTATAATACCTGGAAAGGTTCGCATTTTATAAATTTGTTTATTAATTTTTCTCTCTTGAGAGAAAAGAAGTCACCCTCTTGTAAATTTTGCACAGCAATTTGAAGGAAGCCACTTCAATCATGAGTTAATCACTTTAATTTTGGAAACAATGTAGGGAATTAATGGGTTTAGAACAAGTTATAATTTATTATTAGACACGTTCAGCACTTTATTAAAAGAATGCACCTTAACACTGTTTTGCATAAGAAAGTTAGACCGTGTAAAATTGATTGATAAATAGTCACTGTATTTAGATAATAAGAGGCAATGTAATATTACCTGCCTTTTAACAAGTATACCCCCCTTTTTTTTTTTTTTTTTGGGACAAAGAATATAAGATAAATAAGACTCTACATAAAAGTATACTTGTTAACAGGCATAGTAATAGGAATTATGGGTTAACTATTGTACTTTTGTTTTTTTGGAGGAAGAATGTAGCGGACAATGGGGTTCAAGACAAGCTATAATTAACTATTAGACATGCACAGCACTTTATTATAAGAATGCACTTTAACACTGTTTTGCACAAGAAATAACCACTTTCACTTAAAAGACTAGAGGTCACGCAATAATAATTCCCTTTCATAGATATATTCACTTCCTTGAAGTACATAAATATAGCACTTTTGATATTTCGCACTTAGAATGATGTTAGATTAAAATAGCAACATAATTAATCACTGGACAAAGAGCACAAGATAAACTTGACTACACATAAATGAATACATGTTAACAGGCTTAGTAGGAGTAAGAGATATGGAGAATATCTGAATAATAGAAAACCACCCTAACTTACTAAATAAAGTCTGATAAATACGAATATTCCAAACCGCGTATAAATAGACTATTGGAAGTGGGCAGCGCCATAATTGAATAAAGGCTAAGAGGGAAGGGGAAGAAGGAAAAAGACATGAAGGGAATTGTAAAGTCAAGGGGAAGAAAACAGAGAAGATAATGGGAAGGCAAGAATAAAAATGGAAAGGGGAAGAAAGAGAAAAGAAATTAAGTGGGGTATTTAGACATAATAAGATTTAAAGGCGAGGGAATAACCTCCATAGAGGACTGGACACATCCTATACTGAGTACGCCCATCTGTGTGATTGAAGCTTAGCCCCTTCCTAAGGGGTGACGTCTGAATGGAAGGAATGGTCCGTATAGATTGCTGTAATGGTTGGAGTATGGTTGGAAGGATGTCTGTAGCCGGTAGGTGTGGGGAGAGGGGGCGGAGGGGGGTCTTGGTGAGGGGATAGGCTCCAGGGGGTTGAAAATAGTGAGCTATAACGTTAGGGGCTTAAACTCCCCATCAAAAAGAGCCTCCGTTACTAGAATGTTAAATAAAACCAACCCAGATATTGTGCTAATTCAAGAATCTCATTGGGATAAAAACTATATCCCACAGTTAGCAAAACATAAATATCCCCATGTACTAAATGCCTGCAAAAAAAAAAACTCGGGAGGTGTGGTATTGATGTTCAATAAAAATCTAAGTTTAGAAGAAGAATTAGTGGTCACTGATGAAAATGGGAGGTACATTATTTGGGTAGGGAAGATAAATAGTCAACAATTATCAATAGTTAATGTATACGCCGCTAATTGTAAACAAAACTCATTTCTCAATGGCGTACTTAAAAAATTGAAAAAGATAGCTAAAGGAGGTCTTATTGTGGGAGGAGACTTTAATATGACTCCGGACCCCGAGATAGACAGAAATTATAAAAAATTACCAAAACATTATAAATACATAGAAAAAACATCTCATGAATTTTCTAAATTGTTGGCGAGATACCATTTGTATGACACATGGCGTCTTTTAAATACAACTGAGCGAGACTATACATACTACTCCGGCTCGCATAAGATGTACTCAAGAATTGACAACATCTTGGTAAGCGAGTCTCTGCTAAACATAATCAAATCAGCTGAAATTGGTTTAATAACCATCTCAGACCATGCTCCAATTTCCCTTCAATTACAGGAAATAAGAACTGCTCACTTTGGCAGGACCTGGAAAATGGATGATAAAATTTTGGAAGACGAGGTTAGTCTAAACATTCTTAGAGAGGAAATTAAATTTTTTCTGGATATCAATATGGGCACAGTATCCTCGGACATAATAATCTGGAATGCTCTGAAAGCATATATAAGAGGCATTCTCATCAAGACTAAAAGTATCTGGGTTAAACAGAGAGGACTATCATTATATGTAAAGCTCTATGGACTAGAACAAGCTAATAAAAAAAAAATAAACGATACTTTAACTCACGAGATAAATTTAACAAGAAAGGAAATTAATAAAATAAACCAAAAATGGTCAGATAACTGTTTGTGGCGCTTACAACAGAGATCCTTTCATTTTGACAATCGAATAGGGAGAGACCTTGCCAATAAGATCAAAAAACGACATCATCAAAACCAAAAAATCCTCTATTTAGAATGTCAGGGTAAAAAAATCTTTAAGCCCAAAGAAATAACTGACTCATTTTCGAAATTTTATCAATCTCTGTACAATTTAAGTTCGGGAGATAATTTTATAAAGCCCAATTTAAAAGAAATAACGTCATATTTAGACCTAATCCCTTTTCCAGCTATATCAGAAGTGGATAAGGAGGCACTGAACAGTGCAATAACAGAGCCAGAAATTAGACGTGTCATCAAGAACTTAAGGAATTATACAGCTCCAGGCCCAGACGGTTTTTCTACATCATTTTATAAAAAATTTACGGACCGCTTAGTGCCAAGTATACTACTATCTTTTAATGAAATCAAAAATATAGGAAAGTTTCCCCCAGAGATGTTGAGAGCAAACATTATAACTATCCCAAAACAAAACTTGGAAGCACATACCGTGAAAGACTTTAGACCAATCTCTCTTATGAACATAGATACTAAAATATACGCAAAAATTCTGGCCTTAAGACTTATAGAAATTTCCAAAAAATTAATAAACTCGGATCAAACAGGATTTGTCGCAGAGAGGCAAGGTTCCGACAACTTACATAAAATGATTCATCTAATTAACTTAGCTAAGAACAAAGGCACTCCCACTCTATTCCTATCTATGGATGCCGAAAAAGCATTTGATAGGGTAGGATGGGACTTCATGCTACAGACCCTTCTTAGATATGGGTTTGAAGCCTTTGCCTCGAAGGCTATAGCGGCCTTATACAACGCCCCTTCGGCATCAGTATTGGGCAAGGGGGTGCAGTCGGACTACTTTGGGATTTCAAACGGCACCCGCCAAGGGTGTCCGCTGTCTCCCATTTTATTTGCCTTGATTTTAGAACCTTTGGCAATAGCAATAAGAAATTCTTCAGATTTCAATGGGATTAAAATAGGCAAAAATGAATATAAAATCTCCCTCTTTGCCGATGACGTAGTGGTTTATATGGAGCACCCACTTAAATCTATGGAAGCCTTAATGGAAATAATCGATAATTATAGCAAAGTATTGAATTATAAATTAAATATAGGGAAATCAGAAGCCTTGAGCATTAACTTGGCTAGAAAAGACGATGAACATCTCTTGGAGAAATATCATCTAGCCCATACAAAAGGATTTACGCATTTAGGTATCAAGTTTAATTTGGACTTTAAAATTATGCTAGACTCAAACTTGTATAGTTTATACAAAAAATCTAAGGACTTCATTGAGAACTGGCCGAGAAACTCTATCTCCTTCTCTGGCAGAATTGCTTCTGTAAAAATGTCTCTGTTACCCAAAATCAACTACGTTTTAAGATCATTTCCTTTCCCAATCAATAGTCATTGGTTGAGCAAATTCCAAAAGCTGTTAGACAGATATGTTAATAAGAAAGGTCAGATTAGAGTAAGACGAGAAATAATGTGTAGAAAATTTAATAAAGGAGGAATTGCGTACCCTATAATTTCTCATTATCACGAAGCAATCAAATTAGCGCAATACACAAAATGGACCCAATCTTTAACGGGCCACTCTGTAAATCAAGAACTGAGGGACATGCTAAACTCCATTGATCTAAATGCCCTTTTCTACCTTCCAAAATTAGCTATCCCCTATATTAATCCTAACGCAACCATCTTAATCGACATGGTAAAGGATTGGATAAAAATGAATAAGAAATTTAAACTTTTAGAGAGTTATAGCGATCTTACCCCTTTGACAACTATAACATCTCTAAACCAAATCCTTCTGGAACCAGAGTGGAAAGAGAAGGGTATATACTTATTGGGCCATATTGTAGATAAACTAAATGGAAAAATACTAGACTACGACACGCTAAAAAAGAAATATAATATCTCAATTAAAATATGGTATACCTTGTATAAATTATCACGGATTCTGAGTCAAAGAACTAAGGATAACAATTCAACTAGCTCAAACAACTTGATCACTTTGATAGAATCTCAAAACTTCAAACACTTGATATCAAAATGTAATGAAATTATCCACACTCAAACTCAGGGAGACATAACTAATCCGATGAAAATTTGGGCAAAAGACATGCATATTCAGTTGTCAAAAGAGTTATGGCGAGAGGCTCTGTTATCTCTAAACAGATTTATGAAAAATGTAAATCAAAGAGAAATTCAATTTAAAATGTTATATTTTATTTAAATATATTCGATATCATTCAACCCAGAAACCAAACTATGCTGGAGGAAATGTGGAAATCCAGCAGACATGTTCCACATATGGTGGAACTGCCCTATTTCTCTCTCACTTTGGGAGGACTGTTTTGAATATGTATCAAATATATTGAAAACAAATATTACAGCTGCTCCACAAACAGCATTGTTTAATCTGTTTCCCGCTAAAACGTCATCTAAAAAGATAGGGTTTATGACTCAAATCTTTATAGTTGTTAAATCTGCTATTGCCAGAAACTGGAAGAAAACATCTCTTCCAAAACTATCTGAAATTTTGACTATGGTAGACAGGAATCGGGAGTTGGAGAGAGAATTTAATTCTGAATTAAGAACAAAAATGGACCCCTCCAAATGGTCCATTTGGGATACTATTTCAACTAAATCCCTGGCGTTGTAGTCTCACTATACTAGGTTTTCTCCCTCCTGAGCTTAACTCCTTCCCGACTTCCTCTGCTTCCCCCATCCACCTCGGCTAGGATGAATGAAGTGTGCTAGTGAGAAATATAGAGCTTGATTGAAGATTGAGAGAACAAAGATAATAAGTGGTAATCTCCACAATAATGACATTCTTAATTAGGATCCAAGGTGATGGGGGGGAAATAAAATATAAAAAAAAAAAAAAAGAAAGGAAAAAAAGGGCCGAAAGGAAAGGAAAAAAAAAAAGATAAAAAAAAAGGAAGGGAAAAAAAAGAAAGGAAAAAAGAAAAAAAAAGAAAAAGGAAAACATGGGAAATGGGGAAGAAAGGAAAAAATATTTAATATTAATCGAGGTTTGATACAAACAAAATCCATAGATATCAGAGCCCCAGAAATAACAATGTGGATAGAAGTAGTACCCCATAGGTAACAATTTGGCTAAAGTGCACCAATTGGATCACTAAAGATGAAGTAATATGTTATATCTGCAATTATGTAAGTATTGTCATGTGGTGTGAACATATGTTGAATGTATGTTTGTAATTTTTATACCTTAATAAAAAATAAAAATAAAAATAAAAAAATAAAAATAAAATAATATACAATACATTCTATCTAATATACATACCCCAATCTATTTAAATAAATACCATAATCTAATATACATCCTATATTTATAATATATATCAGACAATCTATCTAAATAAATAACAAAATATAATATACAATACATGCTATGCTTTCTATATAAAACACATACCCCTAGCTAAGATACAATAAATGCTATCTATATATAAAATAATCTAATTATAAGATAAAATAAAATAATTAAGACCACTTACCTTTAGTTGTCTGATCTGAATGGACATCTGCAGAGAAAAAAAAAAAAAATTAGTGCAACACGTTTACAGTACATAAATAAACATTCTAAACATTCTAAATATAATACTCACCTTTCCGGCATGTCCCATCCTTATTCTTTTGTTCTGCTCCGGCGCGGCACCTGTTAAAAAAACATAACATGAATACACATACATAAACATAAAAACAAATTAAAATAAACATAATCTACATTGTACTTACCTCCACGCAATGTCTCGGCCTCCTCCTGCTCCTCTTCTGCCCCGCCCTGTAAAAAAAAAAAAAAGTACTTACATCTGCACTCACGGACATCCCCGACGCTAATGAGGCTCCCGGAGACTTTTCCAGAAGAAAATAGGCAATGGCGCCTTTTGATTGGTTGAAAACGCTGTCTATCAAATTCAGCCAATGAGAAGATGCCAATTGTGAACCAATGAGAAAGGGAAACAACCCAAAATACCACGCTAATTGGATAACGCACCTGTAAATCTTTATTTGAACCAATCCGATGGCTTTATTGCCATCAGCCAATCACAATGGAATACACCCCCACAGGGTGATTGGCTGGAGGCATCTGCGTATTCTGATTGGTTGCACTGACAATAGCCAATCACAATGGAATACATCCCCACGTACTGATTGGTGAAGGATTTGCGCCCTCTCATTGGCTACTTTCAATGTCTATCAGTATTACAGCCAATGGGAAGGCACAGATGTTTTCACAAATCAGTACGTGGGGGTGTATTCCATTGTGATTGGCTGATGGCTATAAAGCCTTCGGATTGGTTCAAATAAAGATTTACAGGTGCGTTATCCAATCAGCGTGGTATTTTGGGGTGTATCCCTTTCTCATTGGTTCACAATTGGCGTCTTCTCATTGGCTGAATTTGATAGACAGCGTTTTCAGCCAATCAGAAGCCGCATTGCCAATTTTATTCTGGAACACTCCGTAGGTAGCTCATTAGCGTCGGAGACATCCGCCAGGGCGGATGTGTGTTTTTTTTTTTTTATTTGATTTTTTTTAAAGCGCGCGGATGCTTCCGGGGTCAGAAGACGAAGAGGCTGGAAAAAATCGCGGGGAGGTAAGTACAATGTAGATTGTGTTTATTTTACTTGGTTTTATGTTTATGTATGTGTGCCAATGTAATGTTTTTTTTTTAACAGGGCCCGCCCCAGAGAAGCAAAGATGGAGGACGGGACATGCTGGGACGGGACATGCTGGAAAGGTGAGTAGAATAATTTGAATATTTAGAACGTTTAGTTATTTTATGTAAACGTGTTGTATTAATTTTTTTAATCTTTTTTTACCCTAGGTTGGTGATCTGAAGAAACATCTCAAAGGTAAGTGGTCTTAATTATTTTATTGTTGGGGGGGGGGGGCGTTGTAATGTATTTTTTTATTTTCTGTAATGTTCCTTTTTTAATTTTTTGTGACTTAGGTTTTTTTTTTCTGTAATGTACATTTTTTTGTTTTTTGGATTTCTGTAATTACAGTGGTGGGAAGGGGGTTATTAGGGGGTAGGTAGGTAGTGTAGGTGTTAATAGGTTAGTGTAGAGGGTGTTTAGTTGATATTTAATGTTTTATTGGGGGGGTATAGTGCAGTGTAGTGTTTATACTTAGTGTCATGATGGTCCTTGAGGACCGTCATGGCACTTATGTGGTTAATGTTGGGTTGTAACAGGCCCATAATGGTCATAATATACCCTTATGGGACTGATGGAGTTAAATAGAGGCTTATGAGGGTCTGGATAGACCGCCAGAACTGACCAGGTTAAAATGGTGTAGTGCTTACACTTTGGGTCATGACGGTCCTGAATGACCCTCATGGCACTTATAGTTTTACTAGCGAATTGCCCGTCAAAAAATTATGACAATGAAATCGTAAGGTAGCAAATGGTTGCGAGGTCGTAATGTCTGTTAACGTGTTTCGTATGGTGTTTGCGTGTGTAGCCTGGTTTTCGTTTTGTTCGGCGGCCATTTTTTCTCTTGCATCTGAAATTTTTTATTGTCAAAAACTGTTTTATTTTTATTGAAAGGAAGGTGTAAGTTGCCTTTTTGAGGTCCTGGATGCTCCCTGTGCTGTGTGTATGTATTGTGTTTTTAATGTTGTAATGTTCGCGAGTTGCGTCCGAGTGTTGCGAGTCGGTAATGTGTGTGAACGTGTGTGGTATGTTGTTTGCGAGTGTCGTAATGTGTGTGCCGTGTTATTTGCGTTGCAAGGGGGGGTACACTGCAGGCAAGGGCATGGAGATGTGCTGCCTCTCTCCAGCGGTGGGGTATTGTGGGGAGGAGGTGGCTGCAGGGTCTCAGAGTGGATCAACGGGCCGTACGCTGCGGGCAAGGGCCTTAGTTGCTGGGATGAAGCGCCTTCGGCGCCCCATCCCAGCAACTGAGGCCCTTGCCCACAGCCCTCGCTACGCGAGGTCCGCGGCTCGCTTCGATGAATGTAAGTAGTCTGATGGGTGTAATGGGGCATGGAGTTCTGCTCCCTCGGCGGGGTATTGTGGGGAGGAGGTGGCTGCAGGGTCTGAGCGTTGAGCAACAGTCCGTACGCTGCGGGCAAGGGCATCAGTTGCTGGGATGGAGCGCCTTCGGCTGAGCGAGCCCGCGGGGTATTGTGGGGAGGAGGTGGCTGCAGGGTCTGAGCGTTGAGCAACGGTCCGTACGCTGCGGGCAAGGGCCTCATTTGCTGGGATGGAGCGCCTTCGGCTGTGCGAGCCCGCAAGCGTGAGCAACGGCCTGTACGCTCACAACTATATATGTGATTACATGTGTTCATTACTGTGTTAGAGGGGTATATATAGTTGAGGCACACAGTACACTCACATTGTGTGGCAAACAGCATTTCAACATTTTCTTTTATTGACCGTCATTTTTTTTGGACGGGCAAGTCGCTAGTCATACATATAATGATTAATATAAGTTGATTAAAAATAATTATATGCAGAATAACAATATAGTCTCATGAGATGATAAATGCTTTATACAGATAATCAATTAGACATACTTAAATGCAGTGTTTATGAATATTGTTCCACTAAAGAAATCTAGGTAGATCCGCCTATTACAGGCTATAGTAGGTTTGTAATACACGATACACATGAACAGTATCTGATCAATGCTAGGTAGTAGCTACTATACACTATATGTGCACAATTATAAACACCACTTCCTTTGAGTATATTGTTGTGCCTAAACAAAATTAATTCATTGGTGGAAGAGAAATAATATACCACATCAGGAAATGTAAGAACTATTAAGCTATGGCTCTACAATAACTTGTGTGTAATGGAGGTACAAGGGCCCACTACTTACCATCTAAACAGGTGAGAACAATTGTCTCAAAATATCTATCCTACCTATTCTTAAGACTAATTCCCAGGGTACCTCTATGTTCAAGTTGATCAAATGTCCTCCTCGTGTGAGTGTCCTTATAACAGCCGTCAGCTGACCAGATCGGGTCTCAGCATGAATCCTCACGCCAGGCGTCTGACGTTTTGCGTCTTCGCCTTCTCTGAGACCTGATTGGAGGAGTGGCGTGATGGGCTTTAAATAGGGTAAGTATTCCAAGTAAACCTGTCAATCTTTTTCTACAGGTGATGGAACTCACGAATTAAGGCAGATACTGTGAATTTCAGAACTTAATTAGTGACAAGAATAAAGATATACAAAAACGTGGTGTCAAAGTAGTATTATTGTATTAGTGCAGTATGTATGGGAAAGAATAATAAAGTCTCAATATGGTAATAGAATCTTCCTAGGAATTTAAATATGCACTTATTGCCATTAATCACAATGATTGACTAATTACTAATTGTAATAAACCTAAGGACTACATTGTAGCCATGAGATAAGCTCATAGGTCTTTAGATTAAATCCTATGGTAATAAGGACCAACAATCACACGCTGGTGTCACAACTCTTACTCCACTTACGGATTCATAATCAATAATGACAGTTTGGAATAATATCATGATCAATCATTTTTATCCTCAATAATGGGGCTAATTACGAATACTTGTTACTGCTCAGTACAGATTCGGCCATATTTCAAGTTACTGGTGTGACTAAGTTCTTATATATTCTTATGATATCATGGTAAAAATATAAAAGGAAATAATGGATCAGTTATCAACCTGAGAATGGATGCTCCATTTAAAAATTGTGGATGTTAATGAAAATGCAAGCTAATTTTAAGGACATTCTGAATCACCAACACTAATGGGGATACAGATAGTAACCATCCTCTATAAAGTGTGAGGAAATTAATCCTTAAAAAGAATATGTTGTATCCCTACACTCCACTTAAATAACATAAAAATGTGGTCATATTTGTAAGAAAGTGTATTCTTATAGTTGAAAGTAGACGACCACAGGGCAAAAGAGGTCTATAATAGCAGGAATGTGCTTAGCAGTTATGTGGACTGGTGAATTTAATAACTGTACCTGAATTTTCTGTAAGGGTGTCATAAATAAACTGAGTTATTCCCTTCATTCAGGCCCCGAGGGATAACCCTATTTGGCTTCTCTCCTTAGTCTAATTCGTGGTCTAGATTACCTCTTCTAATTCCTAATGGCTATAAGTGTATATTTAAATTCTTAGGAAGATTCTATTATTATATTGAGATTTTATTATTCTTTCCCATACATGTTGCACTAATACAATAATATTTATTTGACACCACGTTTTTGTATATCTTTATTCTTGTCACTAACTGAGTTCTAAAATTCACAGTATCTGCCTTGATTCATGAGTTCCATCACCTGTAGAAAGAGATTGACAGGTTGATTTGGAATACTTACCCTATTTAAAGACCATCACACCACTCCTCCTGAGAGGCCAATTTAATAGCTGTAAGTCTTGCGAGCTACGTTACGGGCTATGGTTTTACACATTGATTACCTCTATATGTATTTACCTGATGATGTCAGATTCTGTCTTCACTCTCTCTGCATCTGCATTATTCTAAAAGTTCCATCTCATGTCAGTATTGCTACAGACTTGATAAAGAGAGGTCAAACCTATTGAAAGCTCATCAATATAAATAAGGCTTTTGTCCGATATAAAAGGTATTAAAAGTATACTACAACACTCATTATTAATTGAGATTGTCAAGAAAGATTTCTATTTTGTGATTCAATAAAACAAAGTATTGGGAAAAAAATATCACAATGCCTCCTAGTAAGAAGAGGTCTTATGGAACACTTAAGGGAATTTTGAGAAAGTGTAAAAGATACAATGCTGGTCACCATCAGTGAAGAAATCTTGTATGACAAAATTCATTGGAGTGTTAATAATTTTTTTTTAAACTACACATGAAAATCTGCAACGTGTTTTTTGAATGAAAATAAAAATACAGCTTCTAATGTTTTGCCTTTTATATGCAAGCTCTGTATGTACAATGAAAATGTGGCATCTACAACTGTTAAACCTGCCTGGCATCCGAATTAATCAGAAATAGTTTACAGCATAAAAGGTTTTATACACAAAATGCTATATATTCGTGCTTTTTCTCACTCATTTAGAGATTAACATTCCCTAAATAGTGTATGAATTAGCCTAGTGGCCACATAAGGTATTACAATGTTTTATAGCATAATAGGCCTTATACATAAGTTCACTGGTTCAATCTCTTCTACTCTCTTTGCTGATCTGTGTTGCTTGATGGATATCTCTTCTTAAAGGACTGGTACATGATTATACACACACACACATACACAGACAAATGCATTCCAGACAGTACATTAGAATTGATAACTTTAGAATGTTTTTCTGCTAATTTAAGAGATATTGTTTTCATCATATTATCACATTTATGTCTATCAATATTATGTATATTTATTGATTATTGTATTTTGATAAATACAAATTTGTAACCTTATTTGCAAGCCTGATTCATTGAATAAAGTGTTATCGTAGAAAGCAAGAGTGTGAATTGTAATTTACACTGAGAATCTCAGAGCATGAGATTAGAGTAATTATTATTATAATCATAATTAATATTATGAATAATAATATAGTAATTAATTAATCACAACCGATTTATAACAACTGTCATTGCTTTCAGCAGGCCTATAGTAAAGTTAAATACATACTCTTCAAAAAAAGTACCAGATAGCAACAGGCAAAAAAACAAAATGGAATCATGCTGCAAAGTATATCTGCATATAAAAGTATAAAGGTTGTGTTTAGTTTTTATGATTTCTAAAAAAGAAACTGGACTTATGATGTTTAGTTAGTTAATAAAGCCATTTGTCCATGATAGTCCTTTAAGGTGAACTATATATTGTATGCATTTTGGATTCAGGTTGTGTTTGTTGATGTTCTGCTTTTCAAGATTACTTGCCATTGGCATTTTATATATTTTTTATTTTTATAAGAAGCCCCTCTATTCATTTAATAGCATGTTGCTTTTTGCTGCACAATTTAAGTCCTCTCACCATGAGCCCCTGATGAGCTGAGATCCACAGATCTCACGAAACGTACGTCGGGTGTCAATGATAAAACTTTGGCGCCAAAAAGATGGCTGAAGCAAAAGCTGATAATATGCTATAGCTTCTTAACAAAAAAGCTTCTATACAGCTTCTATTACATGCTTATACTGTCCAATAGAAGGTATATGTAGTGGCCCAGGTATAGAGGGACCACGAGGTATAATATATCCAGTCCATATAAATGTTAAATTGCATTCAGAACTTTGGGTTATAACAGTGGTGTCTAAAAAAGAACCACAAGGTATAACCTACTCAGTCCTAATATGATACAGAAGGTGTAGTGGTCTCTCATAGTAAAACCACAAGGTATAACCTACTCAGTCCTATAATAATACAGAAGGTGTAGTGGTCTCTCCTAGTAAAACCACAAGGTATAACCTACTCAGTCCTATAATAATACAGAAGGTGTAGTGGTCTCTCATAGTAAAACCATGAGGTATAACCTACTCAGTCCTAATATGACACAGCAGGTGTAGTGGTCTCTTATAGTAAAACCACAAGGTATAACCTACTCAGTCCTATAATAATACAGAAGGTGTAGTTGTCTCTCTCAGTAGAACCACGAGGTATAACCTACTCAGTCCTGTAATGATACAGAAGGTGTAGTGGTCTCTTATAGTAAAACCACAAGGTATAACCTACTCAGTCCTATAATAATACAGAAGGTGTAGTTGTCTCTCTCAGTAGAACCACGAGGTATAACCTACTCAGTCCTGTAATGATACAGAAGGTGTAGTGGTCTCTTATAGTAAAACCACAAGGTATAACCTACTCAGTCCTATAATAATACAGAAGGTGTAGTTGTCTCTCTCAGTAGAACCACGAGGTATAACCTACTCAGTCCTGTAATGATACAGAAGGTGTAGTGGTCTCTCATAGTAGAACCACAAGGTAAACAGCATAGATTGCCAATTTCCAACTTGTAGTGTTTATCATAGTAGAACGAAGAGATATATTAACAGCTTGCCCTTAAGTTTGCAGAAAATATAGTTGATATAGTAGTGGCATTTTATTGCCACAAGGTTATTATTGCTGAAGTCGTCGCTTGTGAAATGGTGATCTCATAGAGATTACAAAGATTGTGAGAAACATAAATACAAGGTTTATTTCAGCAACATAAATATCTTTATAGTGCAATTGAATAAAAATAGGATGTAGTCGTGACACTAGCCAAGAAAGTGTCACAAGGTAATCACAGTCAGACTGATTCACATTTGTGAGAAAAGCAGTAAAACTTACTTGTAGAAATGTATGCTTGTAATCCAATATACATAACTGATTGAATTCTATAACTTTATTGTTCATAATAGTATCGGCAACAGACTGACAGATAATCATTAAATTAATCTCAAGACATCTTGATAAAACCAACAGTATAAACAAAGAAACTATTTATAGAAGTTATTTATTCAGCTAAGTGGATAAATTCCACCACCTTCGAATACAATGTATAGCACCCTTGTATAGAATGTATAGCACTTTATTCATTCTTTCACTATTTGAATTTTTCATTTGAATTTTTTCACATTTAATTAGTTTATATTTTAAAAAAAATCACAAATATATGTCAATATACCGTATAAGCTTATATTCGCGACCGTCAAAAAATCATTCCCGATTTGAGAACTTTGCTTGTAACGCGTGCAACTTCTATTCGCGAATGCAAAATTACTGCCGATTTGCGCGATTGCGAGTTAAGGGTGCCGATTTTCGTGCTTTAGACTGCGGTATTGAATAGCGATTTACGGTTTTAGTGATTCTAACATCCTGTAAGGCCTGTAACCTGCAAAAAAAGCTACAGTGCTAATTAGAAAGCATATTTCTTGCAATGGCTGATCACTTTGAGAGTCTTTTTCTCTCCAATTTTACGGGTGCACCTTATATTTGAGTACTATCTTTTTTCTATTTATTCCCCTTGAACTTAACGATGCGGCGTATATGCGGGTGCGGCTTATATCCGGACCAATACGGTACTTTGTGAATAGTAAATCATCACTTACACAGATATCAATGTTGCTATATTGAAAGCAACATTTAAAGTCTCACTAGTCACTTATTCTAATACAGTTAGTGTTGCAATTTATAGAGCAACTCTAACCAATATTTGTAAAACACTAATATCACCTGCTACATTCACTTAGTAGCTATAGAGAAATTGTATAAATCTTAAGTGACAACAATATATTTGTTATAAGCCGTTTTTTTTAAAATAAAAAATATATCACATTATATCTAAACCAATTACTGTAGTAACGTCATTGTATTCTCTGGAAAAAAAAATCAGAGATCTGTTTGTATATATTCTTTGTTTTAAAGGATCGGATTTTAATTATAAAAATTATTTTAAATAATTTTCATTAAAGATTGTTTTTTTTTAAATATAGTATGTGGCAATTCATAACATATTTAGACACATAAAAGTGTTCCCCCCTTTTTTATTATTTTTCTCTGTGCCCATCTTCAAGGACACAGATAACAAAAAGATCTATTATCTAAGTGTTCACACTTTTGCTATAACCAAACAAAGGATCAACTCTAAGAGAACTGTAAAGACAGACTAAGAATTTAAATAGTTAAATTGGAAAATAGTTCGTCCTTCGTACCCTGCCTTCCCTGACCGCACCCCCTCATTGGAAACCTAGGTTCAACCGCATTGCTCTAGATTTTTTTTCTTTCTCCGCAGTCATGTGAATGAATGAATATGTATCGCAACTAAAATGAGAGGAAATGTATATTGTGGTTCAATTTATAATTAGGAAGTTACATAGTTACAAATTAATTAAGGTTGAAAAAAGACTTTCAGTCCATCGAGTTCAACCTTTTAAGATCTCCTCTGCAGTATGTGGATTAAATATTAATTAATTAGTTGTTAATTAATTATTATTCAATTATTTAATTATTTATTTTTATTTTATTTTTAATTATTAATTGATGCAGAGGAAGGCAAACAGAAAAAAAAAACAAGCGAGACACAGCCAATCGTCTCAAAGTGAAAAAATAAATAAATTCCCTCCCGACCCCAGACACCGGCGACCGGATCAATACTATCTCTCTAATTATCCATGATAACCCTGAATTCCCTTTTTAATTAGAAATAAATCCAGTCCCCTTTTAAAGTTATTTATCAAATCCTCTGTCACCACCTCCTCTGGTAGAGAATTCCACAGATTAACCAGTTGCATGTTTTATTAATGTATTTACATTGTTTGATGTCACATTTGATATGATTTTTTTTTATTGTAATGTATGTGACAAATCACTAACATTTATAAAAAATAAAAAAAGTTTTACAGTATAGTCTATATGGCACATTAAAATGAAAAATGAATGCCTAATGAAAAAATATAATTTGTGCAAAGCTATCTATGTAGGTGAATGTGAGATGACAGCAACATCATTGGGAAAATACCTTAGTAAATACCATGGGATTCATATCCTCATCTTATCAGTTGCAGACCTTCCTACCAATGTATATATATCATGACCTATGTCTACACCAGTATTAAGTGAACCAGTGTTTATTACTATAGTCTCTTCCTTCTTTATAATAAAACACTTCTTGCTGCTGGTTTATCTATATCTCTGCCCTTTTCACATATTTGCATGTTCAGTCAGGAGGATCCCAGAGCTGCTGCTGATACTATTTATATCTCTCTCAGTATCTGCTTTTATATCTAAGAGCTGAACAAGGCAGAGATTTCCTCCTAAAATGAGCCTGTTACAGACACTGTTTAGCTGCGTCTTACTGTGGATTTCATGTAAGTTACAAGGAAACTTTCTAATGTTCTGGGCACTTGTTTTATACACAGATGGAGTTTGATCTCTTTTATCTTTTCAGGTGCTCGATCACAAACCCCGGAGCTGACACCTCAGGTTGGATCTGTTAGTGCTGGACAGAGTTTTACATTTAACTGCAATGTAGGAGTTAAGGATACAAATGGAATGGCTTTCCTGAGACAATCGCCTGGAGAACCTCCTCAGGCTATTTTTACCAATTATCACGGATGGTCATCACCTATATATGGACCTGGAATGTCCTCAGATCATTTCACTGGCACAATAAACAGTGCTGGGACTGAGTATCTGTTAATTATTAAAGAAACAACCATTGCAGACACATCTCTGTATTACTGTGTAAAATGGTATACCAGCCTCAGTGCATAGCACAGTGATACAGAGTCTAACAAAAACACTGAAGTCACAGAATGTAGAACAGGGAGCAAAAATAAGAAGTCTCATATCATTTTCTGAAGAGAGAAACAAAAACATATTTACAAAACAAATATTTTTTCAACAGAAAGGAAACCTGTAGCCACATATTTACAGTCTGCTCAAAATAAAATAAATAGAAATGCAACCTTAAACATATTTTAAAAAGTGTATAACCATTTATAGCATATAAAGCAACCGCAGATTTGTGTAGTATTTACTCTAAATTCATAGCTTACAGGACAAATGGGCAAATGTGTGACTTCTCTACCTGGCTGTTTTCTTTCCTGATGATTTTTATAACATCTTTAAAGGGTCTTTGTGATGTATGTAATATACTAACAGCAATAGCAGCTGTGTAAGCCATTGACAAAATACAATTGTTAGAGAAAATTCTGAATGTTTAAATACTGAGGGACCTTGGTTCTCAGCCATAATCCATTCTGGGCAGCAGCTTGAGTACCAAAAAGGCTGAGTACCAAACTCATAAGGAGTAATGTTAATTGGATTTAGCAAATGTGACGAGTACCAAGGTAATGTGATGAATACCAAAGTTTTTTGATTATCCAGACAGGTTAAGTTTTGAAAATGTTGAGTTACGAAGAGATTGAGAACCAAAGTACCACTGTATTCTGTTCCTGAGGGAAATAATTAATGTTCTGTTCCTGCGAGCTGGATTATGAAAGCATTTTTCTGTATCTAGCAGTGGTGGGAGGTGTTAGGAAAGAGGGAACTGGGAAAGGTTGGTAGAAAATGTGATAATATCAAAACTGACAGCACACCACTTCCCCCTCACAGACACAGAAGCAGGAAATAAATCACTAGATGCAAGAACTGCCCACAGGAAATGGATATGTACAGAAAAAGCATTAAAATATTTTTTCTAGATAAAACTAGCTTTAAAACTTTTTCCCCCAGGAACCCCCAAATCCTGCAACAACATCCACTGACAAGGTACAGAATACTGTCATTGTTCCCTTGATTTCATAATGTGATTGTTAATTGTCTAATAAAATCTGCTCTAATTGTATTTTTGTTGTACTGTTTTACAGATGTCTGAGCACAAGGAAAAACAGCCTAAGATTAAGAACCAGGGCATACAACTGGATGTGAAAATGCAGGTGCTGGACTGCCTTGAGAGAGGAGAGAGGCAAGTGGATATTGGGGCAGATCTTAAATTGACAACCTCCACCATCCACATCATCCTCAAAAACAAGGAAAAGATTAAGAGTCTGATTCAATTGCAAACCCGCATCTCACGGGATACAGGCCTTATGTCTGCGGGCCTGCTGCGGGCTCTCGTTTGTCTCCGATTCCTAAGCTATTCAATTGCGATCCTGTAACAGGTCAATTAACCAATATTTGATCAACGCTGCGGAAACCAGTTAAAAAGACTGTGAAAACCGAAAGTCTTGACTGTGCTGTATCTGAGAAAGTCAACACACAGGTCTAGGCATTGGTGTTTTTTTTAGAGAAATATATATAGAGAGAGATAGAGAATGCTAGAGAGAGATAGAGAGTTCTAGAGCGAGAGA
This sequence comes from Discoglossus pictus, assembly GCA_027410445.1. Classification (NCBI taxonomy): domain Eukaryota; kingdom Metazoa; phylum Chordata; class Amphibia; order Anura; family Alytidae; genus Discoglossus; species Discoglossus pictus. The sequence continues at coordinate 269,598,237 of CM050163.1, read as the reverse complement.
GAGAGAAAGTGAGAGTGCTATAGAGAGAAATAGAGAGTATTAGAGAGAAAGGTGTACGAGCAGAGGCTCAGGGGCCTAATCCCAGTGGGGGAAGTAGTCGGGATGATGTGCAGGCCCCAGGGAGAAAAGAGGGAGGCCAGGAATCCAGGAGGGCAAGAGGATGTGCCAAAGCAGAGGGCCCACAATTATGGCCCAGAGGAGACAGAAACCCTCCTCAGGAAAGTCCAAGCCCGCCGTAGTATCATCCATGGTGGGAGGGATGTGAGGCCTGCCAATAAGACACTTGCCTGGAATGAGGTTACTGCAGCTGTTGCGTCATTAGGGGTTGTAAACACTGATATGATGACTGCAGCAGAGGCCAGAGCAGCCCGCGGAACTGGTGATGGCTCACCACAGAACATTACCTACTGTGGATGGGAGCATACTATTAAGGAGTCGTTGGAGCCAGCGAGAGTAGTGGGCCTTCCAGGACAGCTGAACACTGGTTTTCAGGAAACCCTGTAATGTGAGTATCATATGCACCATCACATCCTCATATGCACACACATAGATAACTGACATACAATAGCACTATAAGATCTCTGGTTATTACTACAGATATATGGGGCAGCTATAACCATGTACATCAAGGAAGCATAATTATTATTATTATCATAATTGTTATCAATTAAATGTCTGTCCAATACCTGCAGTTCAGATTCTGAATAGCAGTTGACAATGCAGTTTGTTTTAGTGTTATGTTTGCTGTTTGTTCAAAGTTCATATAAAACAAAACAGTTGAACTATCAATTGCAATAGTGTATTTTTTTGTCATAAGTTCCCCTATTCCTATCTTCTCCATGTTACACTGCACCGTTTAAAGCTGTGTTGCTTAACACTCCTAATGCTTGGAAGCTATCCCGGCATCAAACTAGGTATAGCTGTAGATCAAGATTGAATTTACATCCAAAAGAGAGTACATGTATGAGTGTGCACCCTGAAGCATATGCGCATACAGACTCTGAAGGACTGCATGTGCGTGTCATGTACTAGCCTAACATGGACCACATCTCATAAGCATGTTGACAGCCGTTACTGAGAAGTGGTCACAGATTGGTCAGTCTCACACACGCACAGCAGTTTCAGATGAGTATGTGTCCTAATGAACTACAGATGGCACACCGCCATCTATATATACAGTTCCTTGCAAAAGTATTCATCCCCCCTTGACTTTTTAACTATTTTGTTACATTACGGCCTTAAGTTCAATGTTTTGTTAATCCGAATTTTATGTGATGGATCAGAACACAAACGTCTAAGTTGGTGAAATGAAATCAGAAAAATATATACATAAAACTATTTTTTAGTGATAGAAAACAGAAAATTGGCATGTGCGTATGTATTCACCCCCTTTTTTATGAAGCCCATAAAAAGCTCTGGTGCAACCAATTACCTTCAGAAGTCACATAATTAGTGAAATGATGGCCACCTGTGTGCAATCTAAGTGTCACATGATCTGTCATTACATATACACATCTTTTTTGAAAGGCCCCAGAGGCTGCAACACCTAAGCAAGAGGCACCACTAACCAAACACTGCCATGAATACCAAGGAACTCTCCAAACAAGTAAGGGACAATGTTGTTGAGAAGTACAAGTCCGGATTTAGGTTAGGAGCACCATTAAATCTATCATAACCAAATGGAAAGAATATGGCACAACAGCAAACCTTCCAAGAGACGGCCGGCCACCAAAACTCACGGACCGGTCAAGGAGGGCATTAATCTGAGAGGCAGCACAAAGACCTAAGGTAACCCTGGAGGAGCTGCAGAGTTCCACAGCAGAGACTGGAGTATCTGTACATAGGATGACAATAAGCCTTACGCTCCATAGAGTTGGGCTTTATAGCCAGAAGTAAGCCATTACTTTCAGCAAAAAACAAAATGGCACATTTTGAGTTTGCAAAAAGGCATGTGGGAGACTCACAAAATGTATGGAGGAAGGTGCTCTGGTCTGATGAGACTAAAATTGAACTTTTCCGCCATCAAAGAAAACGCTATGTATGGCGCAAACCCAACACATCACATCACCCAAAAAACACCACCCCCATGGGGATGTTTTCAGCAGCCAGGACTGGGATACTGGTCAGAGTTGAGGGAAAGATGGATGGTGCTAAATACAGGGATATTCTAGAGCAAAACCTGTACCACTCTGTGCGTGATTTGAGGCTAGGACAATGCCCCAAACACACTGCTAAAGCAACACTTGAGTGGTTTAAGGGGAAACATGTAAATATGTTGGAATGGCCTAGTCAAAGCCCAGACCACAATCCAATACAAAATCTGGGGGAAGACTTAAAGGTTGCTGTTCATAAGCGCAAACCATCCAACTTGAAGGAGCTGCAGCAGTTTTGCAAGGAGGTATGGGCAAAAATCCCAGTGGTAAGATGTGTCAAGCTCATAGAGACTTATCCAAAGCGAATTGGAGCTGTGATTTCCGCAAAAGGTGGCTCTACAAAGTATTGACTTTAGGGGGGTGAATAGTTATGCACATTGACTTTTTCTGTTATTTAGTCCTATTTGCTGTTTGCTTTACAATAAACTAAAAAAAACATCTTCAAAGTTGTGGTCATGTTCTGTAAATTAAATGATGCAAATCCTCAAACAATCCATGTTAATTCCAGGTTGTGAGGCAACAAAACACGAAAAATGCCAAAGGGGGTGAATATTTTTGCAAGGCACTGTATATATTGATATGAGCCATGATCCACAATGATCATGAAACAAGTGACCATGATGTCAGGGATATGGAAACACACAGCAAACAATTGTTTAAATTATCAATACTCAAATACAATTGTCCTCTCATTTAAGTACCCAGGAGGCATACCACGGATGCAGAGACTGGAGGAACCACAATCGCCAATGCAGGTGGTGGTGGAGGAAGCCCTCACACGCATAACAGGCACGTTTTCAGCCCTTTCAAACTACTGAAATGTAATTGAGCCAGCAACCACCTGCAGGGATGTTGGGGTCCTGGGGAGCACTCTCAACAGGCCTACTACTGCCACCTGATACTATGCAATTGATGCATTGGCCGGACCCCAATTCTCTCCCACTCCTGACCGGGCCACCAGATGTTGTCCCAACAGATGATGCCACAGCAGTGGTTGTCCCAGTAGTTGTTGTCCCAGCAGTTGTTTCACATGCAAACCTTGTGGATAAGCACAGACTGAGACATAAGTAAGTGTGCTGTAGTCCATAGGGTCACAGAGAGTCGGACACCACAGAGGAACTGAACAACCAAATGTGAAATGTTCTCCTGGCACTTGATATATGCCATGTGGCAGTGTAATTTGTCCACTATTTGTTTTCCCAATGTAGATGTGATGAGTGAGATATATATTATTATTATTATAGTTTATTCGTAACTCGCCAACATATTCCATAGCGCTATACATAAGTTTATTTTCAGGCAAAGACATATTCAATATTAACACATGAATGGAGGGCCCTGTCTTTGAGCTTAGAATCCAGTGTCCATAGTGCTTTCCCCAAGCACCATGCAAGATTGAAAACTTGCAGACTTACAATCTAAAGATGATGAGATGATCTGTGTATATTTCTATTTTAGGGTACACAATAGAGCCTCTGTGATTGAGAAAGGGTTAATATGTCAGCCATTTCCATGTATTTGTGTTGTAATTTAATGAGGTAGTGTGTCTTTAATACCTTTCAGCAACTTGCAGTATGACTTTTCATATTGGCATATGCATGACTACTACAACCTTTGAGGAAATGTATTTATTTATGTTTTTAAATATTTGCGGTCTTGGCTGTGGTCTTGAGCATTTTTTGTAATTGAATAGCGATTTGCGATTTTAGCGATTGGAACTCTTGCGGCTGTGAAAGATCAAACGCTTCGAGAGGCTGTAAGTTACGGGTTTAACAACCTCAAGGATTTCAAGCCCATCGCCCGTAACCCATAACCTGTTTGGAGCCCGCAAAAAATGGCAATTGAATAGCAAATTAACTCACTTACGGACTACAGTAACTTACGATTGCTCAATTGAATCGGGCTCTAAGTCTTCAGGAACTACCATCACTGCATCTTCTCCCTTGAGGAGATGGAGAAGAGACTGTCCATCTGGATAGATGATGAACTGGAGAGCAACATGCCTCTCAGCCAGGCCATCATAATGGAAAAGGTGAGAAACATTTACAGCCATATCCAAATTGAAACGCCAGATGTGACAGAGAGCTTTGCACTCAGTAGAGGTTGGTTTTACTGGTTCAAAAAGAGAAACAGCCTCTACAATAACAGCACTCATTTATTGGGAGCAGAAGAGAGCAACCAAGCTTTAAAGTGGCCAAAGACCAGCTAATCCTTCTTCTGGGTGGGAAGGCCAGCGGTGAATTAAAAATTAAGCAATTGCTGGTCTACCACTCCAAGACACCAAGAGCAATGCAGGATATTAATAAATCATTTTTATCAGTCATTTGGCAATTTTATAGGAAGGCCTGGGTTACCATGGACATATTCAAGGAGTGATTCAATTACCATTTCTGCACTTCTGTGCAGTGCTATTGTAGGTAAATGGGACTGGAGAAGAAAGCAATCCGGATCATAGACAATGCTCCACGCCATCCTACCAACTTGGCTGAGCTCCCCTGCTACATCCAGGTGGAATTAGTGTTCCTGCTGCTTTCTTTTAGAGCCTGACCATGGAGGATCTGGAACAACTGGCGCAACAGAGAGTGAAGGAAGCCCAGGACAGCAGTGACTCCAAAACGAGTCAACAAAACAGCGGTCTTCCGAGTTCCTGAGTAATGTTTTACACAAAATTAATGAGATCATGGATGATGTGATGGCAAATGATCCAGACAAAACCAGGAGCCGTAATGCAAGATGCATTGTTCTTGGGGGTATGTCTTGCTACCAACACCTCCTAGATAGTTGCCAAAAAAAAGGGAGATGTCATTTTACCAGTTTGTGACCAAGAGATACAGGCTTAAGGATGAACCTGAGGCATCAACTTCTGTTTTTTTTTACTTTTTGTTTGTACTATAGAGTACTGTTTCTTTAATATATATATTTTTTTTAGTTTTTCTTTATATTGCTCTTATGTTTCACTTTATATAAAGTGAAACTGTTTCAAAATGCTGTTGATGTTTTTTCAATGCAATCCTATCCCTATCTTCCCTGTGTTTTAATTACCCCATTTAGGGATGTTTTGCTTAACACTCCAAGTGCCAGGAACCTATCTACAGTGCTAACCGGGGTTTTCTTTTATATGTTTTAATTCTGCATCCTCTATTTATGTTCACATATGTCCATAAAACTTACAGACACTACCATTAAATAGATGATCTATTTATCATATGGACAGGAGAAAAAATCTCTGAGACTTCCACAATAGAGATGTCGCGAATAGTTCGCCGGCGGATTGTTCCCGGCAAACATAGCATGTTCGCGTCGAACAGCGAACATATGCGAGATTCGACCCCCCCCTCCAATACTTTATCATTGAGCAAACTTTGACCCTGCATGTCACAGTCAGCAGACACATTCCAGCCAATCAGCAGCATACAATCCCTTCCAGAGCCTTCTAACTCATGGACAGCAGCCATTTTGGAATCATAACTAACTTGCAGTCTTACTGAGAGGAGGGAGAGTGTAGGTGATACTGATTGAATAGGGAAATCAATAGCTAGGCAAGTTTATTCAGTGTCCAGTGCAGTGCTGAAGGACTCTTGTGCATTATTATTATTATTATTATTACTACTATATAATGTGTAGATGTACCAGCTGGGCATGCTCTTGTGCATTATTATTATTATTACTACTATATAATGTGTAGATGTACAAGCTGGGCATGCTCTTGTGCATTATTATTATTATTATTGTTATTATTACTACTATATAATGTGTAGATGTACCAGCTGGGCATGCTCTTGTGCATTATTATTATTATTAGTAGTAGTAGTAGTATTATTGTTACTATATAATGTGTAGATGTACCGGCTGGGCATGCTCTTGTGCATTATTATTATTATTATTGTTATTATTACTACTATATAATGTGTAGATGTACCGGCTGGGCATGCTCTTGTGCATTATTATTATTATTATTAGTAGTAGTAGTATTATTGTTACTATATAATGTGTAGATGTACCGGCTGGGCATGCTCTTGTGCATTATTATTATTATTATTATTATTATTACTATATAATGTGTAGATGTACTGGCTGGGCATGCTCTTGTGCATTATTATTATTATTATTATTATTACTATATAATGTGTAGATGTACCAGCTGGGCATGCTCTTGTGCATTATTATTATTATTATTAGTATAATACTACTACTAAAAATAATAATAATATTAATAATAATAATAATAATAATGCATAGGAGCATGCCCAGCTAGTACATCTACACATTATATAGTAATAATAATAATAATGCACAAGAGCATGCCCAGCCGGTACATCTACACATTATATAGTAATAATAATAAGAATAATGTAGAAGAGCATGCCCAGCCGGTACATCTACACATTATATAGTAATAATAATAATAATAATAATGCACAAGAGCATGCCCAGCCGATACATCTACACATTATATACTAATAATAATAATAATAATAATGCACAAGAGCATGCCCAGCCGGTACATCTACACATTATATACTAATAATAATCACATATTATAATTGTCTAACTACGAATCGTCGTCACACTGCGTTGCGCAGTGCGTACGACTTAGCGATGAGCGCCGTAGTACTTAGAAAAAAAATACGAGCTGAAAAAAATTACAAGATAAGCGGCGGAACAAAAACTGTAAAAAAAACACTAAATACACACTAAAAAATAAAACAAAGGTCATTTACAGCATGGGGAACCAGGCAGGATGTCTGGATGTGAGTTGGAACTGCAATTTAGATCGATTTAGCCGAGTTACAAAGATTGAAAATCGGCTAAGTGAGAAAAAAATGGCCGCCGAAAAAAATGAAAACGAGGCTATACTACTACGAACTGCGTAAAACACAGCCACAGACGTATGTGTTTGAAAAACAACGAGATAAAGGATGCGGATTAACCGCGCAATGAGTAAAAAGACACTAGCGAGTACATTTTCCGAAACGATATTACCGATTTACGCATTAACACAGATTTCACGCCTTTGGCTCGCGCAACTGCGGATTTCCCGCCTAAAACTATGAATTTGTCTCACGCACAAACCCCTATATATAGGGCACATTTCACACATGACTGACACTTTCTCCTCAGGTGATGACAGTCTGACTGGATGTTTTTTGATGCCGGCAAATCGCAAGAGATTGTTAGCTCTTCAGTATACTGCTTCAGCATTATTACATTAAAAAAGGTAAATATATTATTCATAATTATTAAATAATAAATTGGTATTTACTTAATAAATATTAGATAAGAAATTTAATTAATAGAAAAGTAATATTGTGCTTATTATTTATAATTATTAATTAATAAATTGGTACTTACTTAATAAATATTAGATAAGAAATTTAATTAATAGAAAAGTAATATTGTGCTTATTATTTATAATTATTAATTAATAAATTGGTACTTACTTAATAAATAAGAAATAAGAAATTTAATTAATATAAAAATAATATTGTGCTTACCTGTGTGAAACAATTGTGTTTCACATTCATAATGTACATTAATTAATTAATTATTAATATCAAAATTAAAAATGTCAATAAAAAAACATATTTATTAATTATTAATGTACATTAATTTAACAATTCTTTTGTTATATGTCGTGATTACCTGTGTGAAACTATTGTTAATAACATTCATAATGTACATTAATTAATTAGGAATACATTGATTCATTAATTATTAATGTACATTAATTTAAGAACTATTTTGGGATATGTCGTGATTACCTGTGGGTAAGAATTGTAAATAACATTCATTACTAATCAGCAATATTAAAAAAGGTTAACGTTTAAGAATATGCATAAAAAATGGAACACGTTGATTAATTAATTATTAATGTATGTACATTATTTAAATAATTCAGTTCTTATATATTTTGTATACCACTCTAAAAAAAAAAAGGGAACATGGTTATGTGTTGATGTTATATTTAGTCAGACATTCATTTAATATTAATACACATTCATTGAATCTTATTTAAAGACTAACAGTAATATTGAGTGTATGTTTATAATCTATGCTTTCATATGTGTGTTCATGTTGATTTATTGATATATTTATTTCATGTTTTTAATCTATGCAAAAATAGGTATGTTAAGCCTCATTGATTAATACAGATGAAGTAACAGATTCTACATTAATTTTACTATTTTGTATAATTGCAGTGAATTCTACGTGAATGACCAGAGATAGTGACATTTGCACAAATTGAACATCTTAAAGATAATTTGGACAGGTATAGAATTTTAATTATATTACTATGGCAAAATATTAAAAAAGATTATGTTTTTAATGTAGACAAATATATGTCTGTTGATGTTCATTTAATGATATTGATGAAGCAAAAGTTTAAAAATATTATCTATTTCATTTTACAGTTTATTCGGATCTGCAAGGGAATAAACAGACAGTGTGACGTTTGTAGCCTTTGAATAACATCAATATCATCTTCACAGGTATAAAATTTAATTTTGTAGTGACGCATAGAAAAAGGCTATGGGCCTCATTCAATTGCGATTTGGCCAATTGAATAAGCATATTATTATCTATATAAGCACATAGCATATTTTTATACACAATTTTTTAGTTAGTGAAATTCGATCCAAAAGCAAGGTCTTCACTAACTAAAAATGTATGTAAAAAAAATATGCTCTGTTCTTATATAGAGCCCTAGGGCCTCATTCTATTATCGGCCGTAAATCGGCCGTAAGGCTGTGATTCCTTGCGGGGGTTCTGTTAACTCGCGATCCTATTATACGGCCCCGCAAGGATCTCCCCTTATGGCCGGCCGCATATCTTGAAACCGTCCGTAAGCTGGGAAATCTAAAAACTCAAAAATAAATTCAAGCCTGCACTGTACAGCTCTGTAAATGCTTTCCTTCAAAGGCTTTCCTCCAGCGCGATCAGCCGCAAGAGATAGCAAGGCACCGGCCGCAAGCCTGCCGGAATCCCCGGCCGGAGGGGAATAGAATAGCCGGAAAGCTTGCGGCCGGTCCTTGCGGCCCCGCAGCGGCTGCGGCCGATAATAGAATGAGGCCCCTATTCAATTGGCAAAATCGCAATTGAATGAGGCCCTATGTATAATATTTTTGGTGAAAATTTACATTGATTGAAAATGGATAGTACTTATTGAGTCATTAATTTATGATATTTAGTTAAAACTTTAAAAAAGTTGAAAATACAATACTAAGTAATAATAATATTTAAAGAAAAGAAGAAGCTTTCAACACTTGCAAAAAAATAAAAGGATGGTATGCTGTGAATTCAATCAAGAAGGAATGTCATTGAAAGATTAGTAATATAAAGATTGATATGTGCAGCTATTTCCGATTTCATATATGTGAATAAAATACTTTGAAAAATGGTTTCATTTCTTTCAGACTAAAGTGCAACAATTGAAAATGTTTTCTTAGTTTATTCATCTACTTTAATCTAAAAGTACAAATCGAAAAAAAAATGTATATAAAACAAAGAACAAACAATAATTACATCTCTATTTAAAATTACAGATTAAAATGGCGGACAACGGAGAAGACAAAATTGAACGCAAAAGAAGATTGGCAAGGGAAAGGAAGCAAAGGTGGAGAGATGCTCAGAAACCGGAAACTTCACAACGCTTGCGAGAAGAAGATCGACAGAGACTTTTTAAAAAAAAAAAAAAATTTATTGACACAAACATAGGACAAGCACTTTTGTAAACAAGGAGTGACACGCAGGTCCCCCATGCTCGATGGTAATCTCATTACACTTTCCTATTTGCCTTTAACAAAATATACATGTCACTGTGTGTCAACCACTTCCATTTTCCTTTTTCTATTATTGAAACAGTCTATGAAAACAACCCAGAACTGGTTAGATAGTTTATCCGCAAATCAGTGCACTAAATATGTCTAACATCCATTAGATAACCTGCTCTGGTCGTTCGATTTATATCAACATAACTAAAATAAAACTTATCATAAATTAACATGTGCCTTTCACAACTTCATTATATAGTTTTTACTTATTACCTTATCGACCTTCCACGCCTGCAGCATCCTCTAAGGAGGTACCATGGAGAGCACTGTCCCGGACCGCTCCAGCACCCAACAGCCTCCCCCCCATGATCAGAGCACTACTGTCAATGTATTTGGAATGAGTGTTCCGACCCGCTCCAGTCACCCCATATTTCTTTATAAATATCTACTGTATCATTTAGTGTAGCCGTCATATGTTCATATGTCATAATAAAGTTAATTTTGTGAATAACCGAGTGGATATCAAGTGATTTTTTCCGCCAGTTCCCGGCCAGACTGCTCTTTGCCGCCAGCATAACAAATTTAAGCCATTTATTCTGGTGTACTCGTAAATTTTGTACCGGTAGCCCCAGTAGACATAGTCCCATATTGGGTAGTATTTTCGTGTTCAATGTCTTAGAGACCAGATCGGCCACCTTTGTCCACATTGCTTGGGCCATTGGGCAATCCCACCAAATATGGCGGAAGGATCCCCCTGTGGTGCAGCCTCTAAAGCACTCGGGAGAGACTTTAGGGTCCATTTTGTGTAACCTATCTGGTGTGTAGTAGGATCTAAATAGTACTTTCGTCGATGTTTCCAAATGACTAAAATACCTGGACCCCTTTGTCAATTCTAAGTGTACCTTAGACCATTTGCTCAAGTCCCATTCCTCTCCCATATCCAGTTCCCAATGCTTGATGTGTTTAGGTTTGCTAGCCATGTCACTTGAGTTGAATATTGCGTACAATTCCCCCAATATTCCCCTAGTAAGTGGGGCTTTATTACAGATTAGTGTGAACCAAGTTGATCTGGGCGGGCCCCATTTACGAAGTTTAGTGGATACATTATGTCGGATTTTATTATAGTTGAAGTATTCACTGGACGGAAGATTGTGTGTATGTATAAATTTCTCATTAGTTAGCACTGTGCCATCTCTAACCCAGCCTTCAAACCTGTCAAGCTTTCTTGAGGTCCACCAGTCTTTGGATAGCAAACCCATCTCATCCAGAGTACTTGGGGAAGGAAGTGTTGTGGTTACATATGAGATATTGGGACTTAACTGTCTATTAGTATTGACTTTTTCCCATTCATTCAGCGTTAATGCTATCATCGGGTTGTTACGGGCCAGATCAGGGGGTAACCGGGAAGATGGATTCCATATTAGAGTATCCCATTTAAATGGCATAATTTGATAGTTTTCTACGAAAACCCAAAGTGGCTGATGTTCTGTCGAGTGTGCCTGGGGTAGAAAAGAAATCTGGGCTGCCCTGAAATATTTGAGGAGGTCGGGACAACCCAATCCTCCGGAGGATCTATTCCTCATCATAATGGATTTCTTTATTCTTGGGCGTTTGTAGTGCCAAATAAATCTGAATATCGCATTTTGAAAACTATTCAGGTCTCTTTTGTTTATACGAATCGGCAGAGTCCTGAAAAAGTACAGAATCCTGGGGAGAATATTCATTTTTATTGCATTAATCCTCCCCGACCATGAGAGATTATATTTATTCCATTTCAACAAGTCCTGATTCAGGGTCTTGTATAACGGGATATAGTTTGACTGATATAGGTCGGTGATCTCTGGAGTGATCTTGATGCCTAAATAATTTATATGTTTTTCTGGCCAAGCAAAGGGGTGTCGAGTTTTAAGAGTGTCCCTTAAAGTCTGAGGAGTCTGTGCCAAGATCGCTTCCGTCTTGTCCATGTTAATTTTGAGTCCCGAAATGACCCCGAAGGACTCCATCAGGGACATCAGGGCTGGTATTGACTGAAGTAGGTTTGTAAGTGTACACAGGATGTCATCTGCAAAGAGGCAACACTTAAACTGGTGCAAGCCTATATTTAATCCAGTTATTATTGTGCTATTCCTAATAGCCTGAGCCAAAGGTTCAATGGCCAGCGCGAACAGAAGTAGGGATAAGGGGCAGCCCTGTCTGGTGCCTCTTCTAATATTAATAAAGGAATGGTCATCCCCTGGGATTCTAATGCTGGCAGTTGGATTATTGTAGAAAGACTTGATCACATTCACAAAGTTTCCCACCAACCCAAACTTTGTCAGCGTGGCATGCAGGTATGGCCATTCAATGGAGTCAAATGCTTTCTCCAGGTCTAGTCCTATAGTACATAAAGGGGTATCATCTAGCTTAGCTAAATGGAATATGTTGAGGAGTCTTCTTATATTATCCCCCGCCTGTCTGTAAGGAATAAAGCCCACTTGGTCCTTATGGATCAATCTAGGTAGGAAGTTCGCTAATCTGGTGGCCAATATTTTCCCAAGAATTTTTACATCTCCATTCAAAAGAGAGATGGGTCTTAAGTTTTTAACCAGTAGAGGATCTCTGCCCGGTTTAGGGAGGAAGATTAAGCTCGCTTGGTTAAGCTCGGGAGGCATGGCCTTCCCCTCAATTATATCTTTAAAAAGCGTTTCCAACTTTGGGTCAAGTTGCTTATCGAAAGTGGCATAATAGTTATTTGTAAAGCCGTCAGGACCAGGGGCTTTACCCTTCCTCAGGGTCTTAATTGTTTTACTGATCTCGTCTACTGAGATCTCAGCATTCAATAAACTTAAATCCTCCTCAGTGGCTGAAGGGAGGTCATAGGCATTTAGAAATTCGTGTATTTTGTAACTGTTAGCCGTCAATTTGGACGAGTAAATATCTTGATAATAATTTCTGAATGTTTCTTTGATCTCATCTTGTTTCATAGTGATTACCCCTCTAGCATCCCTAACTTGGTGAATACGCGCAGAGTTATGTCTCAGGTTTAATTTCCTGGCTAACATGGGCGAGGGCTTATTAATTTGGCAATAAAATTTATGGCTCGTTCTTCTGATAGCCTTTTCAGTCCTTTCTGCCAATATGGCATCTAATTCTGCTCTGGTTCGATCTAATACAATCTGCGTTTCCCTCGTGAATTTATTCTGGTTTAACTTTTCAAGATACTGTAATTTCTTAAAAAGTTCGTTTTCCTTGCTGAGTAATTTTTTCCTATGGGCTGCCGATACTTTTATAATTATCCCCCTAATGTAGGCCTTGTGAGCAACCCATGACCATCCTATTTCCGTCTCTGGAATATCGTTGAGAGCAAAAAAGGTGTTAATTTCCTCTTCTATTTGGGCCTGTACCTCTGGACTCGTAATCAGCTTGTCGTTTAAACGCCAAGCATGGATGTGGGAATTGTTTTGGTTTAGACTCAATTTACAAGAAATTAACGAGTGGTCCGACCATGGGGAGGGTAAAATTTGGGCATCTGACACGTTATTGAACAGTGATGAGTGCATCATCAAAGCGTCAATCCTGGAGTAGGTATTGTGGGTGGGGGAAAAGAATGTATACTGCCTTTCAGAGGGATGCAACCCCCTCCAGGCGTCTACTAATTCCAGTTCCTTAAGTAGGGAATAAATGATATTAAGTTTTTAGAATCTCTAGTATATGAAGGTGTCCCTGACCTGTCTAAGAAAGGTTGAAGCGCCAAGTTCAGGTCCCCGCCCATAATAATTTTCCCTCTGTCTTCTTGTTTTAGAAGGTTCAGTATTTGATAAGAGTGTTGTGCGGGAAATCACCCTCCTTATCCTTTTCCTGTTTTTCTAATTTGAAGGGGAGGTTCTTGTGAAGGAGAATGGCCACACCTGCTTTCTTGGAGAGCTGTGAACAAGTATAGAAATTTGGGTAATCTCTGTGGAGAAATTTCGGAACTTTGTCTCTCGCAAAATGAGTTTCCTGTAGGAAAATTATAGATGGCTTGATCCTTTTATAAAAGAGAAAGGCCTTACGTCTTTTAAACGGGGAGTTGAAGCCTTTTACATTATGTGTTATTATGTTGTGTGAGTGATCAGTCATGGCGGTGTGTTATCTAGGTGTGTTAAAGTCGCTGGAACGTTACCCCACACAGATCTCTCTGCCTCAGCTCCTACTTTCCCTGCCAGCCGCCCCGGGACACGCCCACCACGATTCGCTCCAGACATGGACGACTTCAGGTATTCCTTAGTCTGCCAGGCACCAGCGGGAAAACATACAAAGAAAAAAAAACAACATCAGTACAAAACAGTACCCGATTAGTAAACCATGGATGACAGTAAATCCTCCCCAGACTACTATTCATACACTTTACGTTGGGGTTAAAGGAAGGTGACTTACCCCCCCAAATTAACCCAACAGGGAGAAAACTATCAAATATCGCTACCAAAACTAGCTCTAACATTATCATGGGTTCTAAACCCCTACTTAAGATAGAGCTTAGCCACTTAAAGTAGCCATCCTGAGTACTCTAGTAATTATGCATAATGTTATGCGAGACAAAGAATAATAGAAAAACAGTATTACAGTTCCACCCAATACCTCCAGTTGGCTAAAGAGATTGGTTGTGAAAAAATAAACCCAGCACTAGCTAACTGCCCCCGGGCTAAACTTGGCCTCCACCCCCTGTGTGGCCCGATTAAACTAATGCAAAAACAAAGATACAATACTCAATTAAATTATAGTCCTTTTTGTAAGCAATGTCCAAGCGTGTGCAAAGGATCAAGAAATCCGCCTTTCCTTCTGCAACTCCCGAGGTGGAGATCAGGTTCCCTATATAGCGTAGAGAGTATTATGGAAACAGAGTTTGGACTTGAAAAAATGTTATGATACGGGGTCCTCTGCTAGATCCTGCTCACGGTGCTTGATCTCCCTCAAAGGGTTGGAAATGGGCTTTGATCTTTGCGGCTGTGGGATTCCTTGACCCTTCTTGGCCTGCCTCAATTCCGCCTGAAGGAAGGAATGTTCTTCCTCGGATTCCATAGGCACGAGTTTCAGTCTGTTCAGAAGGCTTTGGCTTTCCTCAAACGATATCACCTTGAAGGATTTTCCTTTATAAGTGAACAAAAGTGCGAATGGGAACCCCCATTTGTATGCTATCTTGTAGTGGGAGAGCACTCGCAATGTGGGTCTCATCTCCCTCCTTTTCTGAAGGGTAGAAGGGGATAAGTCCATATAGATTTGAATCTTGGTGCCGTCTGGGCCTAGGATTTCCCTCCTTAGTCTGGTTTCCGCAAGGATCAAATCTCTAGCCTTTTGCTGGGTAAATCTAATAATGATATCTCTGGGTAGGTTTTGGTCCCTAGAAGATCCCAACGCTCTATGAGCTCTTTCTATTGCCCAGTTTGACTCCTCGACCGAAGGAAGGATCATGCTTATAGCATCTCTAGAATATTGTAGAACGTCCGTTATTTTATTGGGGACGCCCCTCAGCCTAATATTATGTCTGCGGGATCTGTTCTCCAGGTCCTCTACTTTATCCTCCAACATCTGGATCTTAGATGCATTTTGTAGGATATCCTGCTTGTCGAGCGCTTGGGTCTCTGCGATTTGATCAGTGCTTTCCTCCAGGCCTTGCAGCCTCTGGTTTAGAGATTGGATGTCTGACCTTAGGTCGTCCACTGCATGTTTGATTTCAGCTTGAAGGATCTGTTTGATTTTAATTAAGTCAGTTAGTTCCATTTGAGCTGGTTGGGAGCTCTGCGCTGATTCGTGGATCGGCGACTCTGGCTGTTCGGGATTGGGACTCAGATTCGGGTTGCGATTTGTGTCGGGTGGTTTGTAGAACTCCTGGATCCCCTTCCCAGACTGTTTCTTTTGTACTTTACTTGTACTGCGACTTGCCATCTTTCTATGAGGATTGAAACGCTGGTTTTGAGGCCCTGGTCCACTTAAATAGCTGGGTTTGAAGGTATTGGGTCGAAGCAGTGATTATATAGTTATATACTCATGGATGGCATACTAGCTGCCAGCCTTACGCCTGCATAAGAGCTGCAGACAGACCGCTCCAAGGGGGTGTTGGTAAACCCTGGCCCAGGGTCCTCGGGAGCATAGCTGGAAGCTTTGGAACAGTTTGTGTATCACTTGTTCTATGGTTCGGCAGCCACCATTCCTTGCGCAAATACTGTAGAGTGCGTGTTTCCTGGGCAAAGGTCCTTATTCTGAGTTAAGATTAGAGACAGGCCTTTCTAGGTCAGAAAATGCTTTCAGCTTGGTATAAATTGTGATTGGTAAGCACAATCCTTGAAATGTCCACTGGGTGTCAGTGTTCGCACACTAATAGCTGTATAATGAAGCCTTGCACAGCCAAGCAGCAGGGCAACTCAATTTTTCAAACACGCATGTGCTGTAGGCAAATGTCATCAGCTTGCTGATAATGCTGAAATGACCCTTCAGGACCTTGTATCTTGCAGTTAAATCAGGAGCCAACCTGATGCTTACAGTTTTGAGTAGCATGTCTCGACAGAGACTTTTAAATAAAAGAAAGATGAGTAAGAAAGCCGCAAGTGAGTGTGTTGGGGCTTCAAAGAAACGTAAAAGTAAACAAAAACATCTCTGTGAACCATTGTCCAATGACTCTATTTTGCAGAATGACTTAAATGTAGAAACACAAGAAAACAATGTACATATAGAAAGTGGGTCTGATATTTATGTTGAAGAAATGCATGATAATGTGTTTACTACTGCAGTAGAAGTAGATACTCATTATTGTGGGTTACTTAATGTGGTTTGTCAGTTTTGTGGGGCCTATCATTTTATAAAGGAAAGACCTACTGACGGAAATTTCATTAGTTGCTGTCAGAAAGGAAAGGTGAAACTTCCAGTAAGACACCGATTTCCATATTATTTAGAATGCATTATGAGTGATCCAACATTTCCAAATTATAATAATTTCAAACAAAACATAAGGTCTTATAACAGTGCAATTTCATTCACTTCAATGGGTGCAACATTAGCAGAAAATGTACCAGGACATGGTCCTTACTGTTTCAGAGTTCAAGGTCAAATATACCACCGAACTTCACATTTACACCCACAAGAAGGACAGCAAACGAAATTTGCACAGTTATATGTCTTAGATACGATGGAAGCTGTGGAACAAAGAATGACACTTCCAGAAAATAGACAGTGTTTGCGCATAGTCTTTGAACAGCTTGAAAAAATTATGGAAAAAAACCCATATAGTCAAGCATACAAACAATTAGCACAGCTTGAAAAAGAACAACAGGAACATGCTCAAAGACATCAATTGCCTACACCAAGAGTCAATATGGTGTTAAAAAGAGATCGCAACACTGATCAAAGAAGATTTAATTTACCTACTGTAAACGAGGTTGCCATGGTGTTTAAAAATGAAGATGGTGAACCACCTTTTCAGCGGGATATTAGAATATATCCACGCAATGAAGAACAACTATTTATCAACATTAATATATTAAGCTGTAATTTAGATCCAATGACATATCCCATTTTCTTTCCAAATGGGGAACCAGGATGGGAACCAAAATTACAATTGGAAAGTTATCCCAATACTAAACTTCGTATTAGCTCTAATATTTCCATGCTGGAATATAAAGTGGCACAAACTGCTATCCGTGATTGTTTTAATCCAATTTTACATGGAGGAAAACTCACTCAACAATGGATTATTGATTCATATTTACAAGTTGAAGCCAATAATCTAAATTTTATTAAATATCAACAAAATTAATTACGAGTCGAACAGTATTGTGGATTAATGGATTATGTGGCAGATTTAGCTTCCAACAGAGACATTCCAGCTGGAAGAGCAATTATTTTGCCATCCTCTTTCCAAGGATCTCCTCGCAATATGCGAGAAAGGTATAATGATGCCATGGCTATTGTTACAAAATTTGGAAAATCAGATTTATTTATTACATTCACGTGTAATCCACAATGGCCAGAGATCAAGGAAAATTTGAATCTGGGACAAAGTACTTCTGACCGACCAGATTTAGTGGCAAGAGTATTTAAAATCAAACTCAATTCATTAATTGATGATATCACTAAAGCACACTTATTTGGACAATGTGTGGCTTATGTTTACACCATTGAATTTCAAAAAAGGGGATTGCCACATGCTCACATACTTTTAATACTGCAGGAAAAAGACAAGTTGAACACTGCAGAGAGAGTGGATTCAGTAATCTGTGCACAATTGCCAGACCAAGAAAAATATAAAAAACTTTGGGAGATTGTTACACATAGAATGATTCATGGCCCATGTGGAGAAATTAATCCGAATTCACCATGTATGGAAAATAAAAAATGTACTGAAGAATTTCCAAAACAATTTCAACTGGAAAATTATGCAAATTGTGATGGATATCCTTTGTATAAAAGAACACAAGGACAAACAGCTATTATCCCTGGCCAAAAGGTTGATAATAGATTTGTCGTTCCATACAATCCACATTTGCTCATTAAGTACAATGCACACATCAATGTGGAAGCTTGCACTTAAATTAAATCAATTAAGTATGTGTATAAATATATATACAAAGGATACGATGCAGCTACTGTTGTTGTACAAGGTGTTGGAAATGAAAACGAAAATCCAATTTTACATGATGAACTATCAAATTATTTAGATGCTCGGTATGTGAGTGCTCTTGAAGCAATGTGACGCCTTTTGAAATTTGAGATGCATGATCGGTCACATGATATCTATCGTTTAGCTGTACATTTGCCTCAAAGTCAGATGGTTTGCTTTACTCAAGGAAATGAAAGATCTGCATTATATCAAAGTGAAGACAGAGATACTACGCTTACTGCGTGGTTTAAATTAAACTGTCAGGATACGGAGGCCAGACAATTTTTATTCATAGAGATACCATATCACTATGTATTTATAAATGGTCTATGGCGACAACGAAGAAGAGATACTCATAAAATCATACCACGCATTTATACCGTCAGTCCAATGGAAATTGAATGTTTCAGCTTAAGATTACTTCTGCTACATGTTCCCGGTGCACAGAGTTTTGAGCATTTACGTACAGTGAATGACATAGTTTATGATACATTCCTATTAGCTGCAAGACATCAAAATTTCATAGCTGATGATACAGAATGGGAGAGGTGTCTGGAAGAAGCAGCACTATGTCAAATGCCTAAGCAAATGAGACAACAATTTGCATTCATTTGTATATTTTGCAATGTACCTGATGCTTTCACTTTGTGGGAAACATTTAAATTAAACATGTCAGAAGATTTCTTGAAACGTTACAGAGAACCAATAGCTCTGTTAAAAACGTTGATGGAAATTCAAGAAATATTGTTGGCTCATGGATTAAATTGTGCAAGTTTTAATTTACCTGATCCAGGACTTATAGATGACATCAATTTTGATGATTATGACACTGAGCTTCAAAAACAAAAAAACAAAGAAAAACTGGCAACTTTAAATACTTTACAGTTAGAAGCATTTCATGCCATCACAAATGCTACAGATGATGAAATGGTCAAAGACCAGTATTTCTATCTAGACGGACCAGGTGGATCAGGAAAAACTTATCTGTACAATTGTTTGATGAGTTATATTCGATCACAGGGTCAGATAGCTATGCCATTTGCAACAACTGGAATCGCTGCACTTTTGTTAGATGGTGGGAGAACTGTGCATAGTGGATTTAAGCTGCCAGTTCCCATTTTGGAAACATCAGTGTCAGATATTCGACTCAATTCCATACAAGCAAAAAAATCCAAACTAACTAAACTAATTATCATAGATGAGGCAACAATGATGTCATGTCATGCACTGCAATGTATTGACAGATTCTTAAAAGAAGTAATGGATAATAAGTTGCCTTTTGGTGGAAAGGTGATGCTGTTAGGAGGCGATTTTAGGCAAACATTGCCTGTTGTGCCACACGGAAATAGAACAGAGATCATTGAAACATGTAAACTGTGGCAAATATTTACACATCTCAAATTAGAATTAAATATGAGGTCTGAAGGCCAAAATGAATTCAATGACTGGCTCATTAAAATCGGAGATGGAAAACATCCAGAAATACAGCATTTACCAAATGATACCATTGAAATTCCATCAGAAATGGTTTGCAATGAATCACTCATATCAGCCATATTTCTAAACACTCTTAATAATGAGGATTACACAGACATTGCAAAGAAAGTAATATTAACATCAAAAAATATCGATGCCTTGAATGTAAATAACGAAATTTTAAAATACATCAAAGCAGCACAAAATAATTATTACAGTGCAGATTCTATTCTGTCAGATGATAAAGACAGTGAATCGAATTTTAGTATCGAATTTATTAATTCGTTAACACCATCTGGAATGCCCCCCACATATTTTACAATTGAAAAAAGGCGCAATTGTTATGTTATTGCGAAATATGAATCCAAAAAAAGGACTTTGTAATGGGACCCGATTAATTGTGCATGAGTTAAAAGATCATTTTATACATGCAGAAATTATAACTGGTACCCATAAAGGTGAACGAGTTTTTATACCAAGAATTGATTTAGCTCCAAGTGAGAGTGGTTTGCCCTTTGTCCTTCAACGGAGACAATTTCCAGTTATCATGGCATTTGCTATGACCATCAATAAATCCCAAGGACAAACTTTTAAGTCAGTTCGGATTTTTTTAAAGGAAACAGTTTTTGCACATGGACAACTCTATGTGGCTTTTTCAAGGTGCACTAATCCAAAAGAAATTAAAGTGCATGTTGAAGAAAACGAAACTCAAGGTCATTTATTGGATGATGGATGTGTTTACACCAAAAACATTGTCTACTGTGAGGTGTTGGAAAGATAGAGGACAATGGTTTCATTTTAATACCAACATTTTATGGGACTCTATATGATTGCACAAAAACAATATTTCAACAAAAACATCTAAAGAATGGACAAAAAAACAGAGAGAACAGTGGTTTGACTTCCAGTACTAAATTAAAGTACTCTGGGACTCTTTAAATAGGGGACCACTATTTCACTTATGAAAATATATCTGATATTTGGAGAAAGGACTAAATGAAAAAAAAAAAAAAAAATATCCTGAAACAGATTTGAATGGGTTCAAAGTTTTATATTTACATGATTGGCCCCACAAAACAATTCACTGATTTTTTTCATAATTTACAAGAGTTAAATGTTATTGTTTGAAGTTACAATTTCAGATGTTAAAGATGTGTTTTTGGAATGTTTAAAAAAGTTTGGTAAATATATATGTGGTATAGTCAAATATGTATTGTTAGTATAAAGTTGAAGTATTTAATAATAATTGGAAATGTATTATTTAAAGACAAAGTATTGATTCAGGGAGAAATCCGATCGCCAGTTAATGGGGTCAGGAAGGAATTAATTTTTTTCCCTCTTTGATACAATTGGACAAGTTTCAATAGAGGGTTTTTATTGTTTGCCTTCCTCTGGATTCAATGCTAATTTAGTTTAACAAGAGTCTAACAAATATGTTACAAATGATAAAGAGCATGTTATTGTTAAAACAATTGACTTACTCTAAGTTAATATAGTCTGCAGTTACTCAGTGATAAATATGTATTTAAAAGTGTTAGTATTGTTAACAAAATGTTGAAAGAATGTTTCATATACAAGTTGCATGTTACAAAGTTTAATGTTTGTGAAATATAAGTTGAAAGTAAAAAAAATAAAAAGTTTAAATAAATAATGTGTTTTTATTTTTAGAAGAAAAAAAAGGGACAAATGTAGGTGACTCATTTTGTGTTGCAAACAAATTTCACAACATTTAATTTTTATTGACCGTCATTTTTTGACGGGCAAGTCGCTAGTAATAATAATAATGCACAAGAGCATGCCCAGCCGGTACATCTACACATTATATAGTAATAATAATAATAGTAATAATGCACAAGAGCATGCCCAGCCGGTACATCTACACATTATATAGTAATAATAATAATAATAATAATAATAATAATAATAAAGCACAAGAGCATTAAGGTCTTATTATGGAGAGATCTTACATCTCATGGGTTATCGACCCCAATTTTGAGATAATTAAGCACATGAGATAAACTCGTTAGGAGAACTGGGGACTCGTTAATGTGATTTCGGCTTCAAATGCCCAACTTTTCCCAACTCATTGTGTTTATATTTATTTATGTTTGTACTTTTCGTTCTTCAAGTACTGGGACCTCCAGAGTTACTGAATACTGTTGTCTTTTTATTCCTCCTCCCTTTGACAGATGTGCTTGGCGTGCTGAGGGCCATAGGGTCACGTATAGTTGGACATGACTGAACAACTAAACAGCAGCAATTATTGCTATGTTATATTATTATATTACTGTACTAGACCCTGGTCAGACATCGCTGCGCAGACCCTTAGTCAACAGTGATTGGTGGGACCCGGTGCAGAAACATTTAGGGCCCACTTTGCAACTTCTCTATATACATTGGGTGCCTTTTAGGTTTAATTAAAAGTTCTAATATATAAAAGTTTAATTAAAAGTTCTAATAATGGGAGATTTTAATTACCCTGAAATAAACCGGATAAATGAGACCAGCAGATCATCTAAGGGGAGCAGGTTCTTGAGTACACTCAGGGATCATTATCTGGCCCAGGTTATACAAGAACCTACTAGAAATGGGGCCATCTTGGATTTAGTCATCACAAATAATATTGATATAATATCAAATGTTGGAATAGGGGAACCTTTGGGAAACAATGATCACAACACAGTCTTATTTGAGATTGAATTAAAAAAAAAAACATTTTAAGGGGCCAACAAAAACTCTTAATTTTAAAACGGCAGATTTTAACGGTCTAAGGGCAGCAATACAAAGTATAGACTGGGACAGAGAAAAAATGTATTCAGGCCTCAGAGCATAATAAAGTGATTTAGATTTGTAACTGCTTTGAGAGTGCTATCGCTGGCAGCCAATGAGCAGTAATCCAGATATATAACTGCAGAGTAAAAAGTAAAACATTTTAGTGTAGTGTAAAGTCTACATTTTTATTTTCCATTACTAATTAATACTTATTAAATGAATGCACGATAATAACTATTGTGAATGAACAAATGTATTAGGAAGTGCGAAGCGTTAATGTATGTAAAGTAACGGCAGTGTAAAATATGCTATTAAGGGTATTTTTTTTATAAATATTTTTTTAATAATAATGAATTAATTAATTACTAAAATACTTTACCTATTTGTAATTAATATATCCAGTGATCAATATCCTGAAGAGCTAACAATTAGTTTTGATTTTCCTGCAGCTTACAGTGTACATTTGGACTGTTAGTGACCTGAGGTGTAAGTGTCAGCAATGTGCGCAGTGCACGAGGGGAAACCGCTTGTATAGTCGTGTAACGCGCCATTTTAGATTCGTAATGTTATTAGTTGCAAGTTAGTGTTGTAAAATGGTGGCGATTGTATATGTGTTACGAGGCTCGCCAGCAGTTTCCATTATTTCTAATAGTGTATTTTGTACCTCGTCTGTTCCTAGGTAAAAGTCGTACATGGCTGGCGATGTTTTGCGCGGTTTGGGGTCGTGAAGCCT
Organism: Discoglossus pictus; assembly: GCA_027410445.1. Classification (NCBI taxonomy): domain Eukaryota; kingdom Metazoa; phylum Chordata; class Amphibia; order Anura; family Alytidae; genus Discoglossus; species Discoglossus pictus. The sequence continues at coordinate 269,574,723 of CM050163.1, read as the reverse complement.
CATTTTAATTTTTTCCGGACGCCATTTTTTTTGTCGCTTAGCCGATTTACAAGTGCCAATTGGGGAAGACGTTGCAGATATCACATATATAGTTGTGAGCAGGCGGGTTGTTGATAACGCTGCGGGCTTGCGAAGCGAGGGCCAGAGTTGCTGGCAAGGAGTGCCGAAGGTTCCCACGTCGGCTGCAATGAGCCGCAGGCGGGACTTAAACCATCAAATTTACGGACTTACCATCCAAAAATACGGGACTTAGAAAAAAAAACATTACGAGCTCACAAAAATACGACCTTAACACCCTTAAAACATTAAAAACACAATAAATACACACAACAAACACATAAAAAGCTTACCCACAGCAAGGCGGGCACCGAGGACCTCTGCAAGTGAAGTTACACCTCTATTTAAGTCCAAATTCATGAGTTTAGACACCCGAAAATCACCTAAGTGAGAGAAAAAATGGCCGTTGAAAAAAAGAAAACGAGGCTACAGGACCCTAAACACGCGAAACACATACGGATTTTCCTAAAAAGCCGTACGAGGTAAAGATAAACTATTAACAAGGACGCTAAATCATCCACACCCGCGTACCACATATACATTCCCCTCTATTTTACAACACAATGCGGAAGTACCCAGCTACCCTAACGGCTTCCCCTCGCGCACGCAGCCTATTTACACTACACACTGCGCACATTGCTGACACTTACACAGCACTGAAAACCTACATTGTATGCTGCAGGAACATGAAAACAGATTGTCAGCTCTTCAGCACAATGCTTCCTGCATATATTACTTACAAATAAGTATATTTATTTAGTAATTATTTCATTAGCATACAAAAATATATATATTCAAAAAAAACATTATCACATTAAACATAAAAGCCATTCACTGCGCGCCTCACAACGAGCGCCTACGCTGCTCATAGCACACAAAGCATTGCAATAAGCGCAAAAAACACATCACCGCCGACCAAAGAATAACAGCAAAAGCGCCTATCAGAAAAAAAATACAACCAACAGCCTCGCAATGAGCGCCGAAGGATCTCCGACCGCCAACAAAATGAATGTCTCGTCCAAACACCATTACCTTCCTTACAATCTTATTGCCGCCATTTTTTGACGGGCAAGTCGCTAGTAAATATATAAAGATCAAGATAATAAAAGTATCAGGAAATGTAACACAAAGTGTCATATGCACACGCGTCTGAATAATACGACAAATACGGATTTTTGTCATAAATGATATGATCGCAGTATTGGGTCATAAACCCTAAACACTGGAATCTGTTACATACAATTTACTGATGATGTCATTAATGGGCTTCAAGGGGGGGGATCTCTTTTCATACTTTTTGAGCGGTGCAAATCCAACATACACACACAAAGGGGTTCACTTTGGGAGAAAAAACAAACAAATATGAAATATTTAATAATCATATTTTGATGTTACCAACAGATAAGGAAACGAAACTGAGGTTATTATATCTATTAGTAGCAAGCCTGGGAGTACTGGGAGTAATAATACTGCAGCAGGAGGTCAGGACTAATGTCACCTATAGACCCCCAGACAGATAAAGGTCAGTACTAATGTTCCTCTATAGACTCCAGTCAGATAAAGGTCAGTACTAATGTCCCTCTATAGACTACCAAACAGATAAAGGTCAGTACTAATGTCACTCTATAGACCCCCAGTCAGATAAAGGTCAGTACTAATGTCACTCTATAGACCCCAGACAGATAAAGGTCAGTACTAATGTCACCTATAGACCCCCAGACAGATAAAGGTCAGTACTAATGTCCCTCTATAGACCCCCAAACAGATAAAGGTCAGTAATAATGTCTATCTATAGACCCCCAGTCAGATAAAGGTCAGTACTAATGTTCCTCTATAGACCCCAGTCAGATAAAGGTCAGTACTAATGTCCCTCTATAGACTACCAAACAGATAAAGGTCAGTACTAATGTCCATCTATAGACCCCCAGTCAGATAAGGGTCAGTACTAATGTCACTCTATAGACCCCCAGACAGATAAAGGTCAGTACTAATGTCTCTCTATAGACCCCCAGTCATATAAAGGTCAGTACTAATGTCACTCTATAGACCCCCAGTCAGATAAAGTTTTGAAATGTTTCTTGGATAGCATTGGGGCTAAAGGAGGTTTGGCCATCAGGTAGTCTAAAGATACCATATATTATGTCCTCTCTTGGGGGGTAAAGACACTAATAATTCCTCCAATAAAATTCTGTTTTTTTATGTGGGCAAAGTCCCTGGTTAGCCCCTTGGGTTATCTGTTAAAAAGAGTGGTGCAGAGACTGTGGGGGCTGCTAGCCTCCTTGTCCCTGTGTGGCCGTTTAGAATCCCTGCTGCTGCATGTTTCAGCTTTATTAAGGTGTAATTGTACAGCGTTTGACTCAAGTAGCTGCCTGTGCTGGGTCAGTTTGGCTTAATTGCTGGGCCCTTTTCCTGCCAAGATGGCGACCGTCAGTCCATGGGCCTCTATGTCCCCTTCACTACCTTTGTCCCCGCTTGTGTGCTTATTTGGGATGGCCCCCCTTTATATCTCCGGCCCGTGGCCTTCCCAGGTCCCCCCCTCAATCTCTGAGTGTGGGTATGCGGGCTGGGGTGTTGAATCAGTCCTACCTTCTTCTCTGCTCGCTGCAAGATCAACAATACCTAATTTTTCAGGCATGTGTACATGCCTAATTTTTCTGGCCTCTGGTGCTGCACTGTGCCTTCAACAACCAAACCCCAAAAAAGGCACATACCAGGGATTAAACTGATAGGAGTAGTACTACTTAACACACACTCATATCTGGTGTAACAGTAGTGTACATTTAAAACAAAAAACATTTTTTCTATTGTAATCGATTGCATAGCAGTTAGTTGTCTGCAAGCGTGTGTGTCAGACCTACAGCGTCTACTCTGCCAACTTCTGCAAGTGCACAGTGCCACTCATATCTGTTGTCACAGTAGCTTGGACGCATAGTACCAATCTGTCAAAACCGGTAATGATGAATGAGGTCTAGAGTAGCCTGGTTCCCTTATCCTCTACAAGTTGAGACCTAATGTTTGGGTGACTCCAGACCAACACATGAGTACAAGCAGCACACAAACTCAAAGCCGCCATCCTCCTCGTGGTCCAGCATCATCAGCCACATCAACCACTGCTGTCCTCCTTGCCCCCTCTCAACCATCCGCCACTGCATCTCTCGTCTTGAGCAGTTCCTGCTCATCTGCCCATAGTCAGGTGCCTGTAAAGGACATGTTTGAGCGTAAGAAGCTAATGTCTCAAAGTGCCCCAATATTGAAGTGATACGACCAACAAAGCATCATTTTCCATCTCCCGGTTCTAAAAATCCAGGCCTTATACACGCCCCCTGATAGGTGACGTAACAAGTATTAAACTGATAACAGTAGTACTTACAAACACGCCACTCCTATCTGGTGGCACCTTTGATTGCATGTGCCGTGCCCCAAAATTGAAGTGATACGACCAACAAAGCATCTTTTTACATCTCCCAGTTCTAAAAATCCAGGCCTTATACACGCCCCCTGATAGGTGACGTAACAAGTATTAAACTGATAAGAGTAGTACTTACAAACACGCCACTCCTATCTGGTGGCACCTTTGATTGCACGTGCCGTGCCCCAAAATTTAAGTGATACGACCAACAAAGCATCTTTTTCCATCTCCCGCTTCCAAAAATCAATGCCATATACACGTCCCCTAATAGTGGACGTAACAGGGATTAAACCGATAGGAATAGTACTACTTAACAGTACACACCTTATAATAACGCAGAGGCAACGCAGAGAAAGCAGTCTGAAGAAGAGGAGTCAGAGGAGGAAGGTGACTTTGAGGAGGTGGAAGACCAAACACAGCAGGCGTCCCAGGGAACTTGTTGTCACCTTTCGGGGACCCTTGGTGTTGTACATAGCTGGGTGGAGGAAGAGACGCTAATACTAAGCTAAAATAAAATAATTAAGAAAACTTACATTTGAGATGTTTCTTCAGGGTAAAAAAGATTTAAAAAATTACTATAACACGTTTACATAAAATAAATAAACATTCTAAGCATTCTAAATATTCTACTCATCTTTCCAGCATATCCCGTCCTTCTTTTCTTCTCCGGTGCGGGCCCTGTTAAAAAAAAACATTACATTAGCACACATACATAAACATAAAACCAAGTAAAATAAACATAATCTACATTGTACTTACCTCCACGCGATGTCTCTGGCCTCCTCGTCTTCTGCCCCGGCTGGGCCCTGGAAGCATCCGTGATCTAAAAAAAAAGTAAAAAAAAACAACACACATCCACACTAGTGGATGTCCCCGACACTAATAGGCTTCCTACAGAGTGTTCCAGAATAAAATTGGGAATGGCGGCTTCTGATTGGCTGAAAACGCTGTCTATCAAATTCACCCAATGAGAAGACGCCAATTGTGAGCCAATGAGAAAGAGATACACCCCAAAATCCCACTCTGATTGGATAACGCACCTGTCAATCTTTATTTGAACCAATCTGAAGGCTTTATTGCCATCAGCGAATCACAATGGGATACACCGCCACGGGGTGATTGGCTGAAGACATCTGCGCCTTCCCATTGGCTGTAATACTGATTGTAATGATATAGGTATCACAAGGTTTTGGAAACCAGCAGCCTAGGTCAGCAATAATCCAATTCAGCAACTTGTAGGTGAAACAGGAACAAGCTTTATTGAAGGGATCAGGAACCATAATAGTCTGGCAAGGTACATAAACAGGAAGTGCCTTATATAGGCCAAGGACCAGACACCTGACCAGACATAGCTGAAGAGACTAGTCACTGATGCTATTGCTAGCAGAGTCAAGGTTATCAGATCTCCAGGAATTTCACAAAGGCAGGCTGGTGCAGTGGTAGGGAAGAGGTTCAGCAGCCTGGGGACCAGGGTTCAAAACACAGCAGAGACAATTCCTCACATTACCCCCGCCTCTATAGGTGCAGCCTCTGGATGCCCTATTACCCGGTTTAGCAGGGTACTGCACATGAAAAGACCGAAGAAGGTCAGGAGCGTGTATATTGTCCGCTGGTTCCCACAAACTATCCTCCTCACCATAGCCTTTCCAACGCACCAGATACTGAAGCTTGTTGCGGAAGTTCCGGGAGTCCAGAATTTTCTCCACCTCGTATTCATCCTCACCATCCCCGAGGACTGGAGGTGGGGCAAGCAGGGCTCGGCCAGGGAAAGTGTTGTCATGGAAAGGTTTCAGCAGTGCAACGTGAAACAACGGATGTATTCTCATGGAATCGGAAGTTGCAAACAAAAAGTGACAGCATTGATCTGAGCGATGATCTCAAAAGGTCCCATGAACCTCTGACCCAATTTATGAGAAGGAACCCTAAGCTTAAGATTCCCTGTTGACAGCCAAACCTTGTCACCAACATGATAAACTGGGGCCACCGTTCTATCAGCAGCTCTCTTGTAACATTCCTGAGCCTCCGAAAGAGTCTTCTTCAACAGGTCTTGGGAATCTCGTAAGGCGGTTAGCCGAACAGTGACTGCAGGAATGGAAGTAGTAATTGGGAGACTCACTAGAAAGGTTGGATTGTAACCATAGTTGGCAAAAAATGGGCTCAAAGAAGTGGAGCAGTGGTGGGCATTGTTATAGGCAAACTCCGCCGTGGGTAGAGAATCCAGCCAGTCATCCTGCAGGTAACTAATATAGCATCGCAAAGATTGCTCTAAAGTCTGGTTGGTTCACTCAGTCTGTCCATTACTTTGTGGATGAAAAGCTGATGACAGATTTACATTAATACCTAGATTAGAACAAAAATGTTTCCAAAAATGAGATGTAAACTGCACTCCCCTGTCAGAAACTACTTCATCAGGCACTCCATGCAAGCAAAATATTTCCCGAATAATCAGGTCAGCCATCTGTTTAGCTGAAGGGAGACCATGAGCTGGTATGAAATGACCCATCTTAGTTAACCTGTCCACAACAACAAGTGTGTTCCTTGGAGCGAGGTAGTTCCACAATAAAGTCCATGGATATAGATCCCCTGGGACGATGGGGAATTCGGACGAGGCTGAAGCAAGCCAACAGGGGATGAGCGAGGAGTCTTATGTCTGGCACATACATCACAAGAGGACACATACTTCTTAACATCCTCATAATACTTCGGCCACCAAAAGGATCGGGCAAGTAGCTCTTGTGTCTTTCGGATTCCCGGATGACCTGCTGGTTTTGAGTCATGGTAGAGACGTAAAAGGTCCAGTCGCACTGACTCTGGAGCAAACAGACGTTATTGAAAAATCCAAAACCCATTAGGCATCGTCATATGGAGATCACGAGGAGGTTTACGAAGAACTGGGTCTTCAGCGTAGCCCTTTTTAATGAAAGATATCAGATCAGAAGAAAATGTAACTCCTATAAATCTATCCCCCCGGCAAGATGGTGGTCTTGGTTACGGTAGTATGGAGGGGGTCAGCTATTCTAGACAAGGCATCCGCCTTGCCATTCTTGGAGCCAGGGCGGTATGTAACCAAAAAATTAAACCTCAAGAAGAATAGGGACCAGCGTGCTTGTCTGGCTGACAGTCTCTTAGCTGTACGAATACATTCCAGTAGAGATGTCGCGAATAGTTCGGCGGCGGACTGTTCCCAGCAAACATAGCATGTTCGCGTTCGCGGCGAACTGCGAACATATGCAATGTTCGATCCGCCCCCTATACTTTATCACTGAGCAAACTTTGACCCTGCACCTCACAGTCAGCAGACACATTCCAGCCAATCAGCATCATACCCTGCCTTCCAGACCCTTCTACCTCATGGACAGCAGCCATTTTGGAATCATAACTAACTTGCAGTCTTACTGAGAGGAGGGAGAGTGTAGGTGATGCTGATTGAATAGGGAAATCAATAGCTAGGCAAGTTTATTCAGTGTCCAGTGAAGTGCTGAAGGACTCATCAGATCTCTGCTGTAATCACAGCACCCAAAAAAGCCCTTTTTAGGGCTATAACATCATTTTTTTTTTTCTGTCTTATCTAACTTAATTTGCCTGTCTCCCTGCTAGCCCCTGCTAGCACGTGTGTGTGTCAGGCTCACAGCTTATACTGTGTGTGCACAGTGCAACCAATACAATCTTGTTTATTAGTTGTCTACTTTTAAAAAACCAAAACTTTTATTTTGTTAAATCTTAGTTAATTTGCCTGACCGCCAATCTAAGTTCATTTGCCTGACCGCTAGCCAGTGTGTGTGTCAGGCTTACAAGTATTGTGCCAAGTTCAACCAATCCAATCTAGGGGTGTACCAGCAGTCTACATTTAAAAAAACAATAATTTTATTTTCTTAAATCTAAGTTCATTTGCCTGACCGCCAATCTAAGTTCATTTGCCTGACGGCTAGCCAGTGTGTGTGTCAGGCTTACAAGTATTGTGCCAAGTTCAACCAATCCAATCTAGTGGTGTACCAACACTCTACATTTAAAAAAAAAAACACTTTTTTTCTGTGTAATCTAATTTAATTTGCCTGCCCGCCAGCGTGTGTGTCTAAGGCTCACATCGTATACTGTGCCCACTTGCCCAGTCAGTGCCACCACTCATATCTGGTGTAACAGTCAGTAGTGCACATTTAAACAAAGAATACAATTTTGACTGTAATACATTGAATAGCAGTTACTTCTCTGCAAGCATCTGTGTCAGGCCTACAGCGTCTACTGTGCCAACTTCTGCAAGTGCACAGTGCCACTCATATCTGTTGTAACAGTAGCTTGCAAGCATAGTACCACTAATAGGAAAAAAAATGACAGGCAGAGGCAGGACACCCCGCAGGGGCGTCGTGGTTGTGGTGCTGTGATTCCCTTTGGCCCGACAATAATGACCAGTGTTCAGAGGCCAGTTACCTTGAACTTGAAAAGTTCAGAGGACGTAGTTGACTGGCTAACACAGGACACCCAATCTTCTACAGCTTCCGCTTGGAACATTGACGCACCATCCTGGTTTACAAGTGGATTTACCTTAAAAAGTAAAGGCTGATAAACTGCAGAGTGCACTAATTGTGCCCAGGTGAGAGGGGTGTGGCTTGACTGTTAAACTAGGATAAAGGATTTGTGAGCTGGTTTGGGGCCTGTTTACAAGTGGATTTACCTTACAAGTAAAGGCTGATAAATTGCAGAGTGCACTAAGTGTGCCCAGGTGAGAGGGGTGTGGCTTGACTGTTAAACTAGGATAAAGGATTTGTGAGCTGGTTTGGGGCCTGTTTACAAGTGGATTTACCTTACAAGTAAAGGCTGATAAATTGCAGAGTGCACTAATTGTGCCCAGGCGAGAAGGCAGAAGTTAATAGAAACCGGAGAAGAGGAACTTGTGAGCTTGCGAACATTTTCAGTATCAAGTGCAATTCTAGTAAAAGCCTAAGAGTTTAAATAAAAGGAGGGCCTTCAAAGAAAAGGGAGGGCAGATTTATAGTGCAAAGGAGGAAAACTTTATATAAATATATTATATTATATTCTTTATTTTTCCCACTGAAATTTCGTAGACAATAATAATAATTATGAGTCAGTCCAGTGGCAACCTTATTCAGTGTACATCCTGTCAAATGTATGCACTACTGGAACAGATGATCCAGGGTCCATACCTCTGTGACAGGTGTGAGCATGTTGCCTCTTTGGAAGCTCAAATTGAAGATCTGGAGAGGAGAATTGCAGCACTTAGTGATATTGCTCCACTGGAAAGGGAGTTGGTGCTCACGGAGCACAGTTTAGCTGGGCCTAGTATGGAGGGAGGAGCTGGGGCTAGTGAGGATGGCCAGGGAGGTAGCTGGGTTACAGTTAGAAGGGGAATCAGAGGGTACAGGAGGAGGCAGGCCAGTTCTGAGTTGGCAAACAACAACAGATTTGCCAGAAACTGTTGGCGATGTCCATTCAGGAATGGCAATGCCAGATAGAGCTGTTCCCTCTAACAGCCGGGCGAACAGCTCTACTGGAGAAGAGGGAGGGCAGAATAGGCAGAGCAACAGACATGTTTTGGTGGTAGGGGACTCTATTATTAGGAAGGTAGACAGGGTAATTTGTCACCCAGATCCCAGCAATCGAACAGTTTGCTGTCTCCCGGGTGCTCGGGTTCGGCATGTTGTGGATCGGGTGGATAAATTATTGGGAGGGGCTGGTAATGAACCGGCGGTCTTGGTACACATTGGTACCAATGACAAAGTTAGTGGAAGATGGAGCGTCCTAAAGAATGATTTTAGAGAATTAGGGAATAAGCTTAAAGCAAGGACCTCCAAGGTAGTATTTTCTGAGATACTACCAGTGCCACGTGCTAGCCCAGGGAGGCAGAAGGAGCTTAGGGAGGTTAATGCGTGGCTAAAAAAGTGGTGCAGTGCAGAGGGTTTTGGGTTTTTAGAGCACTGGGCTGACTTCTCACTTGGGTACAATCTCTATAGCAGGAATGGATTGCACCTTAATGATGAGGGCGCTTTTGTGCTAGGGAATAGGATGGTAGAACGGCTGGGGGAGTTTTTAAACTTGTAGGTGGGGGGGAGGGACTATATAGAAGTATTGGGGTAAATAGGGTAGAGAGGGAAAGGGATGAATTATTTACCCATGGGGGAGGAGAAGGGGGAGGGTTACAATAGAAAGGAGGGAGATATTAATAGGGGCCTCAAATACAGTGGCAGGCACTTCACATCAGCAGAGCCATAGCAACATAAAGTGTATGATTGCAAACGCAAGAAGTTTGCCTGGGAAAATGGATGAGCTAGAAATATTAGCAGTACAAGAAAAATGGGGCTTAATAGGCATTACGGAAACATGGTGGGATGAATCTCATGACTGGACTGTTAATCTGGATGGTTATAACCTATTTAGGAAAGATAGGGGAAATGGTAAAAGAGGAGGAGGGATCTGTCTTTATGTTAAGCCTGAATTTAAGCCTATAGTTAGAGAAGATATTTATGCTGGCACTAACGGCATCATTGAATCCTTGTGGGTTGAGCTAAATAGTGGAGGAGCTAATTCTAAATGCATATTGGTGGGAGTATGCTATAAACCCCCAAATATAGCTGAATGTGAGGAAATACAATTATTGTTACAGATTGGAAATGCAGCTAATCATGGGCAAGTTCTAATAATGGGAGACTTTAATTACCCTGATATAAACTGGATAAACGAGACCAGCAGCTCAGCTAAGAGGAGCAGGTTCTTGAGTACACTCAGGGATCATTATCTAGCCCAGGTAATACAAGAACCTACTAGAAATGGGGCCATCTTGCATTTAGTCATCACAAGTAATATTCATATAATATCAAATGTAAAAATAGGGGAACCCTTGGGGAACAGTGATCACAACACAGTCTCATTTGAGATTGAATACAAAAAACAGAGTTGTAAGGGGCCAACAAAAACTCTAAATTTTAAAAGGGCTAACTTTAATGGGCTACGGGCAGCAATACAACATATAGACTGGGACAAAGAACTTACAGGGAAGAATACTGAAAATAAATGGACAACATTCAAATCCTTACTAAATAAACATACTCATCAGCATGTACCATGTGGAAATAAAATGAATAGGAGTAAATCACATCCCATGTGGCTTAACAATGACTTAAAGATCATGATGAGGAAAAAGAAATATGCATTTAAATTATACAAGAAGGAGGGAACAGAGGCATCTTTATGTGACTATAAGGAAATCAACAAGGCTTGCAAAAGGGCTATTAGACTGGCTAAAATAGAAAATGAGAAGTCAGTTGCAATGGAAAGTAAGACTAACCCTAAAATATTTTATAAATATATTAATGGGAAGAAGGCCAGGAAGGAATCGATAGGACCATTACAATGTGACACAGGCCATCTGATAATTAGTGACCAGGAAAAGGCAGATGAGCTAAATAGGTTCTTTTCGTCGGTTTTCACAAGGGAGGTACCAGTGGTTGGGACACTGCAACATAATGGGGCTACACTACCTTTACTAAATAATTGGTTAACGCAGGAAGAAATACAAAAGAGGTTGGAGAAAATAAATGTTATTAAAGCCCCAGGTCCTGATGGAATAAATCCAAGGGTACTGAGGGAGCTGGGTTCTGTAATAGCCAAACCATTATATCTAATCTTTAAAGACTCGCTCACTACAGGGTCTCTACCAGATGACTGGAGAAAAGCAGAGGTGATACCTATATTTAAGAAGGGATCTAGAGCAAATCCGGGGAATTATTGACCAGTGAGCCTCACTTCTGTAGTTGGGAAGCTTTTAGAAGGGATAATAAGGGACAGAATACAAGAATATGTCTATTTGAACAGGATCATAGGTAGCAGTCAACACGGATTTATGAAGGAAAGGTCGTGTCAGACCAATCTAATTAGTTTTTATGAGGAGGTTAGTAGGAACTTGGATCAGGGCAACTCAGTGGATGTAGTCTTTTTAGATTTTTCAAAGGCATTTGATACAGTGCCACATGGAAGACTAGTGAGCAAACTAAGGGATACAGGAATTGCAGTAAATATCTGCTCATGGATCGAGAGCTGGCTAAAACACAGGAAGCAAAGGGTTGTTGTAAATGGAACATACTCCGATTGGTCTAATGTGATAAGTGGGGTTCCTCAGGGCTCAGTATTGGGTCCTCTCCTTTTTAACATATTTATTAATGACATTGAAGTAGGACTCGAATGTAGTGTCTCCATTTTTGCTGATGACACTAAGTTGTGCAAGGTAATAAAATCAGATAATGATGTACTTTCCCTACAAAAGGATTTGCATAAATTAGAGAAATGGGCGGCTAAATGGCAGATGAGATTTAATACAAATAAATGTAAGGTTATGCATTTGGGAAGGAACAATAGCCAAGCAATCTATAATCTTAATGGAGTAAATCTAGGGGTATCAGATATTGAAAGGGATTTGGGAGTACTAGTGGACAACCACCTAGGTAACAGCGCTCAAAGCCAAGCAGCGGCTGCAAAGGCAAATAAAATATTAGCATGTATTAGGAAGGGTATAGAAGCCAGGGAAGAAGATATAATTCTGCCACTATACAAATCTCTAGTACGCCCTCATTTGGAATATGGAGTACAATTTTGGGCACCACCTCACAAAAAAGACATTTTAGAGCTGGAAAAAGTACAGAGAAGGGCTACAAAACTAATAAGGGGAATGGAGGGGCTAAGTTATGAAGAAAGACTAGCAAAATTAAACTTCTTTTAGCTAGAAAAAAGGCGTCTAAGAGGAGATATGATTACGTTATATAAATACATCCAGGGTCAATATAAGGCTTTGTCAAGTGAACTTTTTGTAGCAAGAGATTTTCAACTGACAAGAGGACATCCGTTGAGGTTAGAGGAAAAAAGATTTCACCTTAAACAAAGAAAAGGGTTCTTCACAGTTAGGGTGGTTAAACTGTGGAATTCTCTACCAAAGGAGGTGGTGACAGCGAATTCGATAGACAACTTCAAAAAGGGGTTAGATATATTTCTGAATAAAGAGGGAATTCAAGGCTATCCTAGATAACTAGCAAGGAATATTGATCCAGGGAGAAATTTGATCGCCAGTTTCTGGGGTCAGGAAGGAATTTTGCTTTTTTTTCCCCTTATGAGACAATTGGCAAAGTTTCAATGGGGTTTTTTTTATGTTTGCCTTCCTCTGGATCAATTAACAATAATTAACAATTAACAATAATAATAAATAGTCCAAATTAAAAAGATCAATAGAGATCTAAAAAGGTTGAACTTGATGGACTAACTCTTTATTCATTCTCCAATACTATACTATTAATAATTATTTAATCAATTTAATTAATAACTAATCCGCATATTGCAGATCAGAGGAGATCTTAACAGGTTGAACTTGATGGACTGAAAGTCTTTTTTCAACCTTAATTACTATGTAACTATGTAACTATGTAACTATCCTCCTCCAGCTTAGCTTCGGGCACCTCTCAAGTTACCACTCGCCCGCCTGCCGCCACCACCAACACTAGTACCACAGCCAATTAAATTGATCAGTCAGAAGAGTTATTTACACATCAGTTTGAAGAAATTAGTGATGCGTAACCATTATTGCCAGAGGATGTAGATAACAGGGATATGTCTCAGTCAGGCAGCAGTACACACATGTACGTACGATGTGATGATGATGATGTACCCACTGCTGCTTCCTTTGTTCAGTTTTGTCAGATTGTCAGATACAAGTGAGGCGGGTGATGATGATGGCGATGCGTTCGTGGATGTCATGTGGGTGCCCGCTAGAAGAGAAGAAGAACAGGGGGAAAGTTTAGATGGGGAGACAGAGAGGAGGAGGAAACGAGTTGGAAGCAGAGGGAGGTCATCGCAACGAGCTAGTGGCACAGTCAGACAGCATGCATCAGCACCTGGGGTCAGCCAGACAGCACGCCAATCAACGCATGCTGTTTCCACCACCAGAATGCCGTCACCGCAGAGCTCAGTAGTGTGGCATTTTTTTTGTGTGTCTGCCTCTGACAACAGCGATGCCATTTGCAACCTGTGCCAAAAGAAACTGAGTCGTGGGAAGTCCAACACCCACCTAGGTACAACTGCTTTGCGAAGGCACATGATGTCACATCACAAATGCAAATGGGATCAACACATGAGTACAAGCAGCACACAAACTCAAAGCCGCCATCCTCCTCCTGGTCCAGCATCTTCATCCACGTCAACCACTGCTGTCCTCCTTGCCCCCTCTCAACCATCCGCCACTCCGTCTCTCGCCTCTTTCTGTTCCTGCTCATCTCCCCACAGTCAGGTGTCTGTCAAGGGCATGTTTGAGCGTAAGAAGCCAATGCCACAAAGTCACCCCCTTGCCCGGCATCTGACAGCTGGCTTGTCTGAACTCTTAGCCCGCCAGCTTTTACCATACAAGCTGGTGGAGTCTGAGGCGTTCAAAAAAATTGTAGCGATTGGCACACCGCAGTGGAAGGTACCCGGCCAAAATTTATTTGCACAAAAGGCAATCCCCAACCTGTACTCGATTGTGCAAAAGGAAGTAATGGCATCTCTGGCACACAGTGTTGGGGCATCTGACCACTGATACCTGGTCTGCAAAGCATGGTCAGGGCAGGTATATCACCTACACTGCGCATTGGGTAAACCTGATGACGCCTGCCAATCATGGAATGAGTGGATCTGCAGAGGAGTTGGTGACACAGCCACGACTTGCAGGCAGGTCTGCTGCCACCTCCTCTACTCCTCCTACTCCATCCTCTTCCATAACCTCCTCAGCTGAGTCCTCTTCTGCTGCTGCGTCTTGCTCCACATCAACGGCACCCCCCCCAGCTCCCCAGATACTATTTCACATCCCGGTTACGGCAGTGTCATGCCGTCTTGGGGTTGACTTGCCTGAAAGCAGAGAGTCACACCGGGCCAGCACTCCTGAACGCACTTGTGGATCAATGGCTGACTCCGCACCAACTGGAGATTGGCAAATTGGTTTGTGACAACGGAAGAAATTTGTTGGCGGCTTTGAATTTGGGCAAGTTGACGCATGTGCCGTGCATGGCACATGTGTGTAATCTGATCGTACAATGCTTTGTCCATAAGTATCCAGGCTTACAGGACGTCCTGAAGCAGGCCAGAAAGGTGTGTGGCCATTTCAGGCGTTCCTACACGGCCATGGCACACTTTTCAGATATCCAGTGGCGAAACAACATGCCAGCGAGGCGCTTAATTTGTGACAGCCCCACACGTTGGAATTCAACACTCCTAATGTTCGACCGCCTGCTCCAACAAGAAAAAGCCATTAACGAGTATTTGTATGACCGGGGTGCTAGGACAGCCTCTGCGGAGCTGGGAATTGTTTGCCACGTTACTGGACGCTCATGCGCAATGCCTGTAGGCTCATGCGTCCTTTTGAGGAGGTGACAAACCTTGTCAGTAGCACCGAAGGCACCATCAGCGACATCATACCATTTGTTTTCTTCCTGCAGCCTGCCCTGCGAAGAGTGCTGGATCAGGCCGTAGATGAGCGTGACGAGGAAGAGGAAGAGTTGTGGTCACCATCACCACCAGAAACAGCCTTATCAGCATCGCTTGCTGGACCTGCGGCAACGCTGGAAGAGGATTGTGAGGAAGAGGACTCAGAGGAGGAAGACCAATCACAACAGGCATCCCAGGGTGCTCGTTGTCACCTATCTGGTACCCGTGGTGTTGTACGTGGCTGGGGGGAAGAACATATCTTCAGTGAGATCACTGAGGACGAGGAACGGGACATGGGTAGCTCGGCATCCAACCTTGTGCAAATGGGGTCTTTCATGCTGTCATGCCTGTCGCAGGACCCTCGTATCAAAAGGCTGAAGGGGAACGACCTGTACTGGGTGTGCACGCTACTAGACCCCCGGTATAAGCAAAAAGTGCCTGAAATGTTACCAAATTACCGCAAGTCAGAAAGGATGCAGCAGGTCCAAAACAAATTAACAAGTATGCTTTACACAGCATATAAGGGTGATGTCACAGCACAAGGGCAATATAACAGGGGAAGAGGTGAAAGTAATACTCCTCCCACGACCACGCCGGCAAGGACAGGACGTTTAAAAGACGTGTTGTTGATGGAGGACATGCGGATCTTTTTCAGTCCTACGCATCGCAACAGCCCTTCGGGATCCACCCTCAGAGAATGACTTGACCGACAGGTAGCAGACTACCTCGCCTTAACTGCAGATATCGATGAACCCCTTGACTACTGGGTGTGCATTTTCCATAAATACCCAGAGCGGCTGATGTGTGGGAGAATGCGCCAGAGGAATGAAAGCCAGCTGCGCTGCCTTGTAATACAGTTTGAGATTCGGGCACGATAGGCCCCCTTTCCCTTTTGGTCTATACATATTATTTTTTGAAATCCTCTGGGCTTTATGATTCCAAATAAATCTAAAAATTTGTTTTTTCTCCTTTGAATCTTTATGTGTTGTAAGCGATCTCCCGGGAGTTTTAATCTGGCTGACGGGTATTTGTAGGATGTATCTATCAAGTTCATAAATTTGCCTGCAAACTCAAATTTCTGTAATACTGCTTTTAAATAAAGCCATTTCAACGTATCAAAGGCCTTTTCTATATCTAAAGCCAAAAGGCATGTGGGTATTTGATGTTGGGATGACCATGAGATTAAATGTTGTGTCCGTCTGATATTGTCCCCCGTTTGTCTATGGGGGATAAACCCTGCTTGGTCTTTATGGATTATGGAGGGGAGAAATCACGAAATCCTGTTTGCCATTAATTTGGCCAAAATTTTTATATCCCCATTTAGGAGTGATATGGGGCAGTAATTTTTGAATTCTAATGGGTCTCGTCGTTCTTTCGGGAAACATATCATATTTGCATGGTTTAGTTCTTGTAGCATGGGAGAGCCTTCTAAAATTTGATTGAAAAGTGTGGCTAAGTGGGGTAATAACAAGTCTATAAAAGGTTGGTAATAGAGATTTGTAAATCCATCCGGGCCCGGGTAGCTATGTGTATTTTGAATGCTAAAGCCATTAATTGGAATAGCTTGTTCTAGGATTGAGATAAGTTTTTTTATGTGTATCCCCAGTAAGCAGGATTGCATTGAAAGAGAAATTCCTTTTGCAAGGATTGGAGGCCCGAGATTTAGCTGAAGTCCTTTATAGTGGACATGAGTGCTGGTATAGAGAGAAGGGGCTTGGTCAGGGTGCAAAGCATATCGTCCGCGAAAAGTGAACACTTAAACTGATGTCCTATTTGAACCCCCTGGATGGCATGGTTGGTTCTGATTGCCTGCGCTAGGGGTTTAATGGCAAGAGCAAAGAGCAGTGGGGAGAGTGGGCATCCCTTCCTGGTCCCTCTCTGTACTTGGATTTTGGCCTTATGGTCCCCTGGTATCTTAAAGTTAGCTACTAGTGAGTCGTAGTACCTTCTGAGCAGGTTGAGAAAGCGTCCCTCAAATCCAAACTTATCTAGCATTTTGTACATATATGGCCATTCCACCGTATCAAAAGCCTTCTCTATGTCTAGTGCTAGAGGGCAAACTGGGTTGTTATAGTGTTCAGCCAAGAACTGGGCATTCAGAACCCTCCTAACATTATCTCCTGCCTCTCTGAAAGGAATGAACCCCGTTTGGTCCTTATGTATTTAGTCCAGTAAAAAGTTAGATATTCCTTTGGCCATAATTTTAGCTAGGATCTTGACATCCACATCTAACAGGGGTATGGGGTGATAATTTTTAACCTCTAAAGGGTCCCTACCCTCTTTTGGAAAGACTATGAGGTTGGCCTAATTAAATTAAGGGGGCATAGGTTTGTGAGGAATTGACTCTGCTGGGATTCGAACCCTGGTTTGCATGTTGCTGGCCCGCTTCCCTACCGGTACGCCAGCCTGCCTCTTGCAGATTTGCCTGAGATCTGATACCTTGACTCTAAAAGCAATGAAATCAGTGACAAATCTCTTTAGCTGTGTCTGGTCAGCTGTCTGGTTCTTGGCCTATATAAGGCACTTCCTGTCTCTGTATCCTTGCCAGATTATTGTTGGTTCCTGATCCCTTCAATAAAGCTTGTTCCTGTTTCACCTACAAGTTGCTGAACTGGATTATTGCTGACCTTGGCTACTGGTCTCCACAACCTTGTGATTCCTATATTATTACAGAATAATCTGGCCCTTTCATGGAGACCGCCGGGTCAGATTCTGCATTGGCCCAGCAGGTTGCTTTTACTGCAAGAACTGTGCAGACCCAGGCACAGACCATTCAAGTGCTGCAGGACCAGGTAGCTGAACTGCAAAATAAATGTCAGTCAATGCACAGTGAGTATACCAGCTACAGGGCACGTGATGTTGCGGCTGCTAATGTTACACCTGCACAAGATGCCCGCTTGCCCCTGCCAGAAAAGTTTGGAGGAGATCGCAAAAAATTTAGGGGTTTCCTAAATCAATGCCGTTTGCACTTCATGATGTTACCTCACCAATTTCCATCTGAAAGAGAGAAGGTGGGATTTATTTTTTCACTATTCAAAGATGAAGCCCTGGCTTGGGGCTCCCCTCTTCTGGAACAGGACAGTCCAGTCTTGGGTAATCTAAATGACTTTCTTGAGGCCATGTGCCTAGTTTTTGATGACCCCAATTAATGTGCTACAGGAGAAGCCACTCTCCTTCATTTGCATCAAGGGAGGCGCTCTGTGGCTGAATATGCTGCTGAATTCAGACAGTGGGTTGCTGATACTACCTGGAACCAATCAGCTCAGAGGTTCCACTTCAGAAAAGGTCTCTCAGAAGCTATAAAAGATGAGCTAGCTCGTGTTGATCTTCCTGCTGACTTTGATGCATTTGTGCGTTTGGCTATCCGTATCGATCAGAGACTTTCTAAAAGAAGATTGGAAAGACAGGGCTCTTTTAGACCAAGTACTACTCCTATTTCCTATTCAAGAATTTCTACTCCAACCCCACAAACACCTTCAGACTCTGAGCCTGAGGCTATGCAGGTAAATCTAATAAGAGGACCATTATCCAATGAAGAAAAACAGTGGCGACGCACTCACAATTTATGCCTGTATTGTGGTAGTGCAGGGCACTATGCCATCAATTGCCCTAGCAAATCCAAAAGAACAATAGCTATGGCTACTGAGGGCGCACAGATTCGACACCAATCCCAGATTGCAGATCAACTGGATTCTGTCACACAACCCTTGTTTTCTCTGGCTCATGGTGAAGAGGGTATGTTGACTCAACATCCTCATTTTGTGGTGCCTATCACGTTGCAATGTGGTGATCATAAAATTTCAACTACAGCTATGATAGATTCTGGAGCAGTCGGAAACTTTATGGACATTAAATTTGCAGCAGGAAATAGAATTTAGTCTGTCCCTAATTCTTCACCTGTGTTAATGGAGACAGTGGACGGTTCTCCACTTACATCGGGCCCGGTTACACATGAGACTGTGCCCTTAAAGTTGACTCTGGAAGTGAATCACCATGAGACTATATCTTTCCACCTAATTTCCTCAACACAGTTTCCAGTGATTTTGGGGGTACATTGGTTTGCTCTGCATAACCCACAAATTGATTGGAAGATCAGAACTTTGTCCTTTCCTTCAGAACACTGCTTAATGAATTATCAACCCGCTAAGGTAACACCTGTTGCAACAACAATTAATGAAATGGTTGCTACAAACTTGACTAAGCTTCCTCTACAATATCGGGATTTTTCAGATGTCTGTGATAAGAAGAATGCTGATCAGCTTCCACCCCACAGGCCTTATGATTGCCCAATAGAGCTGTTGCCTGGGGCTGCTATCCCATTTGGCCGTATATATTCCCTTTCTGAGCCTGAATTAAAAGCTCTTCATGAATACATACAAGAAAATCTTGCCAAAGGTTTTATTCGACCATCTACTTCCCCAGCAGGAGCTTCTATATTCTTTGTAGAGAAGAAAGATGGCAGCCTACGGCCATGCGTTGATTACAGGGACATTAATAACATCACTGTTAAAAACCGCTACCCCTTGCCTCTCATTCCTGAACTTTTGGAGAGACTTCGCTTAGCTAAAATATTTACAAAGCTTGATCTTCGGGGGTCAGATAATCTGGTTCGCATAAGACCAAATGATGAATGGAAAACAGCTTTCAGAACCAGGTATAGGCATTACGAATATCTATTAATGCCATTTGGGCTTTGTAATGCCCCTGCAACTTTCCAGCATCTTATCAATGATGTACTACGAGATCTCCTGGATCAGTTTGTTGTGGCATATTTGGATGATATCCTAATATTCTCTGATAATCTTGAAAACCACAGAAAACAGGTCCGTATAGTTCTGGAGCGCCTTCGTACCCACCACCTATACATTAAACTAGGAAAATGTGAGTTTGAACAAACAGAAATTCAATTCCTGGGGTATGTCATAACTCCTAAAGGTTTAACTATGGACGCAAGTAAAATTAAAGCTGTGCTGGACTGGCCCATCCCCAAGAATGAAAAAAATGTCCAGAGATTTGTGGGGTTTGCCAATTTTTACAGGCGTTTCATTAAGCATTTCTCTGCCGTTATTACACTGATCACTGAACTCACACGTATGGGGACTCCTTTTCAGTGGTCCGATAAGGCTGATACCGCATTTTCCCGATTAAAGACTCTGTTTACATCTGCCCCCGTCCTGGTACATAATCAGCCGGAATTACCATTTATTGTGGAAGTTGATGCTTCTGATTTAGCTGTTGGTGCTATACTGTCTCAAAGGACTGGACCTAAGATGCTGTTACATCCGTGTGCCTTCTATTCCCGCCAGATGGTGCCAGCAGAAAGAAACTATGACATAGGTAATAAAGAACTATTGGCTATAAAAGCGGCCTTCACCGAATGGAGACATCTCTTGGAGGGAGCTACCCATCCAATTACTGTCCTCACAGATCACAAAAATCTGTAATGTATTTTTTGGTTACATACTGTCCTGGCTCCTAGAATGGCAAGGCGGATGTCTTGTCTAGAATAGCTGACCCCCTCCATGCTACCGTAACCAAGACCACCATCTTCCCGGAGGATATATTTATAGGAGTTGCTTTTCCTTCTGATCTGATGTCTCGCATTAAAAAGGGCTACGCTGAAGACCCAGTTCTTCGTGATCCTCCTCGTGATCTCCATATGACAATGCTTAATGGGTTTTGGATTTTTCAACAACGTCTGTTTGCTCCAGAGTCAGTGCGACTGGACCTTTTACGTCTCTATCATGACTCGAAACCAGCAGGTCATCCAGGAATCCGAAAGACACAAAAGCTACTTGCCCGATCCTTTTGGTGGCCGAAGTATTATGAGGATGTTAAGAAGTATGTGTCCTCTTGTGATGTATGTGCCAGACATAAGACTCCTCGCTCATCCCCTGTTGGCTTGCTTCAGCCTCTTCCGATTCCTCATCGTCCCTGGGGATCTATTTCCATGGACTTTATTGTGGAACTACCTCCCTCTAAGGAACACACTACCATTCTTGTTGTTGTGGACAGGTTAACTAAGATGGGTCATTTCATACCAGCTCGTGGTCTCCCTTCAGCTAAACAGACGGCTGACCTGGTTATTCGGGAAATATTTTGCTTGCATGGAGTGCCTGATGAAGTAGTTTCTGACAGGGGAGTGCAGTTTACATCTCGTTTTTGGAAACATTGTTGTTCTAACCTAGGTATTAATGTAAATCTGTCATCAGCTTTTCATCCACAAAGTAATGGACAGACTGAGCGAACTAATCAGACTTTGAAGCAATATTTGCGGTGCTATATTAGTTAACTGCAGGATGACTGGCTGGATTTTTTACCCATGGCGGAGTTTGCCTATAACAATGCCCAACACTGCTTCACTTCTCTGAGCCCATTTTTTGCCAATTATGGTTACTGTCATGAATCAGCCAGTGACCATATTGGATTTGGTGTGAACTATGCTGGGGCCATTTTGTGACTGGCAGCAGTGGCCATTTTGGGCTGGGTTATCTTCCACATGCTGTTGCCATGTGGAAGAACAAAAGGTTTGGGGCCCACTTGTTATGGATATATGGTTATGTTGTGGTCTAGGGGATAAAGTATTATAAGTTTATCCCTTAGCATATTCCCATCCCTTCCATGTTTAGGCTCATTGTAATGGGTGTCATGTGAGGGAGCTGGTGGGATGTGTTGGTTGTATGTGTGTGAAACATTGGGTGTTATATTTGTAAATATGAATGTATGTTATTATATTAGTATGTCATTATATTGTGGAGGGGAAGCCAGTGAATACAGGCAAGCCTCTTTGTTCCCAAAGGCCTGTTAATCCCATTAGCTAAGTGTCCCGCAGAGAACTAACAATG
Organism: Discoglossus pictus; assembly: GCA_027410445.1. Classification (NCBI taxonomy): domain Eukaryota; kingdom Metazoa; phylum Chordata; class Amphibia; order Anura; family Alytidae; genus Discoglossus; species Discoglossus pictus. The sequence continues at coordinate 269,552,964 of CM050163.1, read as the reverse complement.
GGAAGCTCACAGCTGGAGAGCAGACAGGCAGGCACCCAGAAACAATGGGATGGCCTGAAGGCTTCTCAGCCTTCATAGCGTGGGCACAGGAGAACCAAGGTGCTTTCCCCTGGACATTCAAAGCCCAAATTAATTAGTTGGCCTTGCCTAGTGGGCGGACCTGGGAGGGGACTATTGGTTCACGCACAGTTCCCCTTCATGATTGGCCAGACGTCATTTGGGGCTGGATAACGGTAGCCACTTGCCCCATTCTTGTGTGATGTGGTTAAATATGCTGTTCTAAAATAAAACATGGTTCATAATTTTCATCAAGACTTTGTGTGCAGGTGTATTATTGACCCAGGGGCATATGCTGGCAGAGGAGATCGTTTCTGAATCCCTACCAAGGTTTTCCCAGGCACACTACCAAAAGCTGGGACTTATGCTCTTGCATCCGCAAAGAAGGTCCATTGGTCTGAGTCACCCAAATCTTAGGTCTAAAACCTACAGGAGATAAGAGGACTAGGATCCTCTATACTCCATCATCATTGTAGGTTGTGACAATTGGCTGGCAGAGGTGGGACGACTCTACAGGAAGACCAAGAATGGAATAGACGGATATCACCAAAGAAGCAACAAGACGGTTTAAAGCAGCCAGGCACTTATACCCCAGTAAGATGACCGCACAAGAGGTGTCCAACGTACTAGACCAGCATTGCCAGAGGATCTGGCAGGAGCGCAATGGAGCGAGAACTCCAGCTCAACAAAGACTTGGCTACAGAGAGACATTGCGTCTAGAGAAATGGATGGCGATTCTGAATCTGTGGCAGGACGATGAGCTAATGGGCTGGCTGGAAGTACTAGTAAGAAAAGAGGTTGCCTTGGAGAACCAATATCACATTTTTCACGCCAGAATAGTTGGTGGCCTTGGAGAGGAGTTTGATTTCCACTTGGAGATAGATTCTGGCCTCCAAGACATTGTGTATGGTGACCCGGAAGGGGGCATAGGAACCTTTAAAAGGCACAACAACTTGTTTGTGGAACGCTGTCGTGGTCTGGGACTGGAACCATGGTCCATGGAGGCTAATTTAATGGTACACCTGATTGAGCAGGAACTGCAGCTGGAGGAGGAGTATTTTGAGTTGTGGGACGAGATCTATGGGGAGACATTTTGCCCATCAAGAGGGGAACAACCCAGTCAAGAGGACTGGTCCCCAGATCTTTACAACACAGATGGTATGTACCGAAGTGATTGTGTGCAAGGGGTCTGGGGAGAACATAGTGATGGAGAATGCGTTCCTTTAAAAAATGCAGAGACTATGTCAGAGCCTAGAAGGGATGGTAAAGTCAGCTTGGGACCAAATCACCAGCTCCAAGAGCCAGAGACCCAGGGGAATGTTCCCTGGGTGGGGTCAGATAACCCATGTTTGTCCCCTGATACCCCAAGAGACTTAATCCCAGAGGAAATGCTAGCAGAGCACAGTTTCTCCAAACAGGTCTCACCTGAGGACTACCTTCCAGCACAAATCCTGGCAGAAACCCCAGTAACTTCTCAACAGGTAGGGCCAGATGAACTAAGTCTGCCCTCAGAAGTTCTAGGCAATGTGTATGGGCCAGAACTGCTAATGGAGCCAGGGGCTCAGGATAGCCACCCAAGAGACTGTGGGGAGGGCTATGTAATGCACTCTGGGGAGAAGGCCGTAGAGGTGAGGTTGGGTGGGAAGGATAAGATTCCCCAGCCTATAACAGATAACCAAAATCTGTACCCTGACACCCCAGGAGAGTTGCTACAAAAGGTGCTAGGGAAGCACAGAGCCCAGGTGGGCTATGTAACGGACTGTGGGGATGGAAAGGAACTGGTTCTTAGCTACAGGGAACCAGGCCTCACACAGCAAGAGTGCCAGGGGCACCAAGAGAGTGCCAGGGGCACCAAGAGCCCGACAGGGGCAGCAAGCTTGCCAGCCTTGGCAAAGGAGCCGTGGGTGCAGTGTGGCACCATAGTAGAGGGTGAACCAAGTGGGGAGATACCCTGGATAACCAATGTCCAGAGGCCCACTGGAACAGACACCGCTCCAAAGGCCCAGTTAAACCTGGAGGACTGGGATAAGGGTACCAAGCAAAAGGCCATAGAAGAAGAGGGTCAGCTGAGGGCCCCAAAGCACAGCCTGGGTGGGAATTGCGAGACTCCCCAGCCTACATCAGAGAGCCAAAGCACAGTCATTCAACCAAAGGCAACAGAGGAGGTAAAGGATGAGTGTAAGCACAGCCTGGGTGGGAACAGCGTAGTTCTCCAGGCTGCAACACAGACAGACCCAGGGGAAGAAAACCAGGAGGGTCTGTCCAAAGATACCAATTTCCAGGAGCCAGAGCAAACGGAGCATCCAAGTCCGGACTCCATCAGGGACGCTGGAGTCAAGCACAGACCGGTATGTACTTTACTGCAGTTATTGTGTTATTGGGCTACCAACAATAATGATTTTGCTGAGGGAAGTACTGGACTGCCCCCATGCAATCCCATAGGCCCAGAGACTGTTTTAGAGACCCCAGCCCAGCTGTGGGGACTGGCTGGAGGGAAAGGGGTTGCTATGGGACAGGGGTTGTTTTATGGGGCTCCCAAAAATACGGTTTTGCCTCAGAAGAGTGTATGGGTGCAACCCACTGTGTCCCCAGAGACTTCCATGCTGCTGCCAAAAACAGAGAGATGGGATCCTGGACTGTTTTGGGTGGGGGTTGCATGGGAAGAGCAATTTGCTCTATACAGTGGGAGCAAGGCCAAGGGCTGGGGGAGGTCTTTACTCTGCACCTTGGGACTGTGTGCGCACCGACATGAACTTGCCTAGCATGCAGCGGGCCGGGCCAAACCAGCAGATTCATGACTATCAGCGTAGCTGGGAAAATCTTTGATGTTCCCTGCCCGCTTGGGGAAGGATTGTCATGAATCAGCCAGTGGCCATATTGGATTTGGTGTGAACCACGCTGGGGCCATTTTGTGACTGGCAGCAGTGGCCATTTTGGGCTGGGTTATCTTCCACATGCTGTTGCCATGTGGAAGAACAAAAGGTTTGGGGCCCACTTGTTATGGATATATGGTTATGTTGTGGTCTAGGGGATAAAGTATTATAAGTTTATCCCTTAGCATATTCCCATCCCTTCCATGTTTAGGCTCATTGTCATGTGAGGGAGCTGGTGGGATGTGTTGGTTGTATGTGTGTGAAACATTGGGTGTTATATTTGTAAATATGAATGTATGTTATTATATTAGTATGTCATTATATTGTGGAGGGGAAGCCAGTGAATACAGGCAAGCCTCCTTTGTTCCCAAAGGCCTGTTAATCCCATTAGCTAAGTGTCCCGCAGAGAACTAACAATGGGAAGCTCACAGCTGGAGAGCAGACAGGCAGGCACCCAGAAACAATGGGATGGCCTGAAGGCTTCTCAGCCTTCATAGCGTGGGCACAGGAGAACCAAAGTGATTTCCCCTGGACATTCAAAGCCCAAATTAATTAGTTGGCCTCGCCTAGTGGGCGGACCTGGGAGGGGACTATTGGTTCACGCACAGTTCCCCTTCATGATTGGCCAGACGTCATTTGGGGCTGGATAATGGTAGCCACTTGCCCCATTCTTGTGTGATGTGGTTAAATATGCTGTTCTAAAATAAAACATGGTTCATAATTTTCATCAAGACTTTGTGTGCAGGTGTATTATTGACCCAGGGGCATATGCTGGCAGAGGAGATCGTTTCTGACTCCCTACCAAGGTTTTCTCAGGCACACTACCAAAAGCTGGGACTTATGCTCTTGCATCCGCAAAGAAGGTCCATTGGTCTGAGTCACCCAAATCTTAGGTCTAAAACCTACAGGAGATAAGAGGACTAGGATCCTCTATACTCCATCATCAATGTAGGTTGTGACAGTTACCATCCAACCTTTCTAGTGAGTCTCCCGATTACTACTCCCGTTCCTGCAGTCACTGACCGGCTAACCGCCTTACGTGATTCCCAAGCACTGTTGAAGAAGACTCTTTTGGAGGCTCAGGAATGTTACAAAAGAGCTTCTGATAGGCATAGAAAGGAGGCCCCAGTCTATCATGTTGGTGACAAGGTGTGGCTGTCAACAAAGAATCTTAAGATTCGGATTCCTTCTCATAAATTGGGTCAAAGGTTCATGGGACCTTTTGAGATCATTGCTCAGATCAATGCTGTCACTTTCCGTTTGCAACTTCCAAATTCCCTGAAAATTCATTTAGTGTTTCACGATGCACTGCTTAAACCTTTTCATGAAAATACTTTCCCTGGCCGAGCCCTACCTGCCCCACCTCCAGTACTCGTGGATGGTGAAGATGAATCCGTAGTGGAAAAAATTCTTGACTCCAGGATTTTCCGTAACAAGCTTCAATATTTGGTTCGGTGGAAAGGCTATGGTGAGGAGGATAGTTCGTGGGAACCAGTGGACAATATTCACGCTCCTGATCTTCTTCGGTCTTTCCATGCACAGTACCCTGCTAAACCGGGTAATAGGGCATCCGGAGGCTGCGCCTATAGAAGTGGGGGTAATGTGAGGAATTGACTCTGCTGGGATTCGAACCCTGGTTTGCATGTTGCTGGACCTCTTCCCTACCGGTGCGCCAGCCTGCCTCTTGCAGATTTGCCTGAGATCTGATACCTTGACTCTAAAAGCAATGAAATCAGTGACAACTCTCTTTAGCTGTGTCGGGTCAGCTGTCTGGTTCTTGGCCTTTATAAGGCACTTCCTGTCTCTGTATCCTTGCCAGATTATTGTTTGTTCCTGATCCCTTCAATAAAGCTTGTTCCTGTTTCACCTACAAGTTGCTGAACTGGATTATTGCTGACCTTGGCTACTGGTCTCCACAACCTTGTGATTCCTATATCATTACAAGGTTCTCCATTTAGTATAGCGTTAAACAAAGATGTTAGGTGCGGGGGTAAGCAAGGGCTCAAATTTCTTATAGTACAGATGAGTAAAACCGTCTGGCCCTGGGGACTTGCCAAATTTAAGATCTTGGATTGTAGATTTAACTTCCTCTTGGGATATGTCTAGGTTCAAGCTGTCCAATTGAGGTACAGGTATTTTGTGGACTTCTTGCTGTAGTAGGAAGGACTTTATGTCAGATCCGCTGCAGCGGGATTGGGATGAATATATGTCTGATAGAAGTTTTGAAATGTTTCTTGGATAGCATTGGGGCTAAAGGAGGTTTGGCCATCAGGTAGTCTAAAGATACCGTATATTATGTCCTCTCTTGGGGGGTAAAGACACTAATAATTCCTCCAATAAAATTCAGTTTTTTTATGTGGGCAAGATCCCTGGTTAGCCCCTTGGGTTATCTGTTAAAAAGAGTGGTGCGGAGACTGTGGGGACTGTTAGCCTCCTTGTCCCCGTGTGGCCGTTTAGAAACCCTGCTGCTGCATGTTTCAGCTTTATTAAGGTGTAATTGTACAGCGTTTGACTCAAGTAGCTGCCTGTGCTGGGTCAGTTTGGCTTAATTGCTGGGCCCTTTTCCTGCCAAGATGGCGACCGTCAGTCCATGGGCCTCTATGTCCCCTTCACTACCTTTGTCCCCGCTTGTGTGCTTATTTGGGATGCCCCCCCTTTATATCTCCGGCCCATGGCCTTCTCAGGTCCCCCCCTCAATCTCTGAGTGTGGGTATGCGGGGCTGGGGCGTTGAATCAGGCCTACCTTCTTCTCTGCTCGCTGCAAGATCAACAATACCTAATTTTTCAGGCATGTGTACATGACTATTTTTTCTGGCTTCTGGTGCTGCACTGTGGCTTCAACAACCAAACCCCCAAAAAAGGCACATAACAGGGATTAAACTGATAGGAGTAGTACTACTTAACACACCACTCATATCTGGTGTAACATTAGAGTACATTTAAAACAAAAAAAAATATTTCTACTGTAAAAGATTGCATAGCAGTTAGTTGTCTGCAAGCGTGTGTGTCAGACCTACAGCGTCTACTCTGCCAACTTCTGCAAGTGCACAGTGCCACTCATATCTGTTGTCACAGTAGCTTGCACGCATAGTACCAATCTGTCAAAACCTGTAATGATGAATGAGGTCTAGAGTAGCCTGGTTCCCTTATCCTCTACAGGTTGAGACCTACTGTTTGGGTGACTCCAGACCAACACATGAGTACAAGCAGCACACAAACCCAAAGCCGCCATCCTCCTCGTGGTCCAGCATCATCAGACACATCAACCACTGCTGTCCTCCTTGCCCCCTCTCAACCATCCGCCACTCCGTCTCTCGCCTTGAGCAGTTCCTGCTCATCTGCCCATAGTCAGGTGCCTGTAAAGGACATGTTTGAGCGTAAGAAGCTAATGTCACAAACTGCCCCAAATTTGAAGTGATACAACCAAGCATCTTTTTCCATCTCCCGGTCCCAAAAATCCAGGCGTTATACACGTGCCCTGATAGGTGACGTAACAAGTATTAAACTGATAAGAGTAGTACTTACAAAAACGCCACTCCTATATGGTGGCACCTTTGATTGCACGCGCCATGCCCCAAATTTGAAGTGGGAGGACCGACCAAGCATCTTTTTCCATCTCCCGGTTCCAAAAATCCAGGCCTTATGCACGCCCCCTGATAGGTGCTGTAACAGGTATTAAACTGATAAGAGTAGCACTTACAAACACGCCACTCCTATATGGTGGCACCTTTGATTGCACGCGCCGTGCCCCATATTTGAAGTGATACGACCAACCAAGTATCTTTTTCCATCTCCCGGTTCCAAAAATCCAGGCCTTATACACGCCCCCTGATAGGTGCTGTAACAGGTATTAAACTGATAAGAGTAGTACTACTTAACACACCTTATAATAATGCAGAGAGAGGCAACGCAGTGAGAGGAGTCTGAAGAAGAGGAGTCAGAGGAGGAAGGTGGCTTTGAGGAGGTGGAAGACCAAACACAGCAGGCGTCCAAGGGGGCTTGTTGTCACCTTTCGGGGACCCTTGGTGTCTAGGTGGAGGAAGAGACCTTTAATGACATCAGTGAGGACAAGGAACGGGACATGGCTAGCTTGGTATCCAACCTTGTACAAATGGGGAGTTTGCGGTTGTGCAAATGGACTGTTTGCGGTTGTTTGCTGTGCATTAAACGGGGAGATTGGTCTGTTACTGTGAAGCGAGCTTAACCCTTACACTACCTGATCGATACAACATCATACCTGATGTTTTAAAGAACGTTATTCCAAACAATTTAGGAATGTTAGGTAATTTATGCCCTTTATGGCTTAAAACCAGACTCTGCATCAACTATGTAATTTTCCATGGATCCCCCTCCGGCATGCCACAGTCCAGGTATTAGTCCCATTGAAACAACTTTCCCATCACTATTGTGGCTAGAAATAGTCCCTGTGGGTTTTAAAATCCGCCTGCCCATTGAAGTCTATGGCGGTTCGACGGGTTCGCCGGTTCGCGAACATTTGCGGCGGTTCGCGTTCGTGGTTCGCAAACCGAAAATGTTATGTTCGCGACATCACTACATTCCAGATTTTTGTGATCTGTGAGGACAGTAATTGGATGGGTAGCTCCCTCCAAGAGATGTCACCATTCGGTGAATGCAGCTTTTATAGCCAATAGTTCTTTATTCCCTATGTCATAGTTTCTTTCTGCTGGCATCATCTGGTGGGAATAGAAGGCACACGGATGTAACAGCATCTTAGGTCCAGTCCTTTGAGACAGTATAGCACCAACAGCTGAATCAGAAGCATCAACTTCCACAATAAATGGTAATTCCGGCTGAGGATGTACCAGGACGGGGGCAGATATAAACAGAGTCTTTAATCGGGAAAATGCGGTATCAGCCTTATCGGACCACTTAAAAGGAGTCCCTTTACGTGTAAGTTCAGTGATCTGTGTAATAGCGGCAGAGAAATTCTTAATGAAACGCCTGTAAAAATTGACAAACCCCACAAATCTCTGAATATCTTTTTCATTCTTGGGGATGGGCCAGTCCAGCACAGCTTTAATTTTACTTGCGTCCATACTTAAACCTTTAGGAGTTATTACATAACCCAGGAATTGAATTTCTGTTTGTTCAAACTCACATTTTTCCAGTTGAATGTATAGGTAGTGGGTACGAAGGCGCTCCAGAACTATACGGGCCTGTTTTCTGTGGTTTTCAAGATTATCAGAAAATATTAGGATATCATCCAAATATGCCACAACAAACTGATCCAGGAGATCTCGTAGTACATGATTGATAAGATGCTGGAAAGTTGCAGGGGCATTACAACGCCCAAATGGCATTACTAGATATTCGTAATGCCCGTATCTGGTTCTGAAAGCTGTTTTCCATTCATCATTTGGTCTTATGCGAACCAGATTATATGACTCCCAAAGATCAAGCTTCGTAATTATTTTAGCTGAGCAAAGTCTCTCCAGAAGTTCAGGAATAAAAGGCAAGGGGTAGCGTTTTTTAACAGTGATGATATTAATGTCCCTGTAGTCAACGCATGGCCGTAGGCTTCTATCTTTCTTTTCTACAATGAATATAGGAGCTCCTGCGGGAGAAGTAGATGGTCGAAAAAAGCCTTTGGCAAGATTTTTTTGTATGTATTCACAAAGAGCTTTCAATTCAGGCTCAGAAAGGGAATATATACGACCAAATGGGATAGCAGCCCCAGGTAACTGCTCTATTGGGCAATCATAAGGCGTGTGGGGTGGAAGCTGATCAGCATTCTTCTTATCACAGACATCTGCAAAATCCCGATATTGTAGAGGAAGCTTAGTCAAGTTTGTAGCTACCATTTCATTAATTGTTGTGGCAACAGGTGTTACCTTAGAGGGTTGACAATTCATTAAGCAGTGTACTGAAGGAAAGGACAAAGTTCTGATCTTCCAATCAATCTGTGGGTTATGCAGAGCAAGCCAAAATACACCCAAAATCACTGGAAACTGTGTTGAGGAAATTAGGTGGAAAGATATAGTCTCATGGTGATTCACTTCCAGAGTCAACTTTAAGGGCACAGTCTCATGTGTAACCGGGCCTGACGTAAGTGGAGAACCGTCTACTGTCTCCATTAACACGGGTGAAGAATTAGGGACAGACTGAATTCTATTTCATGCTGCAAATTTGATGTCCATAAAGTTTCCGCCTGCTCCAGAATCTATCATAGCTGTAGTTGAAATTTTACTATCACCACATTGCAAAGTGATAGGAACCACAAAATGAGGATGTTGAGTCAATATACCCTCTTCACCATGAGCCAGAGAAAACAAGGGTTGTGTGACAGAAGTTGATCTGAAATCTGGGATTGGTGTCGAATCTGTGCACCCTCAGCAGCCATAGCTATTGTTCTTTTGGATTTGCTAGGGCAATTGATGGCATAGTGCCCTGCAATACCACAATACAGGCATAAATTGTGAGTGCGTCGCCACTGTTTTTCTTCATTGGATAATGGCCCTCTTTTTAGATTTACCTGCATAGCCTCAGGCTCAGAGTCTGTAGGTGTTTGTGGGTCGGATTAAAAATTCTTGAATAAGAAGTAGGAGTAGCACTTGGTCTAAAAGAGCCCTGTCTTCCCAATCTTCTTTCAGAAAGTCTCCGATCAATACGGATAGCCAAACGCACAAATGCATCAAAGTCAGCAGGAAGATCAACACGAGCTAGCTCATCTTTTATAGCTTCTGAGAGACCCTTTCTGAAGTGGAACCTCTGGGCTGATTGGTTCCAGGTAGTATCAGCAACCCACTGTCTGAATTCAGCAGCATATTCAGCCACAGAGCGCCTCCCTTGATGCAAATGAAGGAGAGTGGCTTCTGCTGTAGCACATTGATTGGGGTCATCAAAAACTAGGCACATGGCCTCAAGAAAGTCATTTAGATTACCCAAGACTGGACTGTCCTGTTCCAGAAGAGGGGAGCCCCAAGCCAGGGCTTCATCTTTGAATAGTGAAAAAATAAATCCCACCTTCTCTCTTTCAGATGGAAATTGGTGAGGTAACATCATGAAGTGCAAACGGCATTGATTTAGGAAACCCCTACATTTTTTGCGATCTCCTCCAAACTTTTCTGGCAGGGGCAAGCGGGCATCTTGTGCAGGTGTAACATTAGCAGCCGCCACATCACGTGCCCTGTAGCTGGTATACTCACTGTGCATTGACTGAACTTTATTTTGCAGTTCAGCTACCTGGTCTTGCAGCACTTGAATGGTCTGTGCCTGGGTCTGCACAGTTCTTGCAGTAAAGGCAACCGGCTGGGCCAATGCAGAATCTGACCCGGCGGTCTCCATGAAAGGGACAGATTATTCTGTAAGGATATAGGTATCACAAGGTTTTGGAGACCAGCAGCCTAGGTCAGCAATAATCCAATTCAGCAACTTGTAGGTGAAACAGGAACAAGCTTTATTGAAGGGATCAGGAACCACAATAATCTGGCAAGGTACATAAACAGGAAGTGCCTTATATAGGCCAAGGACCAGACACCTGACCATACACAGCTGAAGAGACTAGTCAATGATGCTATTGCTAGCAGAGTCAAGGTTATCAGATCTCCAGGAATTTCACAAAGGCAGGCTGGCGCAGTGGTAGGGAAGAGGTTCAGCAGCCTGGGGACCAGGGTTCAAAACCCAGCAGAGTCAATGCGAAGGTGCAAATGCCTTCACCAATCAGTACGGGGGGGTTGTATTCCATTGTGATTGGCTATTGTCAGTGCAACTAATCAGAATACGCATATGCCTCCAGCAAATCACCCTGTGGGGGTGTATTCCGTTGTGATTGGCTGAAGGCATCTGTGCCTTGTGATTGGTTTAAATAAAGATTGACAGGTGCATTATGCATTATCAGAGTGGGATTTTAGGGTGTATCCCTTTCTGATTGGTTCACACATTGGCTCCTCCTGATTGGTTGAAAACGCTGTCTATCAAATTCACCCAATCACAAGGCGCCATTGCCTATTTTCTTCCGGAAATTTCTCCGGGAGGCTCATTAGCGTCTGGGTTGTTTTTTTTTTTTAGAGCGCGGTTCCAGGGCGGGGAAGAAGAGGAGGAGGCCGGAGACATCGCGGGGAGGTAAGTACAATGTAGATTATGTTTATTTTATTTTGTTTTTATGCTTATGTATGTGTATTAATGTTATGTTTTTTTTTTTAACAGGGGCCGCAACGGAGAAGAAGAAGGACGGGACATGCTGGAAAGGTGAGTAGAATATTTAGAATGTTTAGAATATTTAGAATGTTTATTTACTGTAAATGTGTTGTACTTATTTTTTTATTTTTTTTCCCTAGGTGGCTGATCTGAAGGGACATATGCAAAGGTAAGTGGTCTTAATTATTTTATTTTAGCTTAGAATTAGATTATTTGATATATAGATAGCATTTATTGTATGTTAGCTGGGGGTATGTGTTTTATATAGATAGCATAGCATGTATTTTTTATTAGATTGTGGTATTTATTTAGATGGATTGGGTAATGTATATTAGATATATAGGGGGATATCTATTAGATAGATAGGGCCTCATTCAATTGCGATTTGGCCATTTGAATATGGCTCTAAATAAGCAAATAGCATAGTTTTTTTAAATAAGTTTTTAGTTAGTGAACTTCTATTCAAAAGCAAGGTCTTTACTAACTAAAAACTTCTTTACAAAATATATGCTATGTGCTTATTTAGAGCCCTATTCAATTGGCCAAATCCCAATTGAATGAGGCCCATAGTATTTATTGTATATTACATATATTGGGGGATGTATATTAGATAGATAGGATGTATTGTATATTAGATAGGGGTGTATTGTATTTTATTTTATTTGTATTGTATGCATTTGTATTGTATGTATTAAATGTATTTCGTTTTCAGGTGTGTAATTTTTTTTTTTCTGTAGTGGGGCGGGGGGGGTTGTAATGTATTTTTTTATTTTCTGTAATGTTCCTTTTTTATTTTTTGTGACTTAGTTTTTTTTATTTTCTGTAATTACAGTGGTGGGGAGGGGGTTATTAGGGGGTAGGTAGTGAAGGTAGGTAGTGTAGGTGTTAATAGGTTAGTGTAGATGGTGTTAAGTTGATATTTAATGTATTATTGGCGGGGTATAGTGCAGTGTGGTGTTTATACTTAGAGTCACGATGGTCCTTGAGGACCATCATGGCACTTATGTGGTTAATGTTGGGTTGTAACAGGCCCATAATGGTCATAATATACCCATATGGGACTGATGGGGTTAAATAGAGGCTTATGAGGGTCTGTATGGACCCCCATGAGTGACAGTGTTAATTAGGGGTTTCTGGGGTTCTGTAATGACCCCCATGAATGAGGGGGTTAATTAAGGGCTTATGGCGGGCTGTATTGACCCTCCTGAGTGACGGGGTTAATTAAGGTTGCCAGTGTTATTTATGGGCTTATGTGGGTTTTTATTGACCCCCATTAGTGACAGTATTAATTATATGTATTATGGGGGTCTGTATTGACCCCCATGAGTGAGGGTGTTAATTACGTGCTCTTGGGGGTCTATATGGAGCCCCATGAGTGAGGGGTTTAATTAAGAGCTTATGGGGGTCTGTTTTGATCCCCATGAATGACCGGGTTAAGGAAAGGCTTATGTGGGTCTGTATTGACCCCCACGAGGGACAGGGTTAATGAATGGCTTATGGGGGTCTATATTGACCCTCATGAGTGACGGGGTTAATTAGGGGTTTATGGGGGTCTGTATTGACCCCCATGAGTGAGGGGGTTAAGTGCTTATAGGGGTCTGTATTGACCCCCATGAGTGACAGGGTTAATAAGGGGTTTATGGGGGTCTGTATTGACCCCCATGAGTGAGGAGGTTAAGTGCTTATGGAAGACCCCCATGAGTGACAGGGTTAATGAAGAGCTTATGGGGGTCTATATTGACCCCCAAGAATGAAGGGGTTAATGAAGTGCTTATGGTGGTCTGTATTGACCCCCATGAGTTACACAGTTAATGAAGGGCTTATGGGGGTCTATATTGACCCCCATGAATGGCAGGGTTAATTAGGGGTTTATGGGGGTCTATATTGACCCTCATGAGTGACGGGGTTAATGAAGAGCTTATGGGGGTCTGTATTGACCAACATGAGTGGCAGAGTTAATTAAGGACTTATGCGGGTCTATATTGAGCTCCATGAGTTACAGGGTTAATTAGGGGTTTATGGGGGTCTGTATTGACCCCCATGAGTGACAGGGTTAATTAGGGGTTTATAGGGGTCTGTATTGATCCCTATGAGTGAGGGGGTTAATTAATTGCTTATGGGGGTCTGTATTGACCCCCATGAGTGACAGGGTTAATGAAGGGCTTATGGGGGTCTATATTGACCCCCAAGAGTGAAGGGGTTAATGAAGTGCTTATGGTTGTCTGTATTGACACCCATGAATGACACAGTTAATGAAGGGCTTATGGGGGTCTATATTGACCACCATGAATGACAGGGTTAATTAGGGGTTTATGGGGGTTTGTGTTAATCCCCATGAGTGAGTGGGTTAATTAAGTGCTTATGGGGGTCTGTATTGACCACCATGAGTGACAGGGTTAATGAAGGGCTTATGGGGGTCCATATTGACCCTCATGAGTGACGGGGTTAATGAAGTGCTTATGGGGGTCTGTATTGACCCCCATGAGTGAGGGGGTTAAGTGCTTATAGGGGTCTGTATTGACCCCCATGAGTGACAGGGTTAATAAGGGGTTTATGGGGGTCTGTATTGACCCCCATGAGTGAGGGGGTTAAGTGCTTATGGAAGACTGTGTTGACCCCCATGAGTGACAGGGTTAATGAAGAGCTTATGGGGGTCTATATTGACCCCCAAGAATAAAGGGGTTAATGAAGTGCTTATGGTGGTCTGTATTGACCCCCATGAGTTACACAGTTATTGAAGGGCTTATGGGGGTCTATATTGACCCCCATGAATGGCAGGGTTAATTAGGGGTTTATGGGGGTCTATATTGACCCTCATGAGTGACGGGGTTAATAAAGAGCTTATGGGGGTCTGTATTGACCACCATAAGTGGCAGAGTTAATTAAGGACTTATGCGGGTCTATATTGAGCTCCATGAGTTACAGGGTTAATTAGGGGTTTATAGCGGTCTGTATTGATCCCTATGAGTGAGGGGGTTAATTAAGTGCTTATCGGGGTCTGTATTGACCCCCATGAGTGACAGGGTTAATGAAGGGCTTATGGGGGTCTATATTGACCCCCATGAATGACAGGGTTAATTAGGGGTTTATGGGGGTTTGTGTTAATCCCCATGAGTGAGTGGGTTAATTAAGTGCTTATGGGGGTCTGTATTGACCACCATGAGTGACAGGGTTAATGAAGGGCTTATGGGGGTCCATATTGACCCTCATGAGTGACGGGGTTAATGAAGTGCTTATGGGGGTCTGTATTGACCCTCATGAGTGACCGGGTTAATGAAAGGCTTATGTGGGTCTGTAGTGACCCCCATGAGTGACAGGGTTAATGAATGGCTTATGGGGGTCTATAGTGACCCTCATGAGTGTCGGGGTTAATGAAGGGCTTATGGGGGTCTGTAGTGACCCCCATGAGTGACACAGTTAATGAAGGGCTTATTGGGGTCTGTATTGACCCCCATGAGTGACAGGGTTAATGAAGGTCTTATGGGGGTCTGTATTGACCCCCATGAGTGACAGGGTTAAATGGTTGTTTATGGGGGTCTGTATTGACAAACCCTGAGTGAGGGGGTTAATGAAGTGCTTATGTGGGTCTGTATTGACCCGCATGAGTTACAGGGTTAATGAAGGGCTTATGGGGGTCTATATTGAACCCCATGATTGAAGGGGTTAAGGAAGTGCTTATGGTGGTCTGTATTGACCCCCATGAGTAACAGAGTTAATGAAGGGCTTATGGGGGTATGTATTGACCCCCATGAATGACAGGGTTAATTAGGGGTTCATGGGTGTCTGTATTGACCCCCATGTGTGAGGGGGTTAATTAAGTGCTTATGGGGGTCTGTATTGACCCCCATGAGTGACAGGGTTAATGAAGGGCTTATTGGGGTCTATATTGACCCCCATGAGTGACAGGGTTCATTTATGGTTGATTGGGTTCTGTATAGAGCCCCATGCGTGATAGTGTATATATATATATATATATATATATATATATATATATATATATATTTTATTTTTATAACGGGTCCTTTAAGGACCTTAACGGTCCTTTAAAGCCCCAAAACTCAGGGATTTAGAATTTTCATTGCAGCGGGGGTCCCCGATCGTGTGCGTTCAGGACCGACACTGTGATGGTTAATGTGCAGTTAATGCGGGTCTCCGAGCTTATCTCGGATCCCTTCTTGGCTAAGATGTACGTGGCTGGGCAGTCCTGGGGCTTTGAGCCTCGTTTTCGTTTTTTTCGTCGGACATTTTTTCTCTCGCTTAGGGGATTTTCGTGTGTCTGATCTCGGGGATTTGCTGTGGGTAAGCTTTTTATGTGTTTTTAGTGGGTATTTATTGTGTTTTGACTTTTTATGTGAGCGTGGTTTGCGAGGTCGTAATGGTGCTTCTTGTGTGGGTGTTTGTAACCGAGTGTGAGGCCCTTTGAGCCACCACCTCCGCAAATGAGGACCCTCACTTTGCGATGGCCGCATTTGCGACCTGCAATGACCTGGGCCGACGTTGGAGCCTCCGCATTTGCAGGCCAAACTGCATCCCTCGCTTTGCGAGGGATGCAGTTCTTGCGTTTCGTAGTTAGACAACTATTATATGTGATACTATACATTTCTGATTTGATGTCACACTTTTTGATAGCCTACTTTATTGTACATAGTGAATAAGCTTATAATCTGGTGTCTTGTTTTTCTCATTTTAAATGATTGTGAAATCCTTATCCAGCACCATCCAAATGATTTTCTACAATCACTGTGTAATCCTTGTTCAGTATCTTCCGAAGGATTACCTACAAATCAAAATAAAAATAATTGATAGGGTTAATACTCTTATATACTTACCCTGTATAAGGGCTCTCTTTTCCTCTGACAGAGACGACGATGTTATGTATTGGATCTATAAAACTTTATTATTCTTATTGACATAAGCACCTTACAGTATGGATTCCTATGTAATACATAGGTCCCTGTTTATATGATTGTTCACTTTATACATTGAACTGGCACTTTTTTTTGTAATTGTATCAAAGTGGTGAATATTATTGTTATTAGGAGTTGAGTGTTGGATTATATTTATACTTATATGAATAGGGGTAATTGGTGGATCCCAAGTTCCACCACAATTCTTTTGAGACAGTTAGTGGTAATTCAGTAGTTATATAGTGTAGTAGGTATCCAGTGAATGAGGTAAGAAGCCGGTGGTGGGCTTCCAGTACCACCAAAACAATAATCTGTAGGCACTGAGATTAGGGATATTAAGAGTGTCCTATACTATATATATTTGAATAATATAAATCTATATCTTATTGATACATACTTTTGTTATAATAATAATTACTGTTTGCACATTATGGGCCTCATTCTATTATCGGCCGTAAAACGGCCGCAAGGCTGCGATTCCTTGCGGGGCTCCCGTTACCTCGCAATTCTATTATACGGCCCCGCAAGGATCTCCTCTTACGGCCGGCCGTAAATCTTGCAACCGGCCGTAAACTCAGAAATCTTTAAAGTCAAAAATAAATTCAAGACAGCACTGTAAAGCTCTGTAAATGCTAGGGATCATATTGGGGGACATGAGGATTAATAGTAACCCCCTCTCAAGCTTGCACATCAGCCCAAATCCGAGATTACATTAACTGTTTATTTTCCGGCCGCAGCGTGGCCGTGGTCTGAGGTGCTCCAAGCTCTCTGGACTTTTTACATGGATATTTGACATATATGGGAATTTTGTGCTATTTTTGCTAACACCTACAATCACTTTATAGACTCCTCAGAGTGGAGGATGCCTTTATTTCTGCTTTATAATGTGCTTAATTGGTGCTAGCGGGACCTTTTTCCTGCAAGTAAGCTGCGGCTCGCTTTTAGCCTTGCAGAGAGGTTTCCCGGAGCAATAGAATAGCAACCGGGGCTTTCTTGCGGCCGAAACTCTTGCGGCCGTTTTAGATGAAAGGCTTTCCTCCGGTGCGAGCGGCCGCAAGGGATAGCAAGGCGCCGGTCGCAAGCCTGCCGGAATCCCCGGCCGGAGGGGAATAGAATAGCAGAATAGCTTGCGGCCGGTCCTTGCAGCCCTACGGCCGTTAATAGAATGAGGCCCTATGTATGAATTTGATTATTACAGAAAAGTCTTTATATAATATATCTGATCATGGTCACTTATTGATTAGGCACTATTGCACTTTAATTTGTGAGGCACTAAAAAGTATATATAGAATTATTTTGGTATTTACAAATATCTTTAGTGTATTATATAATTATATTATGAGGTTGACCTTCTATATAAAGATATTTAAGATTGTTTTGTGATTACTGAAGTTGATATATTAAGATATTGTAAAGGATACAGGAATTGCCATAAATATTTGCTTATGAATTGAGAGCTGGCTAAAAGACAGGAAGCAAAGGGTTCTTGTAAATGGAACATACTCCAATTGGACTAATGTGGTAAATGGGGTTCCTCAGGGCTCAGTATTAGGTCCCCTCCTTTTCAACATATTTATTAATGACTTGGAAGTGGGATTGGAGTGTGGTGTCTCCATTTTTGCTGATGACACACAGTTGTGTAAGGTAATTAAATCAGAAAATGATGTACTTGCACTCTAAAGGGATTTGCATAAATTAGAGGAATGGGCATCTAAGTGGCAGATGAGATTTGATACGAATAAATGCAAGGTTATGCACCTGGGAAGGAAAAATAACCTTGCAATTTATAATCTTAATGGAGCAAATCAAGGGGTATCAGATATTGAAAGGGATTTTGGAGTACTTGTGGACATCCACTTAGGTAACAGTGATCAATACCAAGTAGCATCTGCAAAGGCAAGTAAAATATTAACATGTATTAAGAAAGGTTTAGAAGCAAGGTAGGCAAATATAATTCTCCCACTATACAAATCCCTAGTACGCCCTCATTTGGAATATGGAGTACAATTTTGGGAACCACTACATAAAAAGGACATTTTAGAGCTGGAAAAAGTACAGAGAAGGGCAATCACATATATAGTTGTGAGCATACGGGCTGTTGCTCGCGTAGCGAGGGCTGCGGGCAAGGGCCTCAGTTGCTGAGATGGAGCACCGAACTGAGGCCCTTGCCCGCAGCGTATGGCCCGTTGCTCATGCTAGGATGAAGGTGCTCCATCCCATCAACCGAGGCCCTTGCCCGCAGCGTACGCCCCGTTGCTCATGCTTGCGGGCTCGCGTAGCGAGGGCTGCGTGCAAGGGCCTCAGTTGTTGGGATGGAGCAGCCACCTCCTCCCTACAATGCCCTGCGCAGGGCCGCCCAGTCCCCAGTTCGGGTTCCGGAGTTCACCTCCGCCATGTCTCCCCTGCCTGCACATTTTCTGCAGAGGCAGAGAGTTTCAGAATTACGTCACATGCATGCAAAGTCATTCAGGAAGTCCCTGCCTCTGCAGAAAAACGCACAGGCAGGAGATGCATAGTGGTGGATAATTGAACAGCTTCGATGAATGTAAGTAGTCTGATGGGTCTGACTGATAGTGATAGATCTTACTGATTGGGCCCATGGAGGCCTGGCCTTGGGGGACATGAAGGCTTAGCCTGGGGGGACATGGCATCATGGGCTGGAGGCCATAAACTAATTTAAAAAAAATACATATATACAACAAAATGTGCACTGGGACATTTTATATATATATATATATATATATATATATATATATATATATATACTGTATATATTATAAATATATTATAGATTTTATACACACTTATATTATACAGTTTATAAGTATATAATATATTATATGTATTGTGTGTGAGGTGTGTGTGTAATGTGCAGTGTGTATACATACATATATATATATATATATATATATATATATATAATGATGTATTGTGTGTGTGTGAGGTGTGTGTGTGTAATGTGCAGTGTGTATACGTATATATATATAATGATGTATTGTGTGTGTGTGAGGTGTGTGTGTAATGTGCAGAGTGTATACATATATATATATATATATATATATATATATATAATGATGTATTGTGTGTGTGTGTAATGTGCAGTGTGTATACATATATGTATATATACATATATATATATATAAAAAATTATGTATTGTGTGTAATGTGCAGAGTGTATACACACATATATATATATATATATATATATATATATATATATATATAATCATGTATTGTGTGTGTGTAATGTGCAGTGTGTATACATATATATATATATATATATATATATATATATATATATATATATATATATATATATATATATATATATATATATATATATTGTAGCAGGGCGCCCCCTTCTGGCGGGGTTTGCGTCCGGTTTCCTTTTACTTTGGTTTAGGGAGGAAGACACAGCAGGCTTGACAGAGTTTTACTGCTATTTATTGGTCAGCACAAAAACAGAACAAAAACAGTGCTTATCTTCAGCAAATAAAATAAAACCCTACATAAACGTGCTTACTATACTCAGGAACACCCTAACTATATCCGGCCAGCTTCTCTGGTTCCGGAGAGTGCCACCTTGTGGCCAGGATGCAAACAGTCTCTTATTTTTGTTATGTCGCCACCTTGTGGCCAGGATGCAAACAGTCTCTTATTTTTGTTATGTCGCCACCTTGTGGCCAGGAAACAAACAGTCTCTGATGTCTTTCCCCCTACGGCTTCTGCCAATAGTGGGTGAAGCATAGGGCCCACCCTACTCTCCCTTATGCTTCACCCCAGGGACCCTTGACACCCTCTTGTGATGAGGGACGGTTATGCTTGCTTAGCACTCTCTTCTCCCTGGGGCATTTGTAATCCTTTTTCGGGTGTGCTCAAAATACATGTAGGTGGCACCAACCTTTTATCCCTTAAGTCATCCGGCTTAGCAGGAATAGGGGGGTCTTTTTAGGTGGCTCCTTCCTCAGCTGGATCTCTCCTGAACTGTAGAGAGCCGCTCTTTTCTCTGGAACAGTCTCTTAGTCACCCTCCTCCTCAGACTGCTAGGCAGACCGCAAACTTCACTGAGCAGGCTCTTTAACTGCTCCTGAGCAGGGCCAGGTGTTGGCCTGATTAGGCTGAAGATTTTTGGATTAACCCTCTCTATGGCAGTCCAGGGTATATGGCTCTGCTCCATCTGCGGCTTATATATCTTCCCTGATGCACTCTGTTGCAGGTTATCAGGGATTCCTGCTGCACTTCATTACAATATATAATGATGTATTGTGTGTGTGTGTAATGTGCAGAGTGTATACACACATATATATATATATATATATATATATATATATATATATATATATAATGATGTATTGTGTGTGTGTGTGTGTGTGAGGTGTGTGTGTATACATATATGTATATATATATATATATATATATATATATATATATATATATATATATATACAGTATATATATATATATATATATATATATATATATATAAAATGATGTATTGTTTGTGTGTGAGGTGTGTGTGTAATGTGCAGAGTGTATACATACACCATATGTGAAATAATTGCTGTATAGAACTACTCTTTACAACAATCAACACACAAACCAGGCACTCACACCATACTGAGGATAGGCAGTAACCGTGAAACAGTACTGTATGTGGTTAAGTGACCTGGTTTGTGAAAAATCCATCCGTTGCTATGTCTAAAAGTGTGTAATACAGTAAGCATATGCTTTAAAGGAGCCATGTTTAAAACGGTTTGGATTGACAGAGTGATGGTGCATTATGTGGCCTCATTTGCATGTCCTGCCCAGTTTTCCCAGAATGCAGTGCATATACTGTATTTCTGAGGAATTTGAGCAGGAAATAAGTTTTTATCAACTTATTTTTAGACATTCAAATAGAATCACTAATGTACTATTCCTTATTTGTACTATATATATATATATATATATATATATATATATAATGATGTATTGTGCGTAATGTGCAGAGTGTATACATATATATATATATATATATATATATATATGTATAATGATGTATTGTGTGTGTGAGGTGTGTGTGTAATGTGCTGAGTGTATACATATATATATATATATATATATATATATATATATATATATAATGATGTATTGTGTGTGTGAGGTGTGTGTGTAATGTGCTGAGTGTATACATATAACACATATATAGTTGTGAGCGTACGGGCCGTTGCTCACGCTTGCGGCGTTGCATGGCCCTTGCCCGCAGCCCTCACTGCCCGCAGCCCTCGCTGCCCGCAGCCCGCAGTCAGTTGCTGTGATGGAGCGCCGAAGGAGCCGCGGCCCTCGCGGGCCTCAGTTCCCGACACTTGATTTGCATAAACACAACTTTACAGAAGAGCTCCTCGGCCATGATGCTCGGGCGCTGCTATACCACATATCCCGGGTCCTCCTGGCTGTATGCTCCCCCCTAATCCTCTTCCCGGGGGTCCCACCAGCACACAGCCTGCACCTCACACACGTCTCCCTGGCAGCCACACAAATGAATGAGAGGGCTGAGCCGCAGCACCAGGCACCTGTTAATAAAACTTCCAGACGGCTACCTACGGATATTCCGCTAAGACGCATACCACACATTACCCGCCATTTTAATGCGGAAGTACCCAACTACGCTAACGGTTTCGGCTCGCGCACGCACACTATTACACTGCACACGTTCATCACGCTTACACAGCACCTCCACACCACTAATGCTGCAGCAACATCAACACAGATTGCCAGCTCTTCAACACAATGCTTCAAAATAGGTAAAGTCCATTAATTTATTAATGTATTATATATTTCATTATTATCCACCAAACAGCATTAGCTCACTTGCAATTTCATTGCCGTCATTTTTTGACGGGCAAGTCGCTAGTAAAGCTAATAAAGGGAATGGAGGGGCTAAGTTACAATGAAAGACTAATAATATTAAACGTATTTACTCTAGAAAAAAGGCGTCTAAGAGGAGATATGATTACATTTCATAAATATAATCCAGGGTCAATACAAGGCTTTGTCAAGTGAACTTTTTGTGCCAAAAGGTTTTCAACTGACAAGGGGACATGCTTTGAGATTAGAAGTAAGAGGATTTCACCTTAAAGAAAGAAAAGGGTTCTTCACATTAAATTCCAGTAAGGGTGGTTAATCTGTGGAATTATCTACCAAAGGAGGTGGTGACAGCGGATTTGATAGATAACTTTAAAAAGGGATTGGATATATTTTTTAATAAAAAGGGCATTAAGGGCTATCCTGGATAAATAGAAAGGGAGTATTGATCCAGTATCTGGGGTCAGGAAGGAATTTTATATTTTTTTCCCTGTTGAGACATTTGACAAAGTTTCACTGGTTTTTTTTTCTGTTTGCCTTCCTCTGGATCAATTCACAATAAATTTGCGTATTGCAGATCAGAGGAGATCTTAAAAGGTTGAACTTGATGGACTAAAGTCTTTTTTCAACCTAAATTACTATGTAACTATGTAACTATGAATGTGTTAGTAAATATCTTCATCAGTGGGGACAGTCAATGATAATTGAACTGTTTCATTCAACGTTGTTCCTTTTTTTATTATTACTGATTTTAAGTTGTTTCAATAAAAATCTTTTTATGTAATTTTTGTCTACGGCCAAAAATATATTACTTTCTAGAAGGGTTTACAGATAGTATTGTAAATGTTTCTTTTTTGGTATTATTAATTGTAATACCTAACATCACTTACCCTTTAATTATAAGTACAGTATTGTTTGTATATTTGCATTTACAGCACTACGGATAGGACTTTAACCCCCTAGAGGGTCCTCTCTAGTGCCCGTTGGGATTTTGGCTCCATTTGCAAGTTATAGGCTTGAACACCAGTGAATTTGTTGCAATTTAATAGCGTGGTTGGAATGTAACAGTTACGTGCTTGACAGAACAAAGGATTTGCAGACGTGAAATGCAATTTTCGACATCCCGTCGTTTTTTTTTTGCCCTTACCCCGCAAGTCAGTGGATTGCTTTATGCAGCCAATTTAATAGCCGCAAGTCTTATGGGCTACGGTTTTACACATTTAGGGAACTTAATAGGGTTGTATGTGTATCAGTGCAGGGACTGTGGCTTTGCTGCAGTTGCAGACTGGAGCACAGGGTGGCTAGACTTCTGGGAACTGCTTGCCCTTTTATAATACTAGTACTGGGTAGCTTGGCTTATGGTATGGGCTCAATAGTACTCCCACACCAGAAATACAAATTAAACACTTGTATATGTTGAATTGAGTTTATATAACACACACAGCAGTGCTAACTAAAAAAAAAAAAATGAAAACCTGAAGCAATAGTCTAAATGGCAAAAAGCAAGTCATAATAATTCTTGGGTGGCCGACATTCTTTTAGCAGGGCACCAGGTTAATTGCTGCACTCGCCAACGCCTTACTATGGCCTTTTACAGGTAAATCCAGATAAATCCACAGACTCTGTAAGATACCGCAGAGGAGGGCACCTAACTGGTGGGATCCACAGCATTTGCCTGCTTGGCTGATCCCTCCTTTTGATACTGTCTGACTAGACATCTTTCCAGCTGCCTGTAAAGCTGCATGTCTAGCAATCTGTCTGTGTAGACATCTGCCTTGCCGTCTATTTGTCTAGCTGTCTAGCTCTCTGTCTGTCTCTCTAGCCATATTTCTGTCTGTCTAGCCAACTTTCTGTCTGTCTAGCCACCTGTCTAGCTGTATAGCTCACTATGCAGCCATCTGGCTGTATACATATCTGAATATTTATCTAGCTTTAGGTCAAGTCATCTGTCTGTCTAGCCATCTGTTAGCCACATTAGATTGATAGAAGTGCAATGTGAAGCTCGCAACGGCTGCGAGCTTGAAGAGTTGGGGATTTACAGGCTATTAAATTAGAACATGCTGCAAGTTGCGAGCTTGAGAGGCAAACCCTTAAACCATACTTCGCTCGTCGGATGTGCGGCCCTGAACGCGATCAATTAGTCTAACTTGTAGTTTCGAGTTGGGATGGAGCCAATGGCAAAATACATCATCAGAATTACGTCCCTGAAAAATGGAGGGGCGATTTTCAAAGTTCTATGGGTTTCCATTACGAATTATGATCGGATCCACATTCCAGATAAAATGCAATATACTATCACATGCGATTTGCGAGCTTGAGAATATTATACTATTATTCTAAGACCTAATATCACTTTCACTTTTAATAAAAGTACAGTAGTGTGGTGATATGTGCATTTAAATATGTGCTACGAGTTGGACTTTGTTCTTTTGCAAGTCCTCTCTAGCACTCGTTGGCTTCTTGGCTCCATTTGCGAGTTACGAGTTTGAAAGAACCAAGGTTTTGTGGCTGAGAAGTTCCATGTTCCACGTGCTATAGGCATTTTTTTGGCCTTGTTGCATCTTAACCCGCAGGCGACTGCAGATTGCTTTAAGAGGCCAATTTCTTAGCTTGAAGTCTTGCAAGCTACGTTATGAGCTATGTTTTTTACACGTAGCGCAAATTTAATGGGGCTATGCATTTCTAAGCGTCTGTTTAGCCATCTGTTCAGCCATTTAGATCTATCTAGATCTATGCCTAGCCATCTAGCTGTCTGTCTAACCATATGCCTCCCTAGCCATCTGTCTTTCTAGATGTTTGTCTATCTAGCCACCTGTTTAACCATCTGTCTAGCTGTTTGTCTAGCTATCTGTCTGTCTAACCTCCCTACGGTCCAACCATCCATATATCATGTTCTCCGAACCAGCCATCTTTCTAGCCGCCTAGCCTCCTGCCATCTGCCTAGCTGTTTAGCTCTCTGTCTAGCAATCTATCTACCTGTCTGTCTGTCTAGCCATCTAGCTCTCTTTTCCATCAAGCTCTCTGTTGAGCCATCTGTCTGTCTAACTATCTCTCTGATAGCTTTTGTCCATCTAGCCATCGGTCTCTCAAGCCTTTTGTCTAGCAGTCTATCTGTCTGTCTGCCTAGTCATCTAGCTGCCTGCCTAGCCATCTAGCTGTCTGTCTGTCTAGTCATAATTATAGCTGTCTTTTCTAGTCATATGGCTGACTAGCCATCTGTCTGTCTAACCCTCTGACTACCCATTTAGCCATTTAGCTCTCTGACTAGCCATCTGTCTGTCTAACCCTCTGACTACCAATTTAGCCATTTAGCTCTCTGTCTAGCCATCTGGCTTTATGTCTACCCATCTAACTATTTATTTTGCTTTCTGTCTATCTGTCTGTCTACCTATCTGTCTGTCTAGCCATCTATATAGCATCTATCTAGCTGTCTAGTCTTCTGTTTATCCATTAATCTATCTTTCCATCGGCTAGCTGTTTCTCTAGCCATCTCTATTTCTAGTCATCTGTCTAGCCATCCAGCTCTCTGTCTGGCTGTCAAGCTCTTTGTCTAGTCATCTGATTAGCCATCTAAATGTCTGTCTAGCTGTATGACTGTCTATCTCCCTATCTATCTAGATGGCTGTCTAGCTATCTGGCCAGCCAACTAGCTCTCTGTCTAGGTATGTGACTAAACATCTAGCTCTCTGTTTAGCCATAGGTCTAGCTGTCTGTACTCCTATCTGTCTATCTAGCCATCTGTCTGTCGAGTTGTCTCGTCATCCTGTGTAGCTGTCTGTCTGTCTAGCCATATAAAAAGATATGTAGCTTGTTGTCTATCTAGTTGTCTGTCTAGCTGTCAATCCATCTGTTCAGCCCCCTCTTTAGCCTTATAGCTCTCTGTCTAACCACCAAGCTATATGTCTGCCTATCTGTTTAGCTCTCTATCTGTCTATTTGTCTGTCCAGACATTTGTTTAGCTGTCTAGCCTTCTATTTATCTACCCAGACATCTGTCTAGCCCTCCTTCTGCTTTGCCCTAAGTCTGTCTAACCATCTAGTTGTTTGTCTAGCTATCTGTGCATCTAGCCATCTAGCCCCCTGCCATTACCCCTCTGACTGGTCATCTATATCTCTGTCTAGCCTTCATACTCGTGTATTAGCTGAGTTTTTCAGCCCTTTTTTTAAGGCTGGAAAGGGCCCCCTCGGTTTATACTTGATTCACTCTCCCCCCGTGTCTCTCTAACCCCCCGTGTCTCTCTAACCCCCCCTCCGTGTCTCTCTAACCCCCCTGTGTCTCTCTAACCACCCCTCCTCATCTTCAACCCCCCCTCCTCCTCTTCAACCCCCCCTTCCTCATCTTCAACCCCCCCTTCTCATCTTCAACCCCCCCTTCCTCATCTTCAACCCCCCTCCTCATCTTCAACCACCCCTCCTCATCTTCAACCCCCCCTCCTCATCTTCAACCCCCCTCCTCATCTTCAACCCCTCCTCCTAATTCTAAACCCCCCTCCTCATTCTAAACCCCCCTCCTCGCTTTACCCCTCAACTTAAGAGGGGGGTTGAGGATGGGGGTTGAGGATGAGGATGGGGGGGTTGAGGTTCAACAGGGGGGTTGGGGTTGAGGTTGAGGAGGGGGGTTGAGGTTGAGGTTGAGGAGGGGGGTTGAGGTTGAGGAAGGGGGTTGAGGAGGGAGGTTGAGGAGGGGGTTTAGAATGAGGAGGGGGTTGAGGATGGAGGTTGAGGATGAGGATGGGGGGTTGAAGTTGAGGAGGGGGGTTGGGGCTGAGGA
Source organism: Discoglossus pictus (assembly GCA_027410445.1). Taxonomy (NCBI): domain Eukaryota; kingdom Metazoa; phylum Chordata; class Amphibia; order Anura; family Alytidae; genus Discoglossus; species Discoglossus pictus. The sequence continues at coordinate 269,526,356 of CM050163.1, read as the reverse complement.
GGGTGGTTTAGGATGAGGATCAAGGTTGAGGATGGGGGTTGAGGATGAGGGGTTGAGGATGTGGGGCTGAGGATGAGGAGGGGGTTGAGAATGAGGAGGGAGGTTGAGGAGGGGGTTGAGGATGAGGAGGGGGGTTGAGGATGGGGTTGAGGATGAGGAGGGGGTTGAGGAGGGAGGTTGAGAATGAGGAGGGAGGATGAGGAGGAAGAGACACAGGGAAGGCAGAGGGGGGAAGAGAAACAAGGGAGGGAGGGGGGAGAAGAGGAGACACAAGAAAAGGGCACACAAGAGGGGGACACAGAGGGCACAAGAGGGACCCAAGGGGTAGCACATTTCCCACCCTTGGCTTATACTCGAGTCACTCATTTTTCCCAGTATTTTGTGGTAAAATAGGTGCCTTGGCTTATACTCTACTATACTATAAAACAATAAAGATCAACAAGACTAATACATAAAGTGAATGTTTAATATGACTAATGCTTAAGGTGACTTTGATTAATTATTATGTGTATAGTGTGAAAAATAATAATCATAATAACAATAAAAATTATCTAGACTAATCAATAAAGTAAATACTTTTTATGACCAACCGCAATGCTATCTCAAGTTGATTTTCTTCTTATTTTTATTATTATCATTTATTTGTAAAGTGCCAACATATTCCTTAGTGCTATACATAAGTTAAGTTCCAGGTAAAGACAAATTCAAAATTAACACATTGCAAAGAATGGAGGGCCCTGTCTTTGAGCTTGGAATCCGGTGTCCATAGCGCTTTGCCTGAAGCACCTTGTAGGATTGAAACTCGCAAACTTACAATCTAAAGGCTGATGTTTGTATGTGGTCCAGTAGGGAGAGAGTAGTGCTGTGTGTGTTAAGGTGGCAGGTTATAGTCTTTTTTAAAGAGGTGTATTATTATTGAAGTGGTTGATGATTATAATAATAATAAAATAAGCCATTTATTTAATATAATTATTTATCATTTTAATAACATTTCTATTTCTTATTATAGTTTTGGTGATTCATTTTTGTGTTTTATGTGCAATTGTCCTCTAGTTAGATTTTTTCAATATTTTTAATACTATATTGACATTCTTCTCATTATAGTTAACTTAATATGTGAAATTATTTTAAATAACTGTTCTCATTGTGTATTTATAATGAAAAAATACTTTCCCATAATTTGCCACACCATGTGAAAATTAACCTTGTTAGTCTGATATTATTATTTGCTACAAAAAATATCTTGTCTAAATAATATTACCTAAACAGGGATCATCCTAAAACAATTGTCCAGTTAATAATCTATAAATGGAGTAAATGTTAACTCCTCATTAAGGCCAAATGGACTTTTAGTGTTCAACATAAATATCCATCTTGCTATATATCGTCATCATGAGTAGGTGGAGGTATATGGTCTGTACCTGTAAATTTCAGGCACTTAGGATTGTTGTTAAGTTCATTATGTACATGTTGAGAGATAGACGTATCATCTTTGTTAAGTATTGAATTTATATGTTCCAATATTCTTCTTCTCAACTGTTTATTAGTTTTTCTTATATTTTTTTATTACATGAACAAACAGTTTGATAAATTACCCCTTCGGTTTGACTTATTTTATATCTATTTATTTCTGATGAATCTGTGAATTCTTTAGTTGTAAGTACTTGAGAACACCCTTTACAGTTGCAACACTTAAAGTAGCTTAAATTAGCTTCATGTAACCAATTTGTTCTTTGTTTAGGTTCATAATAACTATGAACTAAGATGTATTTTACATGTTGTGCTCTCCTATATGTGATACTACTTAGTGGGGTCAGTACCTTTTGAAAATCTTTATCAAGTTTCAACACCAATATTTATTAAGTATGTTACTGTTAGTACTGAATTGATCATGCATAAACAATATTCATTATCAATAAATTATTATCTAAAAGATAAGATGCTATGAACAATTAAAGTCTCTGCAAATTGAATGTATGGGACATAAAGGACCAAACTGAGGTTGAAAGTTTGTTTTACAGACTGAGTGATGGAACTAAAGGTGAACCAGAATGAAATGGAGATACTGGAGAATTGCTTATTAAGATTGAATAAATGTGTAATGGATGTGGAGTTTGAATGTTTAGTTTGTGTGATGTCATCACATTCCTTTGTATGTCTAAAAGAACTTGGTATTTTGTTACTTACTTCATTCTAAGATTCATAGATAGACATTAATTCACACATGAAATGTCTGATATTGCTAATGTAACATGGTTTTGTACTTATAACTAATAAACATATGCTAACGACTGAAGTATTTTGGAATATTTTATCATAAGTTTTTCATCGGTAACCTGAATCCCATTAATAACAAACTAAGATCTTTAATGGTGACTGAGAGATCTAACATTGGCGAGCCCGATGGGATTCTTTGGGATGCAGTTTTTTTGGGGGGCTTCTGATGAAGAATAGATGAAGAATTCTGGAGTACATTTGTTTTTTGCATTGTGGTGAAGTGAAGCGAAGTAGGTTTCGCTGACAGACGCTGGTCGTTTGGATGCCGGTAGAAAGTTCTTCCTCCCTGGGCTACAAGATCCGCTGAGTGGAAGCACAAGATATGGTGAATACCAAGTGTTATAAGTGTTAGCAATACGTCAGGGTGCGAGGTGTGATAGGCTCTGACTACGTGTAATTCCAGTGGAATTGATCATGGTTGTAATAGAAAAGTATATTAGTAAATATGCCACAGTGAAACTCCTACTGTATTTAAAGAAAAGTAAACAAAAATTGGAGAATGTTTTGGCTATGTTTATGGCGGGTAAATTTGCCTCTGAAGCTGCAGAGATACAATATACTTACAAAGTTACAGAAATGATGAATGAAAATCATAAACTGAGAGAACAGATTAGGAATATGAATGATATTGCCTTGCCTCAGAATACGTTTTCTAACGATTGCAAAAGTGAAAAGTTCTAGAGTGAATTAGGGGCCCTATTAAATTCGAGCTGCGGATGAATTCGTATCTCGCAAAGGCCCATCGTAAGTCGATTTACGATATCCGAGTCGACTTGCGATTGACTTGCGATTGACTTGCGTAATTTCGGACTACTTTGCCGAGATTTGCCTCCGATAAGCGATACGTAGTAAGTAGCGGACAAGAATTCCTTGCGTAGACGCTCGTATCTCGCAAATTCGCTAAGTGCACAAAAAACCCACGTAAAATGGTTTACGCATTACGTACAGACAACTTAAAAATCTAAAAGTGAGTTTAACAGAGGAAAAGCATGGAAGGCCATTACAATTGATTTAACCATCCCCTCCCCCCACCAAAGCCAAGGCATTATACAACCAATTAGTTGTTACATTTTGAATGAAAAGCCATGCTGCAGCTTACATAAACCAAAATTAAAGACACACTACCTGATTACATAAAAACACTAAAACATCAAGAAAATGCAATATTAACCCTGTTATTTTGTATACATGTTGCTCATCACATCTACATTTGGGAACACAAATATGGGGCACATGGAGAATGTGAATATGTCCTGTTCAGTCTTTCGGTCGGGTCCCACTCTGACCCTCTGGCACTGCTTTCTTACAAGGTTCCTATGCCGGTGAGACCGGAGTGGGTTGTCAGTTCCTTCCCCAGTGGTTTGGGATTTGGCCCTGCATTCAGCTTTCCCTCTCACCCCCACAATGACCCTTAATGAGATAGCTCACAGCTTCATTGAAACACACAATACCTCTTGTTTGGTCTTTCGGTCGGGTCCAACTCTGACCCTCTGTCACTGCTTTCTTACAAGGTTCCTATGCCGGTGAGACCGGAGTGGGTTGTCAGTTCCTTCCCCAGTGGTTTGGGATTTGGCCCTGCATTTAGCTTTCCCTCTCACCCCCACAATGACCCTTAATGAGATAGCTCACAGCTTCATTGAAACACACAATACCTCTTGTTTGGTCTTTCGGTCGGGTCCGACTCTGACCCTCTGTCACTGCTTTCTTACAAGGTTCCTATGCCGGTGAGACCGGAGTGGGTTGTCAGTTCCTTCCCCAGTGGTTTGGGATTTGGCCCTGCATTCAGCTTTCCCTCTCACCCCCACAATGACCCTTAATGAGAAAGGCTCACAGCTTCATTGAAATACACAATACCTCTTGTTTGGTCTTTCGGTCGGGTCCCACTCTGACCCTCTGGCACTGCTTTCTTACAAGGTTCCTATGCCGGTGAGACCGGAGTGGGTTGTCAGTTCCTTCCCCAGTGGTTTGGGATTTGGCCCTGCATTCAGCTTTCCCTCTCACCCCCACAATGACCCTTAATGAGATAGCTCACAGCTTCATTGAAATACACAATACCTCTTGTTTGGTCTTTCGGTCGGGTCCCACTCTGACCCTCTGGCACTGCTTTCTTACAAGGTTCCTATGCCGGTGAGACCGGAGTGGGTTGTCAGTTCCTTCCCCAGTGGTTTGGGATTTGGCCCTGCATTCAGCTTTCCCTCTCACCCCCACAATGACCCTTAATGAGATAGCTCACAGCTTCATTGAAATACACAATACCTCTTGTTTGGTCTTTCGGTCGGGTCCCACTCTGACCCTCTGGCACTGCTTTCTTACAAGGTTCCTATGCCGGTGAGACCGGAGTGGGTTGTCAGTTCCTTCCCCAGTGGTTTGGGATTTGGCCCTGCATTCAGCTTTCCCTCTCACCCCCACAATGACCCTTAATGAGATAGCTCACAGCTTCATTGAAACACACAATACCTCTTGTTTGGTCTTTCGGTCGGGTCCGACTCTGACCCTCTGTCACTGCTTTCTTACAAGGTTCCTATGCCGGTGAGACCGGAGTGGGTTGTCAGTTCCTTCCCCAGTGGTTTGGGATTTGGCCCTGCATTCAGCTTTCCCTCTCACCCCCACAATGACCCTTAATGAGATAGCTCACAGCTTCATTGAAACACACAATACCTCTTGTTTGGTCTTTCGGTCGGGTCCGACTCTGACCCTCTGTCACTGCTTTCTTACAAGGTTCCTATGCCGGTGAGACCGGAGTGGGTTGTCAGTTCCTTCCCCAGTGGTTTGGGATTTGGCCCTGCATTCAGCTTTCCCTCTCACCCCCACAATGACCCTTAATGAGATAGCTCACAGCTTCATTGAAATACACAATACCTCTTGTTTGGTCTTTCGGTCGGGTTCCACTCTGACCCTCTGGCACTGCTTTCTTACAAGGTTCCTATGCCGGTGAGACCGGAGTGGGTTGTCAGTTGTGCTGTCACTCTCCCACCCACAAGCGCAGCAAACACACACAGAAGGTTTGCAGAGGCACAATGAGCACCAGCCAACTCACCTCCATCAGGGGTAATCGCCACTTCTCTTATCCAAGGAAGTCCCACAACATTGCTGGTGGCCATGTGCCAAGATGACCATTCATTCCCATTTGGTGACCTCCCATTATGTTCTGCTATTCATCAATTTACATTAGTTTCGATTGCTAAGTGATGTTGGGGAAGTGCGTGTGAGAGCAGAATTGACGGACAAATCAATAATCACTGGAGAAGGAACTGACAACCCACTGCAGTATCACCTATCATTATCCTTTTAGGCCCACAGGGGAATGTTCCTACTCCCCATTCCCGCAAATTGTACTTGGCCTGTGCATTAACCCTTTATTATGCCTAGATTCAGGGGCGGCCCGTCCATTGGGGCGTCAGGGCAAACGCCCCCCCCAAATATTTTCTTCACCCTGCAATAAAAAAAACACAACAATGTATTAGTATAACCCAAAAACAAATAAATATAAGGTGTACATCATCATTTCAAGTCTAAATAGTATTAAAATGAATTAAAGTTAGAAAAGGGACACTGTCACTTTAAAATAACCCTTGCGCTACATTAACTAATGCTGTGTATCTATCTATCGCCCCCTGCCTGCACCCTGTGTGATCAAATTACAATAGTTACACTGTGTACACTAACCTTTAGACTCTTCTCTTCTTTTCAATGAGTCCTGGCCTGGCCCACTGACCGTTAATGCATGCCGCCCACCATCACAGTGACGATATGCATGGGCGGTCATAAATGTATCAATTAATAAATGACAGTCTTCCATCATTGACCAATCAATGATGGAAGGTTGTACAGTTACTAAGAGAACAATCTAAACCCACCCAGACCGTTAGCCCTGAGCGCCCGCCAGCGAATAGAGCCTCGAGTTTGATTTTGATTGACTGATACAGTCAATAAAACCACCAGTTCCCTGTCCCTTCCCCCTTTCTGTTTCCTGACCCTGGTCACGCTGAGACTGAGAGACCTCCCTGGCTGAATCTACTCATCTGCTCTGCCTGCCTAACACAGTAAGTCTACACCTGCCTCTGCCTGGCACCTGCCCCTGCCCCTGGCCAAACCAAAACCCCTAGTAGCCCCTAATAAAAGTTAGGGGTGACCAGTTACCCCCAGTCCCCCACTATGCCTGCCTGGCCTGCCAGTGACACCTACCCAGCCACCCACCAACTACCACCGACGACCCTAGGCCTACAATGCCTGGTGCCAGTGCCACCCCCAGCCATCACCCCCATGTGGCCTGTGCCACCCCCGATCAGGCCTGCCCTATGCTAGCCTAGCTATGCCATCATGCCACCACCGGATTACACCGATCACGGGATCGGGGTAGTCGGGTGGTGAGCGGGGTGGCACAGGCCCACGGGCCCACGATCGGATCACCCCCTTGATGAGGCCTGTGCCACCCCTGATGACCTCCATGTATGCCACCCTGCCCGAGGCCCGATCACCACCGGGCCCCCGGCACCACCCCGATGCGGCCTATGCTACCCCGGGTATTCGGGCAGTGAGCGGGGTTGACCAGGCCACATGGGGGTGGATGTTCACCCCCATGAGGCCTGTGCCACCCCTGGTCGTGGCCTATGGGCGACCGATGGGCGCCTGACCGTGACCGACCCCACCCTGGATGAACCATTAACCAACTACCTAACCCCCCCCCCCCCCCCCCCCTATTTTTATTCCATTTTTAGAAGTAACAGGCATGTATATGTGCATGTCACTTCTAAAGATAAAATAAAAATAAGGGAAGGGAAAAAAAAAATACAGTAACAACATTATTACAATTAATTTACACACAGTAAGCAAACACATTGTTAGTAACACAACACATCGTATACAAAAATAAACAGCTTTAAACAAACATTAATAAAAAATAAAATAAACAACAGCACATACTTACCTGTAAAATTGACCCCTCCAGCGTTGGCCTTCTGTCCTCTCTGGATATAGTCATGATGAAAAATAAATAATCCATGTTGATTGAAGCCAATGATCAAAAATAAAATAATCCATGTTGATTGAAGCCAATGATCAAAAATAAAATAATCCATGTTGATTGAAGCCAATGATCAAAAATAATCCAATCTTGATTGAAGCCATTGTCCATCCATCCATTCTGGCCCATTGAAAGAGGCCTCCAAAAAAAAAAAACGACGCTCTAAAAAAAAAAAAACAACACACTAAAAAGAGCTCCTCCTACAAGGAGCCCCTCCCGCGATTAATTGTTTTTTTCCCACGGTCTGCTATATATACTAATTTTTGAAGGACTCTGATTGGCTGAAATTTTTGATTGACATCGATTTCAACCAATGAGAGTCTTTAAAAAATTAGCAAATCAGCAAGCAGGTATGGAAGCCTGTAAGGGTAAAAAAGGTTAGTGTGAACTTGTTTGACCCTGTATGTATTATACATATTACAGGGCTATTTTATGTGATATACATGTTACAGGATAATATCCTGTAACATGTATAGCCAAAAAATAGCACTGTAATATGTATAACAAATAAAGTGTAATAGAAATGCATGAACAATATAATATATCATGAAATAAAGAACATCAATTAATCAAATAATAAATATCAATTAATATATATTGTTGTATGTATATGTTTATGTATATTTATGTGTAATTTTTTATATATATATATATATATATATATATATATATATATAAATTAATATCAAAATATCACAATAAATAAATATATATATATATATATATATATATATATATATATATAACAATTTGATATATATATATATATATATATATATATTTATTTATTGTGATATATTGATATCAATTTTTATATATATATATATATATATATATATATATATATATATATATATATATATATATTTATATATATATATTTTTTTTTTTTTGGGCCTATATGTTATTTAAGGTTTTTAAGGTACGGTTGGGGCCTATATGGTCCCAATTTGTTATTTAGGGTTTTTAAGGTGCGGTTGGGGCCTATATGGTCCCAATTTGTTATTTAGGGTTTTTAAGGTGCGGTTGGGGCCTATATGGTCCCAATTTGTTATTTAGGGTTTTTAAGGTGCGGTTGGGGCCTATATGGTCCCAATTTGTTATTTAGGGTTTTTAAGGTGCGGTTGGGGCCTATATGGTCCCAATTTGTTATTTAAGGTTTTTATGGTGCGGTTGGGGCCTATATGGTCCCAATTTGTTATTTAGGGTTTTTAAGGTACGGTTGGGGCATATATGGTCCCAATTTGTTATTTAGGGTTTTTAAGGTGCGGTTGGGGCCTATATGGTCCCAATTTGTTATTTAGGGTTTTTAAGGTGCGGTTGGGGCCTATATGGTCCCAATTTGTTATTTAGGGTTTTTAAGGTGCGGTTGGGGCCTATATGGTCCCAATTTGTTATTTAAGGTTTTTAAGGTGCGGTTGGGGCCTATATGGTCCCAATTTGTTATTTAAGGTTTTTAAGGTGCGGTTGGGGCCTATATGGTCCCAATTTGTTATTTAGGGTTTTTAAGGTGCGGTTGGGGCCTATATGGTCCCAATTTGTTATTTAGGGTTTTTAAGGTACGGTTGGGGCCTATATGGTCCCAATTTGTTATTTAGGGTTTTTAAGGTGCGGTTGGGGCCTATATGGTCCCAATTTGTTATTTAGGGTTTTTAAGGTGCGGTTGGGGCCTATATGGTCCCAATTTGTTATTTAAGGTTTTTAAGGTGCGGTTGGGGCCTATATGGTCCCAATTTGTTATTTAGGGTTTTTAAGGTGCGGTTGGGGCCTATATGGTCACACTTGCTCTTTTAAGGTTTTAAACGTTACAGTTTGGGTCTTAAACGTTCTAATATTTTTTTTTTGTTTTCTATAACTTCCCAGGTGCAAACTATCTGTGGAATCAGATTTCTTTGGACTCGTTGGTTGACTTACTGGACGTGAATACCCCGAGAAGGAGCGTCAACTGTTGGTGAGTATATGGTCACACTTGGACTTTTAAGGTTTTAAAAGTTACGGTTTGGGTCTTGAGATTTCTAATGTTTTTGTTGTTGTTTTCTATCACCCCCCAGGTGCAAACTATCTGTGAAAGCAGATTTGTTTGGACTCGTTGGTTGACTTACTGGACGTGAATACCCCGAGAAGGAGCGTCAACTGTTGGTGAGTATCATTGCCTTTAATTTTCTGTCCATGTGTATAGGTGCAAATTTGATGGTGATGTAGTCTTGTCACATGAGGGTTTGCAATCTGTAATGTATACCAATGAAATCAACACACTGTTATTTTTAAGTAATTTTGTGACATAATATAAATTAATATACCGTGATCTCTTTCTTTTATTGGTATCAATATCAGAAATGAATACTATTGACTCTCTACTTGTGAAGCCTTTCGCCACCCTAACCTATGAGGAGAAGGTGGAAGTAAAACGGTTAGGAGCTGACCAACCAGAGATAAATCTGCAGCAAATCGCAAGAGATAGAGGGAAGCAATATGTCCGTAATTTCAATACTGAATGGTACAAGAAGAACGACTGGCTTTCTGGAAGCGTTTCTAGGAAGTCCTTATATTGTTTCCCATGCATCCTATTTGGTGGTGACGCTGCTTGGACCAAAACTGGAGTGACTGACGTCAAACATCTAGCTGACAAATTGGCAAAACACAAAAGTTCTAAAGCTCACTTGGATAACAGGATCAAGTTTGAGATGCTTGGACAGGCGAACATTGCTGTTCAACTGGACCAAGGATACCAAGTCAGCATTCAAAAACACAACGAAGAAGTGGCTAAGAACCGGTACATCCTTTCGAAGATAATTGATTGTGTTCGCTTTTGTGGCGCCTTTGAACTGGCATTAAGAGGACACGACGAGAGTGAAACATCGCTAAATCCAGGAGTGTTTAGAGGCCTGGTGGATTTGGTTGGCAGTATCGATAGTGCAATGGAACAGCATTTGAAGACTGCAACTGTGTTTAGGGGGACTTCCAAAACCGTGCAGAATGAGCTACTGGACTGCATGCATGAAGTTATAAAGGAAGTGATTCACCAAGAGCTTAAGGAAGCCCAGTTTGTGGCAATCCAAGCGGATGAAACAACCGATATTTCCGCTAGGACACAGTGCGTTGTAGTCTATCGCTACATTGACAAGAAGCATCAAGTGGTGGAAAGATTTGATGGCTTCACGGAAATGAAATCAACGGATGCAGACTCCATTGCTGCTGTTGTGCTGGAAACACTGAATACTGTTCTCCCAGAGCCAGAAGACAAGAAGAAACTCATAGCTCAAAGCTATGATGGTGCCAGTGTGATGCGTGGAGATCAAGGAGGAGTTCAAAGAAAAATAAAAGACGTGTACCCGAACGCACACTACGTCCATTGCTATGCTCACCAACTGAACCTAATAATGGAGAAAGCAGTTTCAAGGATTGGAAGAGTTAGAGTTTTTTTTTCAAACATAGGCGGCATACCATCTTTTTTTTCACGCTCTCCAAAAAGGACTGGAGTTCTGGATGAGGTAGTTGGTAGAAGACTTCCAAGAGGTGCACCGACACGATGGAACTTCAACGTTAGGACCGTGAACGTGATCTACGAGAACAGAGATGCGCTACTTGAGTGTTTCCAGACAATTGAAGCATGTCTAAACTTTGATCCAACATCTATACGGGAAGCCGCAGGTTTCATTGGAATGCTGGAAGACAGGGAGTTCCTTTACTTCCTTAAATTATTTCATTTAATAATGCCACATGTAGACATCCTCTATAGTCAGCTTCAGAAGCGAGACACGGATACTGTTTATATCAAAAAAGTCACAGAAGACTTTGTCGCCAGCATCCAGAAAATCCGTAATTCTGTGGAAGAGATAGAAGCAAGTTTGCCAAGCGATCTAACAGTCAACAGACGGAGTGCGGAGATCTCAACCTTGAGACAACTTTCAAGAGAGGTATGTGACATAGTGGTGGTTCATGCAAAAGAACGTTTTTCATTTTCAAATCACCTAGTCAGTGCCAAACTTGTTCAAAGTGACTTGTATAAAACCCATGGCACTTGCTTTCCAACCCAAGCTCTGGAAGACACCGTGCAAGCATATCCAATACTGAAGAAGGAACAATTACGCACTGAGCTGTCACTTCTGTATGGGAAGACAGAGTTTCATACTTGTACAAGTTCTGTTGCTCTGCACAAACTTTTCCATCAATTTAATCTGCAGAATGATTTCACAGAGACAGTAAAATTATTAAGAATCCTGATTACAACACCAATGACTACTGCAGAATCAGAAAGATGCTTCTCAACATTGAAGAGGATAAAAACCTTTTTAAGAAGCACCATGTCCCTGGAGCGGTTGAATGCATTGGCGATGCTCTCAATGGAAAAGCAACTGATTTCCGAGATCCCACACTTCAATGAAAAAACCATTGAGAAGTTTTGTTCTTTGAAAGATCGCCGTGCAAAATTAAAATACAAGTGATTGAAGCAAAGAAGAATGCATACCCCCAAGGTGTGCAAAGATAAACTGCGTTAAGCAGCACCACCTCACACTACCAAACATAACTAGTGGTAAGTAAAGTATGAACGGTGTGTGGGTGTGCATATGGAAGGAGCTATGAAAGGTGTGTGCATGGTCAGTAACAATTGCTGAAGCCTTGGCGTGGTTTGAAGGAATTGGAGGCACTTCCAAGGGTAGCTGTCACTTGTGTACAGGAAGCAAGAATTCCATGTCTGTACAAGTGCTGTTGCTCTGCAGCAACTTTAGCATCAATTTAATCTACATAATTTAACAGAGTGAGTGAAGCTATAAGGAATCCTGCTTACAACAACGAAGACTACTAAAGAACCAGAAAGATGCTTCTCCACATTGAAGAGGATCAAAAAAGTAATTAAAAAGCACCATGGTCCTGTAGCGGTTAAATGCATTGGTTTGAAGGAATTGGAGGCACCTTCAAGGGTACGTAAAGTTCTCAGAAATGGCACCACCTCACTACCAAAAATAACTAGTGGTAAGTAAAGTATGAATGGTGTGTGGGTGTGCATATTGAAGGAGCTATGAAAGGTGTGTGAATGGTCAGTAACAATTGTTGAAGCCTTGGCGTGGCGTTACTGCTCATATGGTTATCCATATGCTAATTCAACGTGTTTGTTTGAGATTGATTATTGTGTTGTCTAAACAGAAGTGAAATGTTGTTGTTTTCTTGAATCCCAAGATCCACTGGTTTGGGCCTATGCAGTGCTGATTGGTCTTCTAAGGTATGTTTGAGGCCTATATGGTCCCACTTGGTCTTCTAAGGTATGTTTGGGGCCTATGGTCACACTTGGTCTTCTAAGGTATGTTTGAAGCCTATATGGTCACACTTGGTCTTCTAAGGTATGTTTGAGGCCTATATGGTCCCATTTGGTCTTCTAAGGTATGTTTGGGGCCTATGGTCACACTTGGTCTTCTAAGGTATGTTTGGGGCCTATGGTCACACTTGGTCTTCTAAGGTATGTTTGGGGCTTATATAGTCACACTTGGTCTTCTAAGGTATGTTTGGGGCTTATATAGTCACACTTGGTCTTCTAAGGTATGTTTGGGGCTTATATAGTCACACTTGGTCTTCTAAGGTATGTTTGGGGCCTATATAGTCACACTTGGTCTTCTAAGGTATGTTTGGGGCCTATATAGTCACACTTGGTCTTCTAAGGTATGTTTGGGGACTATATAGTCACACTTGGTCTTCTAAGGTATGTTTGGGGCCTATATAGTTCCACTTGGTCTTCTAATGTATGTTTGGGGCCTATATAGTCACACTTGGTCTTCTAAGGTATGTTTGGGGCCTATATAGTCACACTTGGTCTTCTAAGGTATGTTTGGGGCCTATATAGTTCCACTTGGTCTTCTAATGTATGTTTGGGGCCTATATAGTCACACTTGGTCTTCTAAGGTATGTTTGGGGCCTATATGGTTCCACTTGGTCGTTTAATGTTTTTTAAGTATGGTTTTGTTCTTGAATGGTATGATTGATTTGCTTGTTTTCTTTCAACCCCAGGTGCAAACCCTATGTGGCTGCAGATTTGTTTCTACTCATTGGTCAACTTAATGAACGTGAATACCCTGAGAAGAAGAGCCGACTAATGGTAGGTGTCACTCCTTTAATTTTTCTGTTAATACGTATAGGTGCAATTATGATATTGCTGTAGTCTTGTCACATGAGTTTTTTCAATCTATATTGTATACCAATGAATTTAACACATTGTTACTTTACTTCTTGACATTTCTGCATTGCAGATCATGTATTTCAATGGGCTTTACAAGCATAAGGTCATTGGGCGGGGCTTATAAAGGTCATTATGACGTCAGTGGGAGGAGTTATAAAATGGGTGTGGTTTGAAAAGGGGGGAGTGGCTATGTTTCGCCCTGTCGCCCCTCCAACTTGAAAAGTCACCAGCCGCCACTGCCTAGATTGTAGATCAATTAGATGCATTATATGATATCTAATGCTATTAGGACTATTATTCCTCTTAGTATGTATGGATCTATTGCAGGTTAACTAGTGCTAATTAGTTTACAGCTATAGTAATGTGACACTAATGTGATGCATGTGGATGTCCCCTAACCCCAACCATTGAAAACACACCGACATGGGGAGAACAGGATAACACAGCTTTATTTTTGGACACAGACCACAATCAGCAGTGGTCAAGACTGTGCATTCACAGAACGGTATAACAAAACTTTATTTTTGGACACAGACCACAATCAGCAGTGGTCAAGACTGTGCATTAATATCATGGGTGTGGTGTGGGCGGGTCCCGAGAGAGCAAGGGGCTAAATAAAAAAAAGGGGATACCTACAGGGGTCAATCTAATAGTCTAGAATAAGCATGATGCATAGCACCTACCAGGGTCACATGCTGTAACCGGAACCAGAAATCTCTCCATTTTACTGAAGAAACCATTAGAGTGCACGGCACTTACAACTTGTCTGGATCTGTTCAATTGAACAAATGATTCAACCTCTGGACTGTGTAATCCAATCCAGTTTCACACATACAGTGTGGTTTGTGAAATTGCCCACAAAAATGAATGGTCAACAAAAAACAAAAAAGGCGGAGGAGGCTAAAAAAAAATAATGACAATGCATGTACAGTACAGGGCTAAATACTGTACCAATATACCAACTCACCTGATTCCCATCTGCAAGCATTACTAACTATTAGCTACAGTAGGTCTCTGGATAATGAGTAATATGGGCAAATACCCATTAATATGGACAGGACACAAAGGTCAGCAGCCACATTCACTGTTTCTTACATCAGACCCAAGGATCTGTTCTCAGACCGATATTGAGGTCAGTATCACATGCTTTATTAGTGCATATATTAATGCTGGCTGTCATTAACATGCCATTGTGAGACTTTGCAAGTCCACCGCCATAGCGGGATTAGTCTACATTTCAGCTAACAACAATCATGTCTGAGATATCTGGCAATATGATAGCTTTAAGATTGTGGGAGCTACATGTTAAGGAGGGGGCTGTCATTGGAGTAATGTCTACCTGAGAGGCACTTGTAAAACCTTACGCCTCATATAATTCCTCCACTATGCTTGCAGATGCAGGAGATGCCTTCATGGGCCTGAATTGTACCTAAAACAAAACAAATGGAAAGAAAAACAAAGAGAAAACATAAAATCTAAGGGCCTAAAAAAAAAGGGGACTGCAGCATCCCTTCCCAACAGCATTCCCCAGTGACCATCAATTGGTGGCATGTTCAACCGAACCCTACGTGTCCACAGAGAAGAGGATCATGGACCATGTGATGGGAGGTAGCCATCTGCATACAAAATGTCACCATCACATAGGCAAAGATCCAAAACTCTGTAGCCAGGCTAGATGAGGTCAGCATTGTGACCAATAGATTGTCACTGAGGAGTGCTGTTGAGAAGGCACAATTATGTCCACAGCCCCTAGGTCCTCCTCCGCCTGGGCACAGGACCTGCATCGTCCGCGGCCGGACGCCGTCTCCTTGGTGGTGGGGGAGCAGGAGGAGGTAGTGGCACCACGGGTGGTGGTGGCGGCGGAGGCATGGTGGAAGGAGAGGAGGGGCCAGGCTGCTGTTGGCTGGTGACCTGCCCCGTTCCCAGCAGCCTGACCAAATGCTGCTCCAGCCTACGATGATGGCTCCTCTCCTCCCTAAAGCGCCTGTCCAGGCTGCGCCTCATGCCAGAGATGTTGGCATCAATCCTATTCACGACGGCCAACAACTCCAGCAGCGCAGCCTCGGTCGTTGGTGGTGGGGGCTCGGGTCCTGCTGGCAGGGCCGGGTGGGAAGATGGCGGGGACAGAGTGGGGAGGATCTGGGACCCGGCTGGAGACAGGGTCTCGGATGTAGTTGTCCCCGGTGGCTCAGAGTGTGGGGAAGGAGGAGCTGTGGCATATTCCACTCCTTCTGAGGGCCCCGGCGAGATGGCAAGTCTTTGGAGGAGGGGGACAGTCGGGCTCTGGACAGGGGGGCTGTCAACGACCACGACCTCCCCCTCCGAAGAGCCAGGGCCCTCGGATGAGCCTGTAGCCTCCTCCCCCTGAGCGGTCTCCTGCGGGGCGGGGGCTGACGGCCCCGCTCGTGGCTCATCACTGGACCCAGACCTCCTACTGGATGCTGAAATAGAGAAAAGAAAGGTACATGTCATTAGTATGCTGATCAATACATTGATATGTTTTCACTCCTAACTATCTGACATCTAGGCCTGAACATGGATGATTCTCCTAATTGCAACTCCCATTAGCTCTCATTTGCTAGATTGGATCTATTCTTTGGTTTCTTGTCTTGACCTCTCCTGGCTCCTAACACTGTCTGGATTTTGCCTGCGGTTTCACTCCTAACTATCTGACATCTAGGCCTGAACATGGATGATTCTCCTAATTGCAACTCCCATTAGCTCTCATTTGCTAGATTGGATCTATTCTTTGGTTTCTTGTCTTGACCTCTCCTGGCTCCTAACACTGTCTGGATTTTGCCTGCGGTTTCACTCCTAACTATCTGACATCTAGGCCTGAACATGGATGATTCTCCTAATTGCAACTCCCATTAGCTCTCATTTGCTAGATTGGATCTATTCTTTGGTTTCTTGTCTTGACCTCTCCTGGCTCCTAACACTGTCTGGATTTTGCCTGCGGTTTCACTCCTAACTATCTGACATCTAGGCCTGAACATGGATGATTCTCCTAATTGCAACTCCCATTAGCTCTCATTTGCTAGATTGGATCTATTCTTTGGTTTCTTGTCTTGACCTGTCCTGGCTCCTAACACTGTCTGGATTTTGCCTGCGGTTTCACTCCTAACTATCTGACATCTAGGCCTGAACATGGATGATTCTCCTAATTGCAACTCCCATTAGCTCTCATTTGCTAGATTGGATCTATTCTTTGGTTTCTTGTCTTGACCTCTCCTGGCTCCTAACACTGTCTGGATTTTGCCTGCGGTTTCACTCCTAACTATCTGACATCTAGGCCTGAACATGGATGATTCTCCTAATTGCAACTCCCATTAGCTCTCATTTGCTAGATTGGATCTATTCTTTGGTTTCTTGTCTTGACCTCTCCTGGCTCCTAACACTGTCTGGATTTTGCCTGCGGTTTCACTCCTAACTATCTGACATCTAGGCCTGAACATGGATGATTCTCCTAATTGCAACTCCCATTAGCTCTCATTTGCTAGATTGGATCTATTCTTTGGTTTCTTGTCTTGACCTCTCCTGGCTCCTAACACTGTCTGGATTTTGCCTGCGGTCTGTAACTGCATAGGCTGCATTGGGCGCACCAGTACATGGACTCTATTGCTTAATTACTCTTGGGGTGGCCAGGAATGACAGTGATTTGTCAGCTTCATGGATTTAATGATACATCCATCCATCCCTTGTTATTTCCATGGAGCTGACATGTCAGTGTCCTTGTTGGTCACCATGTGTAGTGTGTGTGATGCACATGTGGTGGCATGTTGGTGTATGTGATATTCACCTGAACTGGAGGCTGGGTCGTGCTGGGCCACCGGGGATGAAGCTCCAGCTGCGGGCGATGGTCCTAGAAAGTCCCTTGCGATCCTCTCCCACTCCTTATAGGCGACACTGTGTCCCTCCGCTTCTCTGGCCATCTTCCTTTTCACCGTGGCCCTGATATCCACATATCTGTGCTTCAAGGACCTCAAGCCCCTAGGAACCGTGGACACCTCCTTCATCACTTCCACTACCTCCTTCCAAGCCTGAGCCTTAGGCCCAGGCTTCGCTTCCCTTGCCACAAGGATGACGGGCCGGTCACGGATCGCACCCAGGAGGACCATATTCTCCTGGGGCGTATAATTACAGGCCCTGCGCCTGCCCTTGCCAATAGCCCCTTGCTCTCTCGACTGTGCTGGGGGACCCTGGCCTCCCTGCACTCTTCCTGAGGCCTGTCCCTTCCCCAAACTACCCCGCCCCCTGGGAACAGGCCCCTTCCCCTCTGTCCCTCCTCTCTTAGTGCCTCTGTCTCCCTCCTCCTCCTCCTCCTCCTCCTCCCCCCCTCTGGGGACCACTCCTCCTCCTCCAGGGACACCTCCTCCTCTGGGGACACCTCCTCCTCTGGGGACACCTCCTCCACCCCCTCCGGGGACACCTCCTCCTCTGGGGACACCTCCTCCTCCGGGGACACCTCCTCCACCTCTCCTCCACCCTCCACTACACTCTCCTCACTCTCCTCACTCTCCGCTCCTCTCCTCTCCTCCTCTCTCCACCTATCTCCTCCCTCCATGCTCAAATAATACAAAAATAAGAATAACTCAAAATAAGTGTAACTGTTATATATGTGATGGAAACAAAAGTGTATGTTCTATGTGTTTTTACTAACTGTTGGGGGATGCGGTGCAAAGGTTGGGGGGGGGAGGTGTGTGTTGTGTGTCCTAACGCTATGTATGTCTCTATGTGTCTTTAATCTATGTGTCAGGCAAATATGTGTAATGTGTAAATATGTGTAACTCTTACGTGTAAATATGCTAGTAATAAAATACCAAAAAATCAAAAAGAGTGCGCCTACAAATCAAAAGAACGATAAAGAAATAAAAGTATTACTGGAATGTCTGTTGGAAAGAAAAGATGTGTGTGCTATGTGTATTTAATAAGTGGTGGGGGATGGGGTGTGTTGGGGGATGGGGTGTGGTGGGGGGAATGGGTGTGTGGGGTGTGTGTCCTAACTATATATATGTCTCTATGTGTGTTATTTAATCTATGTGTCTTGCAAATATGTGAAATCTGTAAATATGTGTAATGCTTAAATGGAAGGACTTATGAAATAGACAATGAAAAAAGAAAAAAATAACTAATCTCCCTCTCTCCAAAGTACTAATCTCAAAGACTCTCTCCCACCTGCTCCTGAAACTGCGTGCTAACTCCAATGGCTCTTACAACACAGTCAGCGCATGGGTTTGTATCACTCACATTTATAAGCTCATACTGTCAATCAAATTCTTAGCTCGTACGTGATTGGCTGAGAGGCGTGTCTCGCTAGGACGTCCCCTTATCAGCTTGCGAGCGCGCCAACAGACTCAGCCAATTACATACGCACTTATAGTGTCAGGCCGCCAAGTGCGTATGTAATTGGCTGAGAGTCCCAATACATACGCACTTGGCGTCCCGCGTTGGGCTTCTCAGCCAATTACATACGCACTTGGCGTCCCGCGTTGGGCTTCTCAGCCAATTACATACGCACTTGGCGTCCCGCGTTGGGCTTCTCAGCCAATTACATACGCACTTGGCGTCCCGCGTTGGGCTTCTCAGCCAATTACATACGCACTTGGCGTCCCGCGTTGGGCTTCTCAGCCAATTACATACGCACTTGGCGTCCCGCGTTGGGACAGCCAATTACATGCGGCCAAGTGCGTATGTAATAGGTTGAGAGGCTTCTTGACCTAAAATCATCAGCTGGAATGCCATGTAAAGATCCACAGGTGACCAATGGCAAAGCAGAAATTAACGTGCCTAATACCAGATCATGCAATCAACAAACTATATAACCCCATCCCCAACAAGTCATCAGCATGTCTGAAACAGCATGGATGATCATGTGAGAGGGATGAGGGCTAGGATGAGTGGGCGTATGAGGTTGAGACGCTTTTGTGCAGATCAACTAGCACAGTATGAAGACCAGGAAGCAAGGTGTGTGATTGAGGGGGTGATGGGGAGTGGCAGAGAGGAATGTCTGGGAGTGAATGAGGGTGTGAGTGGTGATGTGATCCATGCTGGGGCAGAACCAAGCCAGGCAAGGGAATTACCACAGGCCATGCCTAGTATCGTGGGGGTGGATCAGGGAGGAGAGAGAGCTCCAGTAGCACAGGGACAGATGGATATAGGGCCACCTGCACCCAGGGAGGCTGACAATGTTGTCGGTGATCAGCTGCTGGGGGGAGTACAGGATGTGTTGGCTCAGGCAGAAGGGGGGGAGCCTGACCAGGAGCCTGACCAGGAGCCTGACCAGGAGCCTGACCAGGAGCCTGTGAGGAGGCGGGCACCCAATGTGTACAGGGAGAGACTCACATTAGAGGGGTTAACTGATGGGGAGGTTTATGAGCGTTTTCGGCTGACCCGTGCCAGTCTTGGGGAGCTCTATGAGGTTCTCAGAGCGGACCTTGAGCCTCGCTCACGGGCAAATAGAGCCATCCCAGGAATGACACGGATGTTAGTTGCAATACACCTCCTTGCTTCTGGGAGCTTTCAGACCACCCTGAGCATAGCCGGAGGAATGTCTCAGCCAAGCCTCTCGAATTGTCTGAGTGCATTCCTCCGTGCTATTGGTCGTAGAGCTGCCAGATACATCAGTTACCCTAACACTGCTGAAGAGATCTCGAAGGTGAAGTTCGATTTCTTCCAATTAGGAGGTATCCCCAATGTGCTTGGTGCTATTGACTGTACACACGTGGCACTGATACCTCCTAGAGAGCAAGAAGCGCTGTACAGAAATCGTAAGCATTATCATTCAATCAATGTACAGGTTGTTTGCGATGCGAACATGCGCATACAAGGTGTGTTTGCAGGCTTCCCGGGAAGTGCTCACGACGCCTATATCCTGCGTGCATCCGGAATATATGACATCTTTGAGTCCGGCAGATTTCCATCCGGATGGCTACTGGGTGAGTACACATTAGTAATGGCAGTCAACCATATCTTACTATGTAGCGGATGGCACTGGGCTGTCCTGCAATTTACTGTGAATAAGCTGCATTCGCATAACTGTATGTTGTACTTGTGTTAAAAGAAATGTATGTTGGTTTTATGCTCTGTAGAATATTAGCCAGACTTTTGCAGACCTAGGCTAATAGATAATCCTATTACAGAGACTCAAGAGATAAGAAAGTTGTAAAGGATCCTTGCATTTTCCAAAGTGTTTTCATTCTTTGATAAGAACAAAGAAGAATGATCTAATTAATGTCTGATTGTATCCAAGTTGCCAGGGAGGTGTGACTCACCTATTGTCCTATATGTGTATTGTATGGGGGATATGTGCAATGTCTGTGTGTTATGTGTAAAAACATACTTTTACTAACTTTTGAACCCCTGGTCTGATTCATGCCATTTTTGTATATGTTGTTCCCCTGGGTGAGAGCTATTGAATGGTGTGGGACTTAAAGGTGTACCCCCTGTATTTGGGGTACATCCAGAATGTGGTTAAAATTGGGTCTGTTTTAATTGTGTTACCTGTTATCTGAGGGGAGGAGAAGTGGGGGTTGAACCATGTAGATAATTGGCTGTGATAATTATGTGGGTGTAGCCCTTCAGAGGGCACCATGGCATAAAAGGAGATTCCCTGTCATTAAAGATGTAGTTCTGCTCCTGAAACTGTGTGTCGTCCAGTTATTGGGATTGCGGTTGGGATATTGCTATGATTTTACCTGTTGGAAACCTTGCCTGTGGATTTACCATTTACTTGTTCCTGAGCCTCACTGGGATTATAAGCGGAGATAACCTGGGGAATATTGCCTCTCCGCTACATACTATGACTGGATACAATAACACATACGGTACATCATGTTTCCCTCTATTGATCTGATGTTCACATGTGCATTACGGAGTAATACTACCAAAGCCAGAACAGAATAGCTCATTGCTGGCCAGAACCCTGTGTTAGCTTGGCCAAACAGTATGCAGTTCACAACAACATATGACAAAAACCATAACTGATTAATCATTAGATATATGTTCTGATGCATTCCATTGTATCCTGTGACATGGACATCTCTAGTCTACATAACGTGTTGTGTGTTCTTGTACGGCCTATGTAAGTGAGATGTCTTCAGAATTCATCTGATAGAGGAGAATTAATATTGTTTGGCAAACTTTTTCTTGCCTGAATATATCCCGGAATAAACATGAATTAGCTTACCTTGAAGTTATCAAAATCTCCAAGGTCTTTTGGCATTTGCGTTTGATCGTGTACGCCCCTGGGAAATTCCACCTGAATTAGCATCACATTTACGTTCACAAGAATACACGATCACTCTTCACCTCAGACCTCTGGCATGTGCTCGTTACAAGAACTGCAACAGTGACTTCCTGTGCTCTCTACCAGTAGGGTCGCAATATGTACCCTGTTGTATTTCCCTTGTATCTCCGCCTCATGTAAGTGTCCTGTGGGTGTGAACATCTGGATTTTCCATTTGTTGAAATTACATTATAATTGATCTGAAGCTTCAGATAGAATCCATGTGTTAATACCCTACTAATTATCCTATCAGATGCATCCATGATCCATCTCCCTTACATATATCTTTAACTGTGTATTAGCCACAGGGATGTGTTGATAGGTCATGATGACGATATTTGGCCATATGCTTTGTCAAACATCACAACATCCTATTCATATCAACATCATATTTTATTTACACCAGGTGATGCAGGATATGGGTGTTTGCCGTGGTTGTTGACCCCTGTGAGCAATCCCCAGACTCGGGCAGAGGCGCGGTATAATGCTGCGCATAAAACCTGCCGGAATGTAATTGAGCGTACCTTTGGTGTACTAAAGATGCGCTTCAGATGTTTACATTCCACTGGGGGTGCTTTACAATACAAGCCCCAGAAAGTTTGTCGCATCATCGTTGCCTGCTGCTGTCTGCACAATATAGCACTACAGGCCAACTGTCTGGGGGACATTGATGCGGCTCCGCTACCTGTGGAGGAAGAGCCTTTATTTCACCCTGAAGTGGATAATCTGCAGGGGTCACAACAACGTGCCCGCCTAATTCGTGAGTACTTCACATGTAAGTACATACCCAATATGCATGGAATACAGCCTAATGTATCTGGATTATGCCTAACTCCCAAATCCACCTTTATCCATCTCCCTTGTCATACAGAATTCCAACCAGTCCACAGTAGAGGAGAGTTCCCTGACGTTGTCAATGTTTGTACACTGGAACAAGCCACACGATCAGTTACAGGTAAGTAAGCACACATTCCCATACACATCTTAAGTACTGACGGTTAGAAACATCAATGGCATAGATAATTTGAGTGGATTATATATCCCACTATGTTCATGTATATATGCCCCACGTTACATTGTTATCTAGTATGATCTGCAATACGCAGAATTATTGTTAATTGATCCAGAGGAAGTCACCAAACACCAAAATGTGAAGCTTGGCCAATTGTCTACACAGGTCAGAAAAATATAACATTCCTTCCTGAGCCCAGATACTGGTGATCGTATTCATCCCTGGATCAATACTCCCTATCTCTTTATCCAGGATAGCCCCTAATGCCTGTTTGGTTTTGTAATGTAAAAAGATACCCAATCCCTTTTTAAAGTCACCTACAACCTCTACGGACCAGGATTGCTCACATTGTCTGATCCTGCAAAACCACATGAAATGGGATCCAAATGTTGTTGAAAAATACCATACACACATACTTTAGTCTAATTTGTGACTGTAATCCTAACATCATATTAACCTTACAGAGCTGCTGTCGTGTGTCAACTCTTCTTTAAACAACCTAGACATGGAAAAACATGACCAGCAACAGAACTGCTACATCAATGTAAGCTACATAGCGAGTATTTGTGTAATAATATGGCCACGTATGCTGAAGGACACAAATAACACATCAATCACTTTATTAATATCGGCCTATCTCTTTCCAGGATACAGCAGATAGGTAAGCGGTGATAACTAATGACGATCCACAGCGCACGTGTCCTGGTGAAACAAATCACCTCGTGGATGAGCTTGGGACTGCGTCCAAGGTAAAACACCACATTTGGCTCTCCACAGATGCATTAATGTGTAATCTATGTGATATTCCTACATCATTAGCCAGATGAGTAGCTCGTTTCCTTTGTAGGGAAAGAACAGTGAAGTCGTTTGTATGAAATGAGCAACATATATCGGTACAGTGGATCGAAAAGGTCTAAAGTCTACACACCCCTGTTAAAATGTCATGTTTCTGTGCTGTCAAAAAATGAGACCAAGATAAATCATTTCAGAACTTTCTCCACCTTTAATGTGACCTATAAACTGGACAACTCATTTGAAAAACAAACTAGAATCAGTTAAGTAGAGTGAAGAAAAAATCAAAAAAGAAAATCACATGGTTGCATAAGTATGCACACCCCTAAACTAATACTTTGTTGAAGCACCTTGTGATTTTATTACAGCACTCAGTCTTTTTGGGTATGAGTCTATCCGCATCGCACATTGTGACTTTGCAAGATTTGCCCACTCTTCTTTGCAAAAACACTTCAGATCTGTCAGATTGCTAGGCCATCTCCTGTGCACAGCCCTCTTCAGATCACCCCACAGGGATTTTGGTCTGGGCTCTGGCTGGGCCATTCCCAAACTTTAATCTACTTCTGGTGAAGCTATTCCTTTGTTAATTTGGATGTATGCTTTGGGTCGTTGTCAAGCTGAAAGATGAAGTTCCTCTTCATGTTCAGCTTTCTAGCAGAAGCCTGAAGGTTTTGTTCCAATATTGACTGGTATTTGGAACTGGTCCTAATTCCCTCTATCTTAACTAAGGCCCCAGTTCCAGCTGCAGAAAAACAGCCCCAAAGCATGATGCTGCCACCACCATGCGTCACTGTGGGTATGGTGTTCTTTTGGTGATGTGCAGTGTTGTTTTTGCGCCAAACATATCTTTTGGAATTATGGGCAAAATGTTCAACCTTGGTTTCATCAGACCATAACACCTTTTCCCACATGCTTTTGGGAGACTTCAGATGTTTTTTTGTTTTGAAAAATGCAGCCTGGCTTGGATGTTTTGCTTTGTAAAAAAAGGCTTTCATCTTGCCACTCTACCCCATACGCCAGACATATGAAGAATACGGGAGATTGTTGTCACATGTACCACACAGCCAGTACTTGCCAGATATTCCTGCAGTTCCTTTAATGTTGCTGTAGGCCCTCTTGGTAGCCTCCCAGACCAGTTTTCTTCTGGTCTTTTCATCCATTTTGGAGGGAGCTCCAGTTCTTGGTAATGTCACTGTTGTGCCATATTTTTTACGCTGTCTTCCATGGTATATCTAATGCCTTGGAAAGTCTTTTGTACCCTTCTCCTGACTGATACCTTTTAACAATGAGATCCCTCTGATGCTTTGGAAGCTCTCTGTGAACCATGGCTTTTGCTGTGGGATGCGACTAAGAACATTTCAGGAAAGACCAACTAGAGCAGCTTAACTTAATTTTGGGTTAATCAGAGGCACTTTAAATGATGGCAGGTGTATGCTGACTCCTATTTAACATGATTTGGAATGTGATTGCTTCATTCTGAACACAGCTACATCCCCAGTTATAAGAGTGTGCAGACTTATGCAACCACATTAGTTTTCTTTGATATTTTCTTCCCTCCACCTTACAGATTTCAGTTTGTTTGACAATTGAGTTGTCCAGTTTTTGTCACATTAAAGGTGGATATAGTTCTGAAATGATCTTTCATTGGCTAATTTGTTTACAGGAGTGTGTAGACTTTTTATAACCACTGTAAGTGACGAAGTAAGCGCTCCGGGAGCATGTGCAATGTAAATATTGACATGTTCCTTTTATGTTTCAGATCGCTAAGATTAGTCCCTTTCCACGGTCAGAACAAGGAATGATGAGCATTCCCACGTTCCAGGACTATGCTATTGTCACATTGCATCATGTATGTTCAGATGTCAGTCATCATGTGTTGCATCGGGTGTGATATCACATCCTCTACATCGCTTTATATGTACCTATTGCTTTAGATCTGCCATTCTCTCCTCTACTTGGACTATTGTGAAGCCTGTATCATACTTCCTTCCAGATCTCTTCCTCAGTGCTGATGTGATCCTCCCCGTACATATGGGGAACAGTAACTCTAGCCTTGGAACATAACTGTTAATGAGGTTCCGTTTACCTTCAGTTATGAATATGCAACAGCAGATAATAGAGATGCTCATTCACAGAACAGAATACACCTCGAACTGGCCAGTTGGTTGGTAGTTCTGCTAACACCTAAAATTATTTGGAACACACTGATATGGTCCTGGTCATGTTCCCATCTGAGTGTCCAAACTTATGTATGTAGAGTCTTCTCTCATAGTGCCATTTCCAGTGACATGACCTACGGGGGTTCTAACATTGACTGATTGAGCACTTCTACCTCTGCAGTTGCATAGGAGTGTGTGTTGCGCGCACACACAAGACTACAGATTACTTCTCCCCATGAGCATATCTCCTTCTGTATTGTTGGTTTTGAATATTGAATGTTATCCTGATATATTTAAGAATATAACTGATATTGCCTCACGTTGGCTGATGCACTGTATCTCCCCCCCTCAACTGATCATCTATACCAATGTCACCCCCCCTGCGTGCATTCTGGCCCCATGTCCCTATTTCCGTGTGTTACTGGAACTCTGTATCCTACCCACCTCCACCATGATACTGAGCATGCCTGTGGTAATTTGTCACTGTGTGGCTTTGTGAACAATTAAACCGTTTTTTTTCACTCAATGTTTGTGTAATCCTGTATATTTACCATGTAACAATTCAATTCCCCTGAAAGTCAGATGTGCTCATCACCATCAGTTAGTGGTGTAACTATTCGGGGCAATCTGCGTTGACATTACTACATAATCATGAATGTCGATTCATATCATTCAAGTTGAGCCCTTCAAGTCACTATATACAACCCTGCAGGTCTCTAGACCTGATTTCAGAATTCACACCCCTCCAACTTGCACCTACATGTATATTGGCAAGGGCCAGATTAATGTAGCATATGTATCTATGTAAACACACACAGATATATGTATTTAACAATGACACTTCATTCTCTCTGTATTGTCGCAACTAGAAAGCATGCTATGGTACAAACACACAGAAACAGTGATAACAGTATAACAATCATACTTTATTGCATACACAGAGTACAAACAGAAATAGACAGGAATGTGCATTAATATCATGTGTGTGTTGTGAAGAGATCCTAGTATGGCAAGGGGCTGTGGCAAATCTGAGGACATCTGAAGAGGAAACAGACAACATCATCAGGGTAATGCATAGCATCTCCTAGGGTCACATGTGGTCAGGACCCCACAGTAACCAACAGCATATAACACGACATCTAATCAACATAACCATTAATGCGCATACAACAACCATATGGTTGCCAGAATAAACAGACACTATAAAACAGGGATCATGTCATACTAAGCGATTTCACACACAGTGTGAATTGGTCAATAGATGATATGAATCTGGAAAACAGAGGTAGGAGGTGTTAGAACAATCAGAAGCTGTTATTAGAGTACATTGTTTTTGCTTTTGACACTACTCTAAACCAACTAACATGAACATCATCTCCGAGCAGTAAGAACCATATGTATTCTATCCTGTTCAGTCAGCCTTCCAGGAATATGCTTAGGATGTGGAATACGACAAGGCATGCTTCACTGTGAACACAATCCTTCAGCAAAATGTACTATCACTATCTATGTGGAATAGTTGTGCCATGCTAATATCACATCTCACTTCTAAATGGGTGGTACCAAGGCCAGACAGATTACACTGTTCACATTACCCCTAAACACATGCACATTGATCATGAAGTCAAACCCTTGAAATTGCCACTTTGGTTTGGATGACATGAAAAAACTGAAGCCAATTTCATAATGTTAACGGGATGGAATGCTATAAACTTATGTGGAATTGCTGGTTTGGATTAGCAGATAGTAATGGGACTGTGCAACTCGATAGCCTGGACACTGATCATTATAATGGAAGATCACACAGTCATGTTTCTTAGTGAAAAGATATGGAGTCATATATTTAATTTCAGAGCCATCTGCAGTGGGGAATAATCCTGATAGAATGCCCGTTGGGAACTGGTTTGAGTGTTTACTCACATGATGGTATTGTACTGCTCGAAGATGAATAAAATGTCTTCATAGTTGTGAGATTTGGCTATTAACACCTACAAAGACAAAAACAATGTCTCATTCCGAACAATATTATGATTAAATACAGCATTTAAGCTCAAGGTCAATCCACATTGAACATCAATTGTTAAAATGTTCAACATAACCAGACATGTACACACTCTGTAGCCAATATTATGTCAACATGTATAACAATCTGTATTCTGTGAGGAGTGGTCAGGAGGCCCTCTCGGATGGTCCTAACACCTCCTACTCCGAGTTAGCGGGCCCCCACCGTCTGTGCCCGCGGCCCGTCTCCCTCTTCCACGCCTTGGTGTGGGATCAGGGGGTGCCACTACAGCAGGTGGCTGGGGTTCATGGGTGGGCGATGTCTGAGATGAGGAGGCAGACATTTCAGGTTGAGATTGGACAACCGAAGGCTGGAGAGGTATGGGCTGCCGACGGAGATTACGCAATATTGCGCGTCTCTCCCGGCTTGCGCGTTCCTCATATCTCTCCATCCTTCGGTTGTGCCTCCTCATCTCAGCATATATGGCCCGTGTGGTGGCTGAGATGACCCGATTTCCAGCCAGGATGGCCCTGCTAACTGCCAATTGATTTGCACTGATGGCCAGCATTTGACTTGATAGCTGGCTTTGGGCCTGGTCCTCTTCATCAATGTGAGACATGATGTTCTGTAATTGGGCAGGGAGATGTGGCGGAGGACCTGGAGGTCTGGCGGCTGGCGGCTGGGCGGCTGGCGGCTGGGCGGCCGGCGACTGGGCGGCCGGCGACTCCGCGGCCGGCGACTCCGCGGCCGGCGACTCCGCGGCCGGCGACTCCGCGGCCGGCGACTCCGGGGCACTTCCTCCCGGGGCACTTCCTCCCGGGGCACTTGGGGCCGGTGCACTTGTGGCCGGTGCACGTCCTCCCGGGGCACTTGGGGCCGGTGCACTTGTGGCCGGTGCACTTCCTCCCGGGGCACTTCCTCCCGGGGCACCTCCTCCCGGGGCACTTGGGGCCGGTGCACTTGTGGCCGGTGCACTTCCTCCCGGGGAACTTGGGGCCGGTGCACTTGTGGCCGGTGCACTTCCTCCCGGGGCACTTCCTCCCGGGGCACTTCCTCCCGGGGCACCTCCTCCCGGGGCACCTCCTCCCGGGGCACTTGTGGTCGGGGCACTTCCTCCCGGGGCACTTCCTCCCGGGGCACTTCCTCCCGGGGCACTTCCTCCGCGGCCGGCGACTCCGCGGCCGGCGACTCCGCGGCCGGCGACTCCGGGGCACTTCCTCCCGGGGCACTTCCTCCCGGGGCACTTGGGGCCGGTGCACTTGTGGCCGGTGCACTTCCTCCCGGGGCACTTGGGGCCGGGGCACTTGTGGCCGGTGCACTTCCTCCCGGGGCACTTCCTCCCGGGGCACCTCCTCCCGGGGCACTTGGGGCCGGTGCACTTGTGGCCGGTGCACTTCCTCCCGGGGAACTTGGGGCCGGTGCACTTGTGGCCGGTGCACTTCCTCCCGGGGCACTTCCTCCCGGGGCACTTCCTCCCGGGGCACTTCCTCCCGGGGCACCTCCTCCCGGGGCACCTCCTCCCGGGGCACTTGTGGTCGGGGCACTTCCTCCCGGGGCACTTCCTCCCGGGGCACTTCCTCCCGGGGCACTTCCTCCCGGGGCACCTCCTGCCGGGGCACCTCCTCCCGGGGCCCATGGTGGAGCCCAGGCTGAGTGCGGTGCCCCGTATGTCGGGGGAGCACAGTATGAGGGGGGAGCCCAGGGTGAGGGCTGTGCCCAGGGTGAGGGCTGTGTCCAGGGTGAGGGCTGTGTCCAGGGTGAGGGCTGTGTCCAGGGTGAGGGCTGTGTCCAGGGTGAGGGCTGTGCCCAGGGTGAGGGCTGTGCCCAGGGTGAGGGTGGAGCACCAGATGAGGGCTGTGCCCAGGATGAGGGAGGAGCCCAGGATGAGGGTGGAGCCCAGGATGAGGGTGGAGCCGCTGAGGGTGGAGCCGCTGAGGGTGGAGCCGCTGAGGGTGGAGCCGCTGAGGGTGGAGCCGCTGAGAGAGGCACAGGATGGTGTGGCTGGTGCAGGCCCTGAGGTGGCCACGCCGAAGAGGGCCCGGGCATCACTTCCCGCTCCGTATGAGCAAGTGATGTGGATGGTCCCGGGCCCTCCTGAATGTCCTGGGCCACTTCAGCTCTTCCTGCCTCCTCCTCTTCTGAATCTGGGGATACTGCAATGGAATAAACATAGATTTCAGTTGGTTGCCATACACAATTGCCAGCTATGCATTTACATATCATTGACATCATGGTCACCTGTGAGTGACTGTGGTGCTTGTGTTACACAGATGAGCCACGGGCTGCATAATGAGCATTGTGGATCATTGCTCATATGAATGTGTACTGCATGTGCCTCAGACACGTGCTCTGCTGCATCTGCTGTGCAGTGTGTGAGACTGACCAATCGGACAAGTTTCCAGCAATGGTTGTTAATATGCAGCTGAGACATGGGCCAGGTTAGGACAGTATATGACACACATGCAGTGCTACAGAGTCTGTATCCACATATGCCGCACAGCCAAATTTTTATTCTCGATCGCAGTGGAGGCCAAAGTCAGGCCTGCAGTTGTGGATAGCCATGCTGCACCCAGCTGAGAATATCATTCTCCAAGTCATTAAGTCTAATTGACTCATCTGTTCACATAAAGGAAATCTACATATACAGGCCTGTGCGCAGCACAGCAAGTTTGACTTTGGACACCCTGCTCTATTGCAATTAATCTGGATATAATTAGAAATTGACATATCAGGGAGACAAATTATGAACATTATAGGTTTGCTACCAGGTCTGAAATGGTTATTGTCGCCCCATAAAGTTTTAGTCAACCATAGGGCTTACAGTGCTATTGGATGTGAATTATCCCAGTGTGTGGGCAGGGGTGTAGGATGCCATATAATTCTTGAGCAAGGGTGGGCAGGTTCGGGCCTGGAGGGCCACACAGGTGAGACAATCGCCTTTTCAGTCATCCTGATTGACTCACCTGTGCCCAAAAAGGATATCCTGAAAGTCCGGCATGTATGTGGCCCTCCTTACCCACCCCTGTTCTAGAAGGATACAGCTCATTATATACAACAGCCAGAACACAAGCCTATTTATACATACATACATACATACAGCATGATATTCTGAAAGTCCGGCATGTATGTGGCCCTCCTTACCCACCCCTGTTCTAGAGGGATACAGCTCATTATATACAACAGCCAGAACACAAGCCTATTTATACATACATACATACATACATACAGCATGATATCCTGAAAGTCCGGCATGTATGTGGCCCTCCTTACCCACCCCTGTTCTAGAGGGATACAGCTCATTATATACAACAGCCAGAACACAAGCCTATTTATACATACATACATACATACATACATACAGCATGTTATCTGCAGGCTTTTAGCCAGCCCATCCCCCCACAATCTCAGCCAACCATGTGTGTGATATGATACTCACGTTGCAGGGTGTTAGGACAATCTGTGTCCACCTGCCCTGGTATTCCCACCACAGATTCAGAAGGGATGAAGCGCATCACTGTCCTCTCCCATTCCTTGTAAACAAAAGGGACCGTGGGCCCACCACCAGTCTGACGTGCTGCTGCTGCCTCATTGGACATCTTTCTTTTCACAGCCATCTTTAAATCGTCAAATTTGTGCCGCACTAACCTCCAGTCCCTATTAGTAACCCCTACTGCCGACACAGCTCTGGCAATTTGGGACCAGGCCTGCTGCCTCTGGCTGGCATTAATGTCTCTGCCACCACATATAATTCCCTGGCGGGCACAGATTTCCCTGAGGAGAACCTGGATCTCCTCTCGGCTGTAATTGGGGGCCCTGGGCCTTGCCACAACCCGTTGCCTTACAGACGGTGCCTGGTCTTCCTCTTCTATCCCTGGGGCCGCTCCCTCATCCCCACTACCTCCCACCAAGGGATCAGGCCCCTGACCCTCTGCCCCTTCCACTAGAATGCCTAGCTCTGGGGGCACTTCCCTCCCCCCCTGCTCTCCTCCTTGCTCTCCTCCTCCTCCTCCTCTCCCTCGACCTCCTCCTCCTCCTCCTCCTCTCCCTCCACCTCCTCCTCCTCTCCCTCCTCCTCCCCCTCCTCCTCCTCTCCCTCCTCCTCTCCCTCCTCCTCCTCCTCTCCTCCTCATCCTCCTCCTCTCCTCAGATGTTCTCCTCACTCTCCTCCGCGCCTCTCTTGCCTTACCACCTCCTCTCCTCTAAACTCCTCCAAAACAAAATTAACAATAAAGCAAGATAATCTTTGTGTTGGTTTAGGAGGTAAAAAAAGATGCAAGTATTATGTGTAGTATTATGTGTGGGGGGAGGGGGGGGGGGGAGGTCTTGGGGGGGGGGGGTGTAGGTGTGCAGTGGCCTACCACTAGGTGTTGCTATGTGTACGTATTAATCTATGTGTGTGAATTATGTGATATCAGTAATTATGTGTATTGTAAACAAAGGGTTAAATTATCTGCTAGTTCAAAATTGAAATTCTCTCCTCTCTCCTCTCTCTTCTCTCTCTCCTTGCTCTCCAAAAACCCACCAACGCCTAGACCTGTGTGTCTACTTGCAAAAGCTCCAGCACAGTCAATTATGTTCTGTTTTTGGCTCCCTTTTAAAGGCATACTGCCGTCAGGTTAAGTGGTACGTATCACGTATTTCTCGCTCTTTTCATACGCAAAGGGATCCGAGATATCGTAACTCATGCGCAAATCCTAACGTTTACGCATTCGCATCCATCGCTCGTATCTCGCAGCACTTGTAATTTAATAGCGTCGGAAATGGTTTCATTTTTAAACTACGTAGGACTTGCGTTTTCACCTATTATTTACGCAGCTCGAATTTAATAGGGCCCTAGATCAGGTGAAACAAGATAATGAGTCCTTACAAGAAGAACTAAATGAGTTAGAAGATAAGGATAAGTTACAAGATAAATGAGATGGTTGTTACAATCGTTGTTTAATTGCAGAACAATTCGTTTGTTCAGTCCAAAAATAAAACTACCCCAACTTTTATGGCTCCCATGCAGAGTGTACTTCCCTCACCAGTTATCTGTTGCCGAGGCAGGAGGAAAGAAGGTTAGTCCAAACAGAAAGGTTAGGAAAAAAAGGAAGGATAAATCTATTAGAAGTCTACATGAGGATGTGTTACAGCAGATTGTGAAATTGGCTCAGGATGTTACAAAAGCTGAAATTGAAGACAGTGGTTCATCAGCCTCTGCTTCCGATTCCAATCCTTTTCTTCAAAAAATAGGGGTGTCTGGCCCCAAAAACATTCACGGTCACTTAATTGTCAATAGACTCTAATGGGAGACCTTATGTCCAAGGTTGTGTAAGGGACCACTCAACCAAAATGCTGCTGGATACAGGTGCTTCTGTTTGTCTGACTGATAAAAAATTACCTCTTTCACAGCCTCTGACTGTAACTCAGCTCATGGTTGCTGGAGGAGCCGAAATTCAGGCAGTGAAAGTTTGATAACACATGCACCACCACCATGAAGGTACAATATTAGGGGCAGATATACTAACTGATCAAGGATTGATGAAAGACCTCTGTGACATGATTTAAGGGGAGAAACAACCACATAGGGTGGCCATCATAAAGGTGAAAGCACATCAGAAAGTGTTAGATAATGTGCATGCCCAGAGTAATGCACAAGTGGATGTGATGGCAAAGGAAGCAGCAATGAAAGGAAAGCTGTGAAAATGCTCAGAGGGAGATGAGGAAGGAGTACAGGCTT
The DNA here is from genome assembly GCA_027410445.1 of Discoglossus pictus. Lineage (NCBI taxonomy): Eukaryota > Metazoa > Chordata > Amphibia > Anura > Alytidae > Discoglossus > Discoglossus pictus. Next base: position 269,492,919 of record CM050163.1, on the reverse strand, counting down.
GGGAATGTTATACTAAGGAATGCTAAGGAAAATAACCATAAGCAGTTTTTGAGCATAGGTAATAAGGACATGAATGTAAGTTTGCAAGATGAGCAAAAGAAGGATGAACAGCTACTAAAGATGTTTAGACAGATAGAGGAGTGTCTTCCTCAGGAGGGTTTGTGTTTACAAGAAGGTATCTCGTTTAAGGAAATGTCAGATGGTCTAAAATGTATCCCACCTAAGACATTGATTAAATATATTGTAAAGGAAAATCAAAGGCTTTTAGGTCATGTAGGTTGTCAGGGTACACAGCAAGCTGTTGAAAGTAAATATTGGTTTGATGGTTTGAAGGATACAGTAAGTGAGGTGGAAAATTAATATATTATCTGTGCACAAATGAATCCCAGACCAAAAGGTCAAAGACCAATTTTAGCCAGAGTACCAGTTTCAGAAGGTCCTTGGTGTGGGTAGAAGCACTACCTGTAAAGAGGGATAATGCAAAGAGTACAGCTAAAGCATTATGGGAACATGTTTTCTCAAGATGGGGATTTCCAAAGGTGATAGAGAGTGACAGAGGTACACACTGTACTTCTGCAGTAATGCAAGCTCTCTGTGGTATCTTGGGAATAGAGCATTAAAGGAAAGATTAGGGAAGTTGGTAGCAGAGTTAGGAAATAATTGGTTTGCCCATCTTCCTGGAATTCTATTGTCCATAAGAGGTTTAATCAGTAGAGCTACTAATTTAACCCCTTATCAGTTAATGACAGGAAAAGAAATGTGTCTAAATTTTCCATTCGATCCGTTACTTAGTACGCCAATGAGAGAGGCCGTACAAAAAGAACTGTTCTTACAAGAAGTTCAAGAACAGGTGCCGAATTACGGTACATAAAATTTGCAGCAAGGAATATGTCACCACCAATAGGAAATAAGAAAGGTTTACCTCCCTACGCTATTAAAGTGGGTGACAATGTGATGGGGAAAAATGTTAATAGCAAATCACCATGGGATGCAAATTGGGAAGGTCCTTACATAGTGATTTATGTTCTAAGTGAACAGGTGGTTAAGGGACAGAGATGCCAACCTCTCCAAAAAGAGGGAGGGGGAAACAGAAAAAGAAAGATTTTGACAAAGTCTAGATATGTAATAAAATTGGTACATGTATCAGTGTCTATTAAGAATTGACATTGCTTTTACTTGTCTTTCATAGGTCTTATTGAAGAATGGAAATTGATGTTGTCGTTACTAGTCATCCTGTTTGTTGTGGTGGTTGTAATCACTGGCATGTGTTTAGTTTCTAATGTCCATAGCAAACCGGACAATTCCTATTACAACAGTCCTCACTCCTACAATTCAATGAAGTATTCTAATTAACTGGACACTTTAAAGGGACATTGGTTTGGAAAAAGGGAAGTGGTGGAGAGAGAAATCTCATCATCTACCCTGAATGTTACTTTTGCTTTAATTGCTAATATGACTAGTAGTAGGAAATTTCATAAAGAAACGTGTGAGTTTTATTCATAATATCAAGTATGAGAAATTAGGGAGAAACCCAGCGTTTCAGGCTTCAGTATATGTGAATGAAACTGATGTGAATGAGGAACAAGTAATGTGTGGTGGAAGTGATGTTGTAAATCATATTGTATTTTTCTTTTTGGTAATGCAAAGGGATGAGGTACCACCATTAACAATGTTATCTTTGTGGAAAGATGATAGGGAATATGACGTGGGACGTTCATCTAATTCAGGGAATGGTGTAATTAGTATCTTATTAATTTCAAACCAGTTTTAGTTCATAAAGTTTTTGGGAAAAGGGTAATCAAAAGGGAACAGCCAATAGGAGAGCAGTGTTGTCACTGCTGATATAGGACTCATCCCTGCTTCCTGGCTATGCTGTGTGGTGTTGCCATAGCAACTAACATAGTGCTATGTCTGAGATCTTTCTCTAACCGGATTGGCCAAAACAAATTGGAGGGGGTGTTAACCTTAGTTTTAAACTGTCAGAAATTGCAATAGATTTTGCTAATTTCAAGGTAAGTGCTTAAATGTTTATTTTGATATTTTTTCATGCAAACATTTTTTTGAATACACTTCTGATTCTCCTCCGACAGATGCATTCATAACCCAGGACACTTAGATATCCCTTTAAGCTATGATTTACAGGTGCTAGGCTAAATGATACTGTAATTAGGGCTAATTTCAGGCAGAAAAGAGGTGTATATACTGTTCTAGGAGGTACAGGTTCTCTTTTAGAAGTACTGAAAGACTGTGGATGAGGAGATTTACAGGAAAAGTTATCAGAGATGGCTAGAGCTTCTAATTATTTATTTTTTTTATCACAGAGAGAAATTAATCAATGGGTATCTAGTCTTCAACAACACCAAATTCAAGTTCAGGTAGACTTTACAAACATCATGAAAGATACATTTAAAGTTCTAATACATCAGGAATATGAGTTGGGTGAAAATATATCTGGGGCATTGTTATGTTCTCAAGTGCAAAGTGAAATGTCAGCTACTTTAAAGATGCAGCTTTCTAGTTTATGGTCAGGTAAATGGCCTCAGTCTCTAACCGCATCCATACAAAATGATGTTTCTAAATTTGCCCTACAGCACCTAAGTTGGTGAACTGTATTTATGGGACCTTGCACATTTCATAGATGTGAGGTATATTCTTTAGTGCCATGGAGTGGAATTGAGGAAACTGTATTTGATATAGTGAATCTGGGGATTCCTATAGGTTCCTCAGATAATTATATTATTTTATATCCACAAATTATTTATTTGCATGTGATACAAAATAGTACGTCTAATGTTTGGCGACTTATAGCCACTTCGCATTGTACAAATAATTTGCATGTTATTTTGTGTATGCCGTCACAGTTAAAACTGGTGACAGAGCATTGTTGGGAAAATCAAACATCATGTTCTCTTGATGGGGAATTTGGAGTTAGTTATCCAGTATATTACCTAGGACAGGGAAGGGTTTTCTTCCATCTATGGGAGGGAATAGTGGTTTAATATACTCTTCATGATGGTTCTTTATTTTTTATTTTTTTATCATTATTTTTAAGACATTAAAAACATAAATTCATTACATTAATACAAATATCAGTACAGACAAAATACAAAAAACATCCCCATCGCCATTCACCCTCCGACATTCAATCCAGGAAACCTTAATAAGATCTATCGATATAATTTAATATAAATTCATTACATTTCGTTTCCTATCACAAATACTACATACATTCTGCCCTTATAATATATTTTGTATAAACGCAATTTTTGTAAAACATAAGAAAGAACAAGATAGAGAGATAATAATTTATTAGTTTAGTATATCTCTTGATCTATGAATCCATTTATCTATAATTAATTAAATTATTTTTAAAATATATCCATAGAATGATCCCAAATAGTCCAATCTATAGATCTCTTTCTTTTAGGACCCCCTATAACATCTTCTTTCATCAGCTCTCTGTTATAGTTTATTTTATTAATAACTTCTTTCCAGGAAGGAATTGTGGGTTTTTTCCATTTTTTTATTAATAATGATTTAATAATCAGTAATATATGTGATATCAATAATTTGTCTTTAGGGAATATATTATCTAGCTTTAAATTAAATAGGACTACTCCCGGGGTACAAGGGCAGTCTTCCCCTAACATTACGGTTAGGTGCTCACATCATTCTTCCCAAAACATTCTAACCTTACAACATTCCCACCACATATGAAAGGCTGAACCCTCTTTGTCACATTTCTCCACTATGTTGGAAAGGATGAGGTAATCTATCTTATTCATTATTATAGGCACTAAATACCATTTTTGTGTTAACGTAAAGTATAGTTCTCTATACATGTTGTTTATAGAGAAGTTCCTTATCAGCCTTAGAGCTCTATATCAATCCTGGTCGTCATACTTTTAGTTAAGGTTACCTTCCCATTCTTTTATACTCTTTGATTTTATAAATTTCCTGGATTTTAATGGGATTTTACTAATCTTTGTAATAAGGTATATTACTGGGCCTTTAATAATAATTTCCTCTAATTCATCCATTTTTAAAAATTTTATGGATGTATATCCCTTTTGCTTTAATATTTCCACCAATGATCTATAATTCAGCCATGAAATTTTTTTTAGGCCGAAATTACTTTTTAGTTCCCATTGTTTTATTAGTAATCCTAATGGATACAAATCCGAAATAAACTGTACATCAACTTTCTTCATTAAATCTACTTTGGATTTATATGATTCCTCCCTTAATATGTCTATGGGTGCTAATAATGAAATAACTCGATTTGGTTTGACTTTTCCCCAAAAATTTCACTAGAGACCTTATCCCTTCTGGTAATCCATTTCAAATTTCATCCTCCTCATTAAATTTTCCTAGTAGTGTTCTGATCGTCATGGTTCCTATAAGCTCTTCCTCAATTATTTTCCAAAATGTAATCCTATATTGATTATTCATGTTGATTATATGGGATATAGCAATATTTTTGTATGTCTCTTATATATCGGGAGTTCCTATACCTCCTAATTCAAATTTCTTATTTGCTATTATTTTTTTAACTCTCACTTTTTTACCTAAATATATAAATGTATCTATTGTTTTTTGAATTAATTTAATAAAATAGACTGGAACGTTTTCTGCAATAAATCTAAATAAATAAGTAACCTTGGGAACAATACTCACTTTGACAATGGCAATTCTAGCTGACCAAGAAAATCTTATTGTACGCCAATCAGAGAGTAACATCCAGATTTGTTTTACTATTTCTGTTATATTATCTATTATTACATTCTTGATATGGAAACTAAATCTTACAACCAGATGTGTAATAAATTTGTATTGCCAATTAAATGTATAAGCTTCCTTTAATGTGTTTAGGATTTCCATATTTACATTTTTAGATATAATATCAGATTTTCCTGAACTTATTCTAAAATAAGATACTCTACCAAATTCTGCCAAGTGTTGTTGTAGCTTGGCACATGACTTTATTGGATCCATTAAAGTCACTATAATATCGTCCGCAAATAGCATTATTTTATAGTCATTATTGCCAACTTTTATTCCTTTAATGTTTTCTGATGCCCTTATTATTGAGGCTAAAGGCTCAATAAATAGCAAAAATAATAATGGCGATAACGGACACCCTTGATGGGTCCCATTACTTATGGTAAACTTCTCGGTCTCATAATTGGGTTCTACGATATATGCTGAAGAGTGACTATATAAAGTTTTAATTGTTTTTAGAGCAAAGTCAGCAAAGTCAAATTTCAGTATCACTGCCTCTAAGAACTCCCAACTAACCCTGTCAAATGCTTTCTCTGCATCAAGTGACAGGATCAATATGGGAGCTCTTTCTTTTTTTGCAATAAACATCAAGTCCATTAGTCGTCTGGTATTGTCGGGGGCCTGATGGCCTCAGACAAAACCAAACTGATGCAAATGTATTAGTTTAGATATTATGCTCTTTAGCCAATTAGTCAGAATTTTTGCGTATACTTTTAAATCAATATTAATAAGTGAAATGGGACGATAACTAGTAACTTATAATATAAATGGTCAAACCCATCTGGGCCTGGAGCTTTATTTAATTTGCCTTTTTTAATTACCTCGTCAATTTCCTCCAGGGTAATGTCTCTGTTTAGGGAGCTTAACCTTATCCAAAAATGTAAAATAAATTGTTTTTTTTCATCCATACTAGGTTTTTTAAATGTTGGCTTTTTGTTAAGATTATATAGTGAGCTATAAAATTCCTTCATAATTTCCCCAATCTTATCGGGATGAGTATATACAATATTATCCATACCCCTGAGACCAATAATGTTATTTAGATTTGTTTGCTTCTTTAATTTGTTTGCCAAATATTTACTTGTTTTATTTCCCAGTTGAAAGTGGGACTGTTGAAATCTCCAAATCAAAGAATCTGCCTGATACTGTAAGAGTTTATTTATTTTAGTATTTAGTTTAGAGATCTGCAGAGCTCCCTCCTCACTAGGGGACAATCTGTTCTTTCTCTGCTGTTCTTCTAATTCTATATATAGAAGTCTTAAAGGTTTTCCCCTTGTCCACTGTTTTCCTATTGTTTCAAAAAATATTCCAATATTTCTTAATTTTTAAATAGAATCGGATCTAGCATCCATTTTTTTATATTTCTATTTACTTCTACATCTTCTAAATTGGTATATAGCATAGAATGGTCTGACCATGGTGCTATACTTATTTCTATATCCTTGACCATTTTTAAGGTATATACATCGATAAAAAGATAATCCAGTCTTGAGTAGGAATTAAATCGATTAGAAAAATGGGTATAGTCTTTTTCATATGGGTGTAATATTCTACAGGAGTCCCAAAGGTCGAAGTTAGACATCTCATGTATAAATTCTCTAGATACTTTATTAACCTGACTTTCAGATTTTTTTTTCAGTTTGCTAATTCTATCATTTATAGGATCCATCAACATATTAAAGTCACCTCCAATAATTATCAGACCCTTTCTTATTTTTTTAATTTATTTAAATATCTTTTTCAAATATCTGATTTGATTGGTATTTGGCAGATATATATTAACGAATGTCATGAATTTTCCATTAATGGAACCACACCATATTCTTAATCTTCCCAAAGGATATATCATTCTAACTTCCTCATATACTTTTAGCTTATAGCTGAAAAAGATTGCTACACCTCGTGAGTTTTTATTATATGTCGAATCAATCCTAGTATTATAACTTTGATTATAAACATGTTTTAATGAATCTTTACTCCAATGTGTCTCCTGTAATAACAAGATATCTGCCTTAATTTTAACATAATTATTGAAGGCGATTCTCCTGGTTGTCAATGAATTTAATCCATTTACATTATGAGTTATTATTTTAATCATAGTTAAGTTTCTTTATCTATTGTCTTAATTCGCTTATACATTCTAGTTTTCTTGCTTTCAATAAGTTTTGTGTCTACCTTTCCTCTTATCCGATACATTTTCCCATTAAAACTTTGGATTTCTACCTTGTTTCTTATGTATTTTATTAATTTACTTTATCTCTCACTAGCATTTCTGACATAACTTTTATTATTATTGCACTTATATCTCTGTGAAAATTGGGGAACGCATTCGTTCTCACATCCGTACCTCTACCATACATCTTCTGACTTGGACTTAGTCTAAGGGCATTTATGCCTATTTTAGAAAACGTAACGAGGTTATTAAACCTTCCCGGTTGGTTGTGAGGTCATATTCCTTCTCTTCCTTCTTTCAACCCTTTCCATGATTTTAAAACACTTTTCCTCCTCTCCTCTTCCTTTATCCCTCTGTCCATCTCTCTTTCTTCTTTCTCCTATCCATTCTTTATACCTCTTGTCATATAGCTCTTCATGATTATCGAAATACAGTGTTAACAAAGAGGACATGGAGTACAAGCATACCTCTCCAGATGAAATTAAAAAAAAAAATTGGCCTTTTTTGTGTTTTGTTGCCTCACAATCTGGAATTAACATGGATTGTTTGAGGATTTGCATCATTTCATTTACAGAACATGCCCACAACTTTGAAAATGTTTTTTTTTTATTGTGAAGCAAATAGGACAAAATAACAGAAAAAGTCAATGTGCATAACTATTTACCCCCCTAAAGTCAATACTTTGTAGAGCCACCTTTTGCGGCAATCACAGCTCCAAGTTGCTTTGGATAAGTCTCTATGAGCTTGCCACATCTTACCACTGGAATTTTTGCCCATTCCCCTTTGCAAAACTGCTCCAGCTCCTTCAAGTTGGATGGTTTGCGCTTGTGAACAGCAATCTTTAAGTCTGACCACAGATTTTCTATTGGATTGAGGTTTGGGCTTTAACTAGGCCATTTCAACACATTTACATGTTTCCCCTTAAACCACTCATGTGTTGCTTTAGCAGTGTGTTTGGGGTCATTGTCCTGCTGGAAGGTGAACCTCCATCCTAGCCTCAAATCACGCACAGAATATCACAAGAATATCCCTGTATTTAGCACCATCCATCTTTCCCTCAACTCTGACCAGTTTCCTAGTCCTGGATGCTGAAAAACACCCCCATAACATGATGCGGCCACCACCATGTTTCACTGTGGGGATGGTGTTCTTTGGGTGATGTGATGTGTTGGGTTTGTGCCAGACATAGCGTTTTCTTTGATGGCCGAAAAGTTCAATTTTAGTCTCATCAGACCTGAGCACCTTCCTCCATACAATTTGGGAGTCTCCCACATGCCTTTTTGCAAACTCAAAACATGCCATTTTGTTTTTTGCTGAAAGTAATGGCTTTCTTCTGGCCATAAAGCCCAACTCTGTTGAGCAAACGGCTTATTGTCATCATATGTACAGATACTCCAGTGTCTGCTGTGGAATCCTGCAGCTCCTCCAGGATTACCTTAGGTCTCTGTGCTTCCTCTCTGATTCATGCCCTCCTTGCCCGGTGCGTGAGTTTTGGTGGGCGGCCGTCTCTTGGCAGGTTTGCTGTTGTGCCATGTTCTTTCCATTTGCTTATAATAGATTTGATGGTGCTCCTGGGGATCATCAAAGATTTGGATACTTTTTTATAACCTAACCCTGACTTGTACGTCTCAACAACATTGTCCCTTACTTTTTTGGAGAGTTCCTTGGTCTTCATGGCAGTATTTGGCTAGTGGTGCCTCTTGCTTATGTCTTGCAGCCTTTGTAGCCTTTCAAAAAAGGCGTGTATATGTAATGACAGATCATGTGACACTTGGATTGCACACAGGTGGACATGATTTCACATGATGTGACTTCTGAAGGTACTTGATTGTACCAGAGCTTTTTATGGGCTTCATAACAAAGGGGGTGAATACATACGCACATGCCAATTTTCTGTTTTCTATTTCTAAACAAAAATTTTATGTATATATTTTTCTCATTTCACTTTACCAACTTAGACTATTGTGTTCTGATCCATCACAAAATTTAGATTAATAAAACATTGAACTTAAGGCTGTAACGTAACAAAATATGTAAAAAGGCAAGGGGGATGAATACTTTTGCAAGGCACTGTAAATGGAGATTTGAAACACCAGTTGTCAAGAATATTACAGTCTCCTTTAATTGGAAGGGTGTGGTAGATTTTAGTGACTCTAATCTTCCTCTAGGTATTGGTAGACAACTTAAGGAATGGCTATTAGATGTTGGAAAAGACAACATATTGTTGAAGGAGTTGAAACAGGAGGCTTTTAATGCTGCCATTGTTGTGAAATGATCAAAAACAAATAACTGATGTTATTCATAAATTAAAGGATGCAGAAAGAGCTTCATGGTGGGAAGGAATGTTTGGATATAGTCTTATTATGACGTATTTTCTAAGTATATTAATACATCCAGTAATTATATTGTTAGTAGTTATAATTATATTATGTACTAGCGACTTGCCCGTCAAAAAATGACGGCAATGAGATGTGTATGTTAGGAAAGTTGTTTAGTTATTAATATATATATGTGACAGTTGTATTGTGATATTAAAAGATGTTTAGTTTTGTAAAATGTTCTCTTGGTGAACAATAATTTGTAAAGCATTTTGTATTAACATTTGAATGTAATAATAGTGGAACTTGAAATTAATCATTATTGTAAACTTTAGGCAATGGTTTGTTAACATGCAATTTTTATGTGAAGAATTGTTAACTTCAATATACATGAAAATTCGGAGGAAAGCAAACAGTAAAACCCCTTGTTGAAACGTACATAATTTTAACCTGAACTTAGTAATATATGTAAGTAAGAAACTTGAAAGTATATATATTTTTTAAACTTTAACTTTATTATTTGTGTAACTTTGGAACTTGACAAAACATTTGTATAACTTTGAACATTATAAACAGTAACATAGTGAATACATTTTTTAACATAATTTTGTATTAAAAGTATTAACATTTGAATGTAAAAACAGTTTAAGTTTAAAGTAATCAATATTTTAAACTTGAGGCAATGGTTTTTTAACATGCAATTTCTATCCGAATAATTGTTAACTTCAATATAAATTGAATGCAGAGGAAGGCAAACAGTGAAAACTCTCTTTAAAATGTACCCAATGAAATAAATTCCTTCCTGACCACATGAACTGTCGATAAACATTAATACAGGGAGTAATCTTAACATAACAGACAATATTTACATTGTGTCTTAAAACGTGGTTGAACTTTGTAATATGTTGAAGTAAAGACCGTTAAAATATTGTTTTCCCAACTTGTAACATTAGAAACAGTAACATAGTTAATTAACATTTTAACATAATTATCACATATATAGTTGCAAGGCAAGTGTTTTGTGAGGTGAATCATCCATAAAGAGTCTTTCCATAAATTATGACTGAAATTTTTTCTTGTTTATTATTTTTGTATGTTTTTTAATTTGTTTTCCTTGTGTTTTCTTTCTTTATTGAAAAGTTATAGTACTTCATAGTAGACAATGTTTTTAGTAAAAATACATCCATCGTCTAATAAATCACCTTGACTTTCATTCTTTTCAATGTAAACTTTAATAGCCTGTGGATTTTTGCACCGTGACAACGCAACGTACAATTGACCATGTGCAAATACTGTTTCTTCCAGGAAAATACCCACAGATTTGAAAGTTTGACCTTGTGATTTATTGATGGTCATGGCAAATGCCATATTAATGGGAAATTGTCTTCTTTGAAGTATAAAAGGGAGACTACTTTCACTTGGTGCTAAATCTATTCTTGGTATGAAAACTCTCTCTCCTTTATGGGTCCCAGTTAAAATTTCCGCATCTATAAAATGGTCCTTAAATTGTTGAACAATTAATCTTGTCCCATTACATAGGCCTTTTTTGGGGTTCATATTTCGCAGTAACTTAATAATAGCACCTTTCTTTAGCTGCAAAATATGTGGTGGCATTCCAGAAGGAGTTAGTGAGTTTATGAATTCAGTAGAAAAGTTAGCCTGACTTTCATTGTCATCAGCAAGTACAGAATCAGCACTGTGATAATTTCTTTGTGGTGCATTAATTTTTTTTAAGATTTCATTATTGAGGAATAATGCATCCTTATTTTTACACGTTAGTATGACTTGGTTGGCAAGCTCGGAATATTCCTGGTTATTTATGCTCCCTTCAAATATAGCGGATATAATATCTTGTTGACAAATCATATGAGGTGGGATCTCTACAGTGTCGTCAGGTAAATGTGGTATTTTTTCTGTTCTGCCTTCTCCAATTTTAATAAGCCAATCATTGAAATCAGTTTGGCCTTCTGATCTCATATTTTGTTTCAGTTGAAGATGGGTAAAATGTTTCCATAGTGTACTTGACTTTATACATGTTTCAATAATGTCAGTTCGATTTCCATGTACAACGACAGGTAATGTTTGTCTAAAATCGCCACCTAACAACATTACCTTTCCACCAAATGGAAAAGTATTATCCATGACTTCACAAATAAAACGGTCAATACATTGGAGGGCATAGCATGACATCATTGTGGCCTCATCTATTATAATTAATTTACATTTGTTCAATTTCTTTGCTTGTAATGATGTCATGCGAATATCTGACACAGAAGTTTCTAAAATAGGCACTGGCAGTTTAAATCCACTATGAACAGTTATTCCACCTTCTAATAAAAGTGCAGCAATTCCAGTAGTGGCAAACGCCATTGCTATTTGACCTTGTGCTCGTACTGAACTCATTAATAAATTATACAGATAGGTTTTTCCTGATCCGCCAGGTCTATCAAGATAGAAATAACGCTCTGTCACCATGTCATCATCTATTGCATTTTTAATGGAATTAAATGCTTGCAATTGTAATGTATTTAAAGTTGCAAGTCTTTCTTCTGTTCTTTCTGCTTGTAGTTGAATGTCATAGTCTTCAAAGTTTATGTCATCTATAAGACCTGGATCAGGCAAATTAAAACTTGCACAACTTAATCCATGGGTTAAAAATACTTCTTGGATTTCCATTAACGCTTTTAAGTGTGCAAAGGGTTCATTGTATCTTCGCATAAAGTCTTCAGCCATATTACTTTTAAAAGTCTCCCACAAAGCTAATGCATTTGGAGCATTTGAGAAGATACAAATAAAAGCAAATTGTTCTCTCATCTGTCGTGGCATTTGACATTGTGCTGCTTCTTCTAAACATCTTTCCCATTCTGTATCATCCGATAGTAAGTTTCTATGTCTTGCAGCTAAATGGAAGGATTCATATACAATGTCATTAACAGTTCTTAAGTGTTCAAAACTTTGTGCTCCAGGAACATTTAAAAGTAATATCCGTAAGCAAAAACGTTCAACATCTCTTGGACTGACTGTGTAAATTCTTGGAATTATTTTATTGCCTCTGCTTTTTCTTGTTCTCCATAATCCATTCACAAAAACATAGTGATATGGAATTTCAATATATAAGTATTGTGTTGCTTCAGAATCAGTGGAATTTAATGCAAACCATGCAGTTAGTGTAGTGTGACGATCTTCACTTTGGGCCAATGCATTCATTTCATTTCCAGCATGGAAATAGACTAAATGTTGTTGTGGCAAATGTACTGCTAACCTATATACTGCATGTGATCTATCATGCATTTTAAATTTTAAAAGCCGCCACATAGCTTCTGGCGCACTGACATAGCGAGCATCTACATGAGATGCAAGTTCAACATGTACTAACTCACTACATTCAGGGTTGTCTGCACTTTTGACGAATACAGTAGCTGCATCGTAGCCTTTGTAAATATATTTGTAGACATATTTAATGGATTTGATGGAAGTACAGGCTTCTACGTTGATGTGGGCATTGTACTTCATGAGTAAATGTGGATTGTAGGGTACTACATATCTATTGTCCACTTTTTTTCCACGAATAATGAAACTATCTCCTTCTCTTCTTTTATAAAGTGGATATCCATCACAATTGGCATAGGTTTTGTCTCTATAATATTTTGGAAATTCTTTTGAACATTTATTATTTTCCATACATGGTGATTGTGGATTAAGGTCACCACAGGGTCCATGAATCATGCGATGAGTAACAATCTCATATAGTCTACCATATAGTTCTGGATCTGGTAGTTCAGCAACAATGACTGCATCCAGTTTGTCCGAAGTATCTAATTTATCTTTTTCTTGAAGTATTATTAGAAGATGTGTATGTGGAAGGCCTCTTTTTTAAAATTCAATGGTATATACATAAGCAAGACATTTGCCAAATAACTGATTTAAAGTGAAGTCACGTATTAATTCATTTAATTTAATCTTAAAAACTCTGGCTACTAAATCTGGTTGATCTGAAGCACTTTGTCCAAGAAGTAGATTTTGATTAATTTCTGGCCATTGTGGATTACATGTAAATGTCAGAAATATATCAGGTTTGCCAAATTTGGTGACAATAGCCATAGCATCATTGTATCTTTCTCTCATATTTCGAGGAGATCCTTGAAAGGAAGATGGTAAAATTATGGCTTTGCCAGCTGTCATGTCTCTGCTTGTAGCCACGTCAGCAACATAGTCCATGAGTCCAGAATATTGTTCTACACGGAGTTTATCTTGTTGATATTTGATAAAGTTTAAATTATTTGCCTCAACTTGCAAAAAAGAATCAATAATCCATTGTTGGGTTAGTTTTCCACCACATAAAATTGGATTAAATCCATGTCGAATGGCAATTTGAGCTACTTTAAATTCAAGCATAGAAACATTATTTCTGATTCTGGCTTTAGCATTTGGGTAACTGGGAAGTGTTAATTTTGGTTGCCAACCTGCTTCTCCGTGTGGGAAAAAGATGGGATATGTCATTGGATCTAAATTTGGACTTAAGATACTCATATTAATGAACGGTTGCTCCTCATTTCTGGGATATATTCTAATGTCTCTTTTAAATGGTGGTTCTCCTTCATCATTCTGAAACACCATTGCAACCTCATTTGATGTTGGCAAGTTATAACGACGTTTATCAGTATGTCTGTCTCTTTTAAGCACCATATTAACCTTGGGCATTAGTAATTGATGTCTTTGTGCATGAAGTAGTTGTTCATTTTCTACTTCTGCCAATTTTTTATAAGCTTTACTGTAGGGATTGTTGTCCATAATGTTATTTAGCTCTATAAAAACACTGTGTAAGCATTTTTTATTTTCTTCCATCTGCATACGTTGGTCAACAGCTTCCATTGTATCTAGGACATATAGTTGAGCGAATTTTCTTTGATCTCCTTCCTCTGGATGTAAATGGGAAGTGCGATGATAAATTTGTCCTTGGACTTTAAAACAGTAAGGACCATGTCCTGGTACATTAGCAGCTAATGTTGCCCCCATAGATGCAAAGGATATGGCACTATTGTAGGATCTTATGTTTGTTTTAAACATTTTGTAGTTTGGAAAAGTAGGTTCAGTCATAATGTTTTGTAAATAGATAGGAAATTCTTTCCTTTCTGGAAGTTTGAACTTGCCTTTTTGACAGCAACTAATAAATTGGCCATCTCTGGGTCTCTCTTGTTTAAAATAATAAGCCTCACAAAACTGACATTGAGTAGTCATGTCCCCACAACTATGAACCTCTACTGCTAAAGACTTGAGTAAAGGACAATTTGTAAAGCATATAGGATTTTGACTTTCATATTCATCAGGTGAAATGTCATATAATGTTTCAACAACAGGTTCTAAATGTTTAGTTTTTTTCATGGCTTTTCTTGGTATAGGTTGTATTGTTTGAGGTAAAATGTCATGTAATGTTTCATGAACCGGTTCTAAATGCTTTGTTTTTTTCTTTGCTTTTTTTTGTATCCCTTGTATTTTTTAAGCTTAAATGTCATCTGATGTTTCAGCAACAGGTTGTAAATGCTTTATTTGCTTGTTGTTTTTTTTTGTCATATCTTTAATTTCTGCAGGTGACAGTCTTTTGCTTGCAATTCTTTTACGTTCTTTTTCTCGTCGAATTTCCTTCTTCTCCGGTGTCTGCTGGCTGTCTGCTCTCTGTCGTCGTTCTCTAGCTTGGCGTCTTTTCTTTTCTTGTTTACTCTCGTTATCAGCCATGTTAATCTGTAAAAATAAAATAATGTATCTTTAGTTTATTTTGAGATGTTAAGTTTGTTTTCATCAAAAATTGTTATCAACAGTGTGTTTACATTTTATACTTAATCAATTTCAATTTGGTCAATTGAATAGAGGTCTAAATAAGGTCATCATATAATTTTTTAAAGAATTTTTTATTTAGTAAACATGTATCCAAAAGCAAGTTTTTCACTAACAAAAAAGTTATTAGAAAAAAAATGTTATGGTTTTATTTACAGCACTATTCAATTTGTCAAATGGCAATTCAATGAGGGTCTAGGACGGGAAATGGCCAATGCGAAATTGTATAGAGTCTGGGCCTCATTCTATTATCAGCCGTAGGAGATGCGGGGCCGCAAGGACCGGCCGCAAGCTATTCGGCTATTCTATTCCCCTCAGGCCGGGGATTCCGGCAGGCTTGCGGCCGGCTCCTTGCTATCCCTTGCGGCCGCTCGCGCCGGAGGAAAGCCTTTGATCTAAAACGGCAGCAAGAGTTTCGGCCGCAAGAAAAGCCCGGTTGCTGTTCTATTACTCCGGGAACCCTCTCTGCAAGGCTAAAAGCGAGCTGCAGCTTACTTGCAGGAAAAAGGTCCCGCTAGCACCAATTAAGCACATTATAAAGCCAAAATAAAGCCATCCTGCACTCTGAGAAGACTATAAAGTGATTGTAGGTGTTAGCAAAAATAGCACAACATTCCCCTACACTCAAATCCGTAAAAAAAAAAAAAAAATTTAATTTATGTCAAAAATCCATGTAAAAAGTCCCGAGGGCTTGGAGCACCTCAGACCCACCCACGCTGCGGCCGGAAAATAAACAGTTAATGTAAACTTGTAGTTGGGCTGATGTGCAAGCTTGAGAGGGGGTTGCTATTAATCCTCATGTCCCCCAATACGATCCTTAGCATTTACAGAGCTGTACAGTGCCGTCTTGAATTTATTTTTGCGTTTTACGTTTTCTGAGCTTACGGCCGGTTGCAAGATATACGGCCGGCGTAAGGGGAGATCCTTGCGGGGCCGTATACTTGAATTGCAAGATTACGGAACCCCCGCAAGGAATCGCAGCCTAGCGGCCATTTTACGGCCAATAATAGAATGAGGCCCTCTGTGTTTAGAGACTTTTTTTGGCCCTAAAAGACAAAGAAGAGATAGCAGAAAAATGTGTTAGTTATATTTTTTTCAAAGTTATAGTTACTGGTGTTTTTTTTTAAATTTTATTTTCTGTTGACATCGATACAAAGCTAAGATTTTTTTTTATTTTTCTCTTTTTTTACTTGTTATACTGTACCTTGGTTGAAGTTTGATTTCAAGCAGAATCTTTGTTGGTCCTGTGTTGAAAGCCTTCGTCCGATGGTCTGGTCCTGTGTTGAAAGTCCTCGTCCAATCGTCTGGTCCTCTGTTGAAAGTCCTCGTCCGATGGTGTAGTCCTCTGTTGAAAGTCCTCGTCCGATGGTCTGGTCCTGTGTTGAAAGTCCTCGTCCGATGGTGTAGTCCTGTGTTGAAAGTCCTCGTCCAATCGTCTGGTCCTCTGTTGAAAGTCCTCGTCCGATGGTGTAGTCCTCTGTTGAAAGTCCTCGTCCGATGGTCTGGTCCTGTGTTGAAAGTCCTCGTCCGATGGTGTAGTCCTCTGTTGAAAGTCCTCGCCCGCTGGTCTGGTCCTCAGTTGAAACTCCGGGTCCGATGGTCTTCACGCAGTATCTGTTGTAAAATAAAAATGAAAATGTTATTTGATTTGAATGTATTTGTATTAACTAAAAAATGACATTATTTCTGTGTATTGTATCTGTTATGGTGAATTTTTGTACTATTTATTTGTTTGTGCAACCTTTTCAAAATACTTTAAATGTATTTTTATATTGCATAGATAATTTTTTTATACTGTAATTATTTTTTTGTGAATTATTTTGTATATGATTGCACTGGTTTTAGCATTATGCTATTTTCTGTTCAGCACTTTTGGTATACTTATTTAGGCTTCTTTGTAAGGCTTATAGGTTGTTAAAGATTCTTAAATATTAAAGAAGAATATTAATTTAGTTTGCTATGTGTTTGTGTGAGTTTTTCAAAAATCCTGTTTAGTACACACCACTTTTGCTATGCTTATTTAGGCTTCTTTCTAAGGCTTATAGGTAGTTAAACATGAAATAAGAATATCAATTTAGTTTGCTATGTGTTTGTGAGAGTTTTTCTACAATCCTGTTTGGTGCGCACCACTTGTGGTATGCTTCTTTAGGCTTTTTTCTAAGGCTTATAGGTTGTTAAACATGAAATAAGAATATTAATTTACTTTGCTATGTGTTTGTGTGAGTTTTTGTACAATCCTGTTTGGTGCGCACCACTTGTGGTATGCTTTTTTCTTAGGCTTATAGGTAGTTAAACATGAAATAAGAATATCAATTTAGTTTGCTATGTGTTTGTGAGAGTTATTCTACAATCCTGTTTGGTGCACACCACTTTTGGTATGCTTATTTAGGCTTCTTTCTAAGGCTTTTAGGTTGTTAAACATGAAATAAGAATATTAATTTACTTTGCTATGTGTTTGTGGGAGTTTTTGTACAATCCTGTTTGGTGCGCACCACTTGTGGTATGCTTATTTAGGCTTTTTTCTAAGGCTTATAGGTTGTTAAACATTAAATAAGAATATTAATTTACTTTGCTATGTGTTTGTGTGAGTTTTGCTACAATGCTGTTTGGTGCGCACCACTTTTGTTATGCTTATTTAGGCTTTTTTCTAATGCTTATAGGTTGTTAAACATTGTATAAGAAAGTTAATTTAGTTTGCTATGTGTTTGTCTGAGTTTGTTACAATCCTGTTTTGTGTGTACCACTTTGTGTGTACCATATGTTGCATACTTTGGCCCTCATTCAATTGCAGTTTGGCCAATTCAATAGGGTCCTCATTCAATTAGAAGTTTGTCAATTGAATAGGGCTCTATATAAGCACATAACATATTTTTTTGACAGAAGTTTTTAGTTAGTGAAAACCTTGGTTTTGGATAGAGGTTCAGTAACTAAAAAGTTTGTTTAATTTTTTTGGTATGTGCTTATATAGAGCCCTATTCAATTGGGCAACTCGGAATTGAATGAGGCTTTAGGGGTCTAAATAAGCACATAACATATTTTTTTTAAAGAAGTTTTTAGTTCGTAAACATCTATCCAAAATCAAGGTTTTCACTAACTAAAAACTTATTTAAAAAAAATATGCTATGTGCTTATTTAGACCGCTATTCAATTGGTCAAATAGCAATTGAATGAGGACCTTTGGTTGCTGCATTTGTTATATAGTCGGGGCCTCATTCAATTGCGTTTTGGGCAATCGAATAGGGCTCAATATGACCACAGAGCATCTTTTTTTACAGAAGTTTTTAGTTAGTGAACTTGTACCTAAAAGCAAGGTCTTCACTAACTAAAAAGTTCACTAAAAAAATATGCTCTGTATTTATATAGAGCCCTATTGAAATGGGCAAATCACATTTAAATGAGGCCCTTGGCCATTAAAGATATATAGGTCCTCATTCAATTGCAATTTTGCCAATTGAATAGGGCTCTATATAAGCACATAACATATTTTTTGACCGAAGTTTTGGATAGAAGTTCAGTAACTAAAAAGTTCTGTATCAAAAATATGTTATGTGCTTATATAGAGTCCTAATGAATTGGCCAACTCGCAATTGAATGAAGCTCATAGTTCGTTTCTTTTTTTATACTTAATACTTTACCTTGATTGAAGTGTCGAATGACAGAGGGTCCCCTCCTGCCAATCTTAATCCGCCGGTCTTCTTGTAGTGTCTGTTTGAAAAAGAAAGTGAAATGGTTAATTGTATATTTCTTATTTTTGATTTAGCAAAGCATGGCCTTTTCAGCATGTAATGTATTGTTCTATCTTACCTGTTCTTCTTTGTTGGTGTTCTTTAAAAGGGATTGTGCTTCACAATGCACGGTGCAAATTGTTGAGTGACGCTGTTGATGCAGAGTCTGTTTGAATATTAAAAGAAGTAGAAAGATTGAGTTTTAGGTAATATATTAAATTGCACTAAATTAATGTCATTTAAATATACTTCTGTAATTATTTTCAATTAACATTATTTTTTTTGGGGGGGCTACACACATATGTCACATACATGAAGCACATTTTCAGAGTTCAATGTAATTTTTTTCTGTGCGTGTGACATATCAGTATACATGAATGATATTTTAATTGTTAAATGAACCTTATTTTTTGTTTTTGCCAACACACATAAATGTGTGTGTGACATGTGACTATAGATGCTACACATATGTGTGCGTGTCACATATCAGTATACATGACTCATATTTTAATATTACAATTTCTTTTTTTTCTAATGTCATTTAAATGTAGTTGTTTAATTACTTTGTTTTAAGATCATTTTGTTGCAGGGGCAATACACATAAATGTGCGTGTCACATGTCACTATACATGATACACATATATGTGCGTGTCACATGTCACTATACATAAACCCCTTTTTGATATTTATTTATTTATTTATTTATTTTGTTAAATGAACCTTATTTTTTTTATTTTTTTTGTGGGCCTACACACATAAATGTGTGTGTGACATGTGACTATACATGATAGAAATAAATGTGCGTCTGACATGTGACTATACATGATAGACATAAATGTGCGTGTGACATGTCACTACATAAATCACATTTTTTTTTTTTTTGTGGTGTCTTTTTAATAAAATGTAATATATTATAGCTTACCTCTCACGGTTGTAATTTGCACAGTGTAAAGTATTAAATTAGGAAACAATTCTCTTCTGAAGTAAGAGCAGCAGTTAACTCTGAAGTCACTCTGTTCATCACCTGAGTAGAAATGTAGAAATTTCTGGAAAGTAGGCAGTATTTATAACCTTGTAGAAATTTCTGGAAAGTAGGCAGTATTTTTTTAAACTTTCAAGTGCCTCAGAACGTTATAACGCAATACGCATGCGCTATTTGCGTTCCAGCTTACAATTTGCGTTCCATCCGCCATTTTGTGCGTAGTAGTGTTCAAAATGGTGTTTAACTGTGACTGTGGTACGTTCCGCATAGTATGTGTTTCATTTTTCCGAGTTACTGCAGTGTAGTTACGTCTGAAGCCTCGTTTTCGTTTTGTTTGGCGGCCATTTTTTCTGTCGATTAGCCGATTTTCGGCCGTTTAAACTCTTTTTTTTAACTTAAATGGACGTGTAAATTAACTTTTGGAGGTGCCGGATGCCCCCCCTTGCTGTAAGTAAGCTTTTTATGTGTTTGTTGTGTTTTTTTCTTGTGTTTGTGATGTTTTGATGCGCAGCGTTTGTAATGGGTCTTTCGCGGCCGTATTTTTTTCCGATGCGGCCGTATTTTGTTGCGATGTTGCCGGTTTTTTTGCGATATACGCAGTTAGCTTTTACATGTACGACACAGTGTATTTGTTTCTAAGTCGTGCGTATGTGTGTTAAGAGCGTGTGAAGGGCCTTTTTTACTGTTTTTTTGTTAAGTCTTGCTTGTGTGTGTCTGGTTGTAAGCGGGTGTGAGGGGCCTTTGAGTTTTTTTTTTGATAAAAAGTCGTGTATGGGTATGTGTGTGAACACAGCCGACGTTGAGATGCTCCCACCACCGCAAATGCGGACCCTCGCTTCGCGAGGATCCGCATTTGCGGGGACGTTGTTGGGTTTTTGTTGGCTGGGAGGTTGGGTTTATTTTGTTTAAACAGTCGTGTGTGTGTATGTGTGTGTTAACACAGCCGACGTTGAGCCTCCACCTCCGCAAATGTTGTACATGTTGTAAATAGTCTCCATTATCATCAGAGAAAACTTTAGTATGTTCCCAATGTCCTAAATATGTTTGAATAGTTAGGGGCACATGGGGTTCCCATTGCTGTGCCCCTAACATGCTTATATAATTGTTTATTAAAATTAATGTAAATATTATTCACTCCAAAATTCAGTAGGTAAAGAACAAATTCAATATATTCAAAATAAGTTATGCCTTTGGTATCCCAATAAGATTTCAACGCGTTGATTGCCTCACTATATATCATGTTGTACCATGATTCCACGTCCATTGTCACCAAGTATTCATTTTCGATGTCTCTTACATAGGATGACATAGTTTTGAATTCTTTCATTATTGTTGAATCATAGGAATTGTTTAAAACATTAAAATTGTTGGTTTCTTATTTACTAGAAACATATTCATTCTTTGGTATAAACCCATTAAGGACTGTTTTATTGACCAATTCTTGAAGTTTTAGTTGGATCTTCTGTAAGCTTTAAGTAACAGCTTTTATCATCTAACAACTTTTGTGTAGTCAAGATATAATCCATATAACATATATCACTTCAACATCCCCCCCCCACTCCATTATCTGAGGGTATAGTTATTATTTTATAATTTTCCCTCAAAAGTTTATAGGCGTTTTGTTCTTTAGGATCAAGATTATTAGAGGGTATCATTTTAGGATATTTTTGTCCAATTCCTGAAGTTTTTTTATGACCAATTCAACAAAGATCTCTAATGAGTGAGAGACAGATAATTAAGGTGTACTTTTACTTTGTCTTTTCATTTTGATTCAGACCTAAGCTTATTACTTTTATTTGAAAGGTTAATCACCTCAAGTGTATCATTTTGTTTTTTCAGTGTTGTTTATATAGACCTCCTATATCTCTGGTATACAGTTGTGCTCAAAAGTTTGCATACCCTGGCAGAAATTCTGAAATTTTGGCATTTATTTTGAAAATATGACTGATCATGCAAAAAAATATTTTATTGAAGGATATTGATTATATGAAGGCATTTATTATCACATAGTTGTTTGACTCCTTTTTAAATCAGAATGATAACAGAAATCACCCAAATGGCCCTGATTAAAAGTTTACATACCCTTGAATGTTTGGCCTTGTTACAGACACACAAGGTGACACACACAGGTTAAAATGTAAATTAAAGCTTAATTTCCCACATCTGTGGCTTTTTAAATTGCTATTAGTGTCTGTGTATAAATAGTCAATGAGTTTGTTAGCTCTCACGTGGATGCACTGAGCAGGCTAGATACTGAGCCATGGGGAGCAGAAAATAACTTTCAAAGACTTGCTTAACAAGGTAATGGAAGTTCATAAAGATGGAAAAGGATCTAAAAAGATATCCAAAGCCTTGAAAATGCTAGTCAGTAATGTTCAAGCACTATTTAAGAAGTGGAAAATTTGGGGATCTATTGATACCAAGCCAAGGTCAGGGAGACCAAGATAGATTTCAGCTGCAGCTGCCAAAAGAATTGTTCGGAATACAAAGAAAAACCCACATGTAACCTCAGGAGAAATGCAGGCTGCTCTGGAAAAAGACGGTGTGGTGGTTTCAAGGAGCACGATACGATGATACTTGAACAAAAATGAGCTGTATAATCGATATACAAGAAAAAAGCCTTTACTGCGCCAGTGCCAAAAAAAAGCCTGGTTACAATATGCCCGACAACACCCTGACACGCCTCACGGCTTCTGGCACACAGTAATTTTAACAAGACCAAAATAGAGCTTTATGGTCACAACCATAAGCGCTATGTTTGGAGAGGGGTCTATAGTGAAAAGAATACCATCCCCACTGTAAAGCATTGTGGGGGCTTACTAATGTTTTTTTGGGGGTGAGCTCTAAAGGCACAGGTAATTTGTGAAAATGGATGGCAAGATGAATGCAGCATGTTATTAGAAAATACTGGCAGACAATTTGCATTCTTTTGCACGAAGGCTGCACATGTGATGCTCTTGATCTTTCCAGCATGACAATGACCCTAAGCACAAGGCCAAGTTGATCCTCCAGTGGTTACTAGTTACTAGTACGTAATTGCATCTTTTCACTAATAGAGAATTAACTAGTAGCCGTGTTACTGTAACAACCCTTAGTAACTGTGGTGTTATATCAAATTAGAACATTGATTAATAAATATAGCTGAACAATCACATATATAGTTGTGAGCATGAGGGCTGTGGCTAACGCTTGCGGGCTCGCATAGCGAGGCCACCGCAATTGCGGCCCTCGGAAAGCGAGGGCCACAGTTGCTGGCAAGGAGCGCCTTAGGCGCTACATGCGCTGGGGGAGATGAGCGCCATAGGCGTTCATCCCTACGACCCCCTACGTCTTTCGGACCGCAAATGCGGACCCTCGCAAAGCGAGGGGCCGCATTTGCAGAGGTGGAGGCTCCCACGTCGGCTGCAATGAGCCGCAGGCGGGACTTACAATAGAATATTTACGTACTTAGCATCAAAAAATACGAGACACAGGACTTAGAAAAAAAAACATTACGACCTCGCAAAAATATGACCTTAACGCCCGAACTGCGCTCACATGAAAACATTAAAACACAATAAAAACACACAACAAATACATAAAAAGCTTACCCACAGCAAGGGGGGCACACAGGACCTCTGCAAGTGAAGTTACACCTCAATTTAAGTCCAAATTCCAGAGTTTAGACACACGAAAATCCCCTAAGCGAGGGGAAAAAATGGCCACTGAAAAAAACTAAAACGAGGCTACAGGACCCTAAACACACAAAACACCACCAAGCACATACGGATTTTGCAAAAAGCCGTACGAGGTACAAGATACACTATTAACAAGGACGCTACATCATAAACAGCCGTGTATCACATACACATTCGCCGCCATTTTACAACACTAACTTACACAATGCGGAAGTACACAGCTACACTAACAGCTTTTCCTTGCGCACACAGTCTATTTACGCTACACACTGAACACATTGCTGACACTTACACATCAAAACAGATTGTCATCTCTTCAGCACAATGCTTCCTGCATATATTACTTCAAAATAGGTAAAGTATATTCATTTTTTATTTTTTTCATTATTTAATTAGCATACAAAAAACATATACACAAAAAATACACTCTCACAATAAACACAAAAGCCATTCACTGCGCCACTCACAGCGAGCGCCAACGCTGCTCATAGCACACAAAGCCTTGCAATAAGTGCAAAAAACAGATCACCGCCAACCAAACAATAACACCAAAAGCGCCTATCAGACAAAAAAAATACTACAACCAACAGCCTCGCAATGAGATCCAAAGGCGCTCAGCGCGAGGCTTGCAATGAGTGCTGAAGGATCTCGGACCACCAACAAAATTAATGTTTTAACCAAACAGCATTCCCTGCCTTACAATTTTATTGCTGTAATTTTTTGACGGGCAAGTCGCTAGTCTAGTGATATTATGGAAACATTGGATTCAAAAGTAAACCAAAAGTTGACAAGTAAGTTGAACAACCCATTAATTAATTATGATTTGTAGTAATTTCTTGGAATAAAAACATGCTAACATGTGGCGTTTTGATAAAGTAAACAATTGTGATAAAAAAGATGTATTTTCAGTAACTGATTTGGGTTTTAAGGTTCTTTACAGACTAAACAAAAGTTATTTTGTAAGCAATACAAATCCATAATGATGACGTGAAATTAGCTTCCCACATTTCACAAATTAAAAGAAATATATTTACTTCCTTATTTCAAGGTTTGACACTTTTGTGATGCTTACTGATTGTATTTAAGGTCTAGATTGTAGAATAAGGCTATATATATTTATTTCTCGGAGCTGATTGTGTACGTCATATGCAAAAAGTGTGGTTTATATGGATCCTCCAGTATCTCTGCTAAATTTGCATATGAAACTACAAATGGTGCTTAGCTATATATACTTTTCATGAATAGAACTAGATTATATGTAAGAGAAACTGGAAAAATTCTGAACATGAATACAATACTGTCTGTATTATGCACTGTGCTGTGGATTTCATGTAAGTAACACTCCAGTCTGTCTGTATTTTATAGTTGCAAAAAAAAATGTCTCACCCATCTTTCTTTCCTCAGATGGTGAATCTCAGACTCCATCCCTGACCCTTCAACTTATGCAGTTACTCTTGGGCAAAGTGGAACTTTAAACTGTAATATTGGATCAAAGGATGAGCACTTGGTGTTTTTCCTAAAGCAGATTCCAGGAGAAGCTCCTCAGCTTATAATATACAATCACCATGCTTTCAGTGCTCCAAGATATGGACCAGGAATATCTTCAGATCGTTACACTTCCACCATAAACAGTGCAGCAACTGATTATCAGTTTATCATTCAGAAGACAGAGATAGCAGATACTGCTCTGTATTACTGTGTGAAGTGGTATAATAACCTCCCAGGATACCACAGTGATATACACACTGACAAAAACTTGTGTCACAAGTACTGAGATATCATTAGTATGTTGCCTTCTACCAATGTAACTTGCAGCTTGTAAATACTACTTGTAATTAAAAGTCCTTACTGAGAGCCTACTACTGTAACTGATAGTAAACTTAAAGTGACAGAGAAGAGGTTTTGAATATGGTATAATTTAACGCAATAATAGCAAGCATTTTATCAATTGAATGTAACTTAAAAAAACAGCATTTTCTTACAGAAAACTTATATTGGAACTTTTTAGAGGTACATCAGCCTCACTGATCCACTTAGTGCAGAGTGTTGGTTCTTTATAATAAACCAGAAATAATCAAATACTCCAGGGGCTCTGGATGTTTTGTTTTCAGACTAAAGCCACAGTAAAATAAAAAAAACTGAGCAAGTCCCAAAGGAGATCATTGCAAAGCAGGAAAGGTGCGGCAATGAGCCAAAGGTGTTCATGGAAGGGCCTGTAAAGTAGAAGGGAGAAAAGGCTCACAAAGGGCGCGCGAAGGCGCTCATTGCGAGACACGCAATGAGCCCAAAGGCGATCAGCGCAGGGCTCGCAATGAGAGCCGAAGGTGCTCAGAGGGACCGTAGCCTCGCATTGTGTGGAAAGCATTGCCTGTTGCTAGTTTTATCATTATCATAATTTTATCATAATACTAGCTCTTCAGTTTGTGTAATTGCAACAAACACTTTTCTTTGTCTTATGTGCAGAATATTCACATAAGCGACTATTTTTGCATGAGTGTTGGCACCTTGCTACAGTAATGGATTTAATTTTTTTTGTAAGATATGCACAGGGAGAGTTAAAAAGCACTATGCTCTAAAACTAACTCAGCACTAAGTCTGCATGGATTATTGAGCCACAAAACCCTGTTCCAAACAGAATAGTAACCACTTACAAATTACATCATAGTACTGGTACTATCAGTTTATATACATGGGCCTCTATTTTGTTTGACCAGTGAGAAAACCCTTAGTCTGAACTATAGGGGCTTTGAGTCAAAGCGCTATTCTATGGCTCCTGGAAAAAAAAGTTAACTCACTGACTCACACACATGATTGTTTGGCCTCAGCACTCTAGCCCCAAGGTGTCTTTGCAGCCTACTCACAAGAGACTAAAAATTGGAATCTCAGTAGTCTCCATAGCTACTCTGAGGTATGGTACCCACTAACTGAACATTTGTTGTTGTTGTCTCATTCAGTTGTGTCCAACTCTTCATGACCCTGTGGACCACAGCACAACAGGCACATCTTGTGTCTGGATGTGCATATCCATAAGAATGGGTTGCCAGTTTCTTCTCCAACTGACATTACGCTAGCTCTATCATGCTCCCATATTCCCATGGTACCTAACATTAACACCATTACCATGGGGTTCCTCAACAGACCCCTATATTTGGTACCATTCTACAGAATTGCTATGAGAGACTACTGAGATTCAGACTCGGATTCTCCTGTGAACAGGCTGCAAACACACCTTAGGGCTAGAGAGCTGAGGTCAAACGGTCCTGGGTGTGAGACAGTTTGTTTTACTTTTCTTTTCCAGGAGCAATAGAATAGCTTTGGTACTCAAAACTCCTGGAGATCTAAGTAAGGATTGTCTTGGCTATATAATTGAAGAGTAAAGAAGACATGAATGTAGTAAC
This sequence comes from Discoglossus pictus, assembly GCA_027410445.1. NCBI lineage: Eukaryota > Metazoa > Chordata > Amphibia > Anura > Alytidae > Discoglossus > Discoglossus pictus. The sequence continues at coordinate 269,466,032 of CM050163.1, read as the reverse complement.
TATGGGCCCTATTAAATTCCAGCCTCGTAAATAAGAGGCTTCTACTTAAATCCTACGTACTGCAAAATTTCTCAAAGTTACAATGCTATTACAATCGCCCTGCTGCGAGCAACGTGTGAGCTACGCTGCAGGGCCGTACGTAACAACAATGCGAAAATGTATATGGGGAGTGACAGCCTGCGAGATGATCTTGCAGGCTCCCGCACCTCATCAATTAGTGCAGGGGTCCTAAAAGGGACCTCCGCGGCAGTGCCCCACATAAGCCCTGCCGTGGGGGGTACTCCAACTACCCCCTCCCCGGCACCTAAAATAAACCCCCCTCTATGCGTGGGTCCCCATCGGGACCCCCGAAGTGGCCTCACATTAACACCTTGCTGCAGGGATCCATAGGGACCCCCGCAGCCCCCACACATTAACCCCTTGCAGCGGGGGTTCCCGATCGCCACCGATCAGGCCCCCGCTGCATTTAATATTTTTAAATTCCCCGCCGCGGCTACTTAAAGGGCCTGCGGCACACTATTACTAATCTCGGTCGCGGCACCTAAAATTAACCCCCCCTCTATGCTGGGGGTCTGCATCGGGACGCCCCAAGTGTCCCCACATTAACTTCTTGCAGCGGGGGTCCCCGATCTGCATAAATCAGGCCCCCGCTGCATTTAAAAAATTTAAATTCCCGCCGCGGCTCCTTAAAGGGCCCACGCACACTATTACAAATCCCGGCCGCTGCACCTAAAATTAACCCCCCTTTATGCTGGGGGTCCCCATCGGGACCCCTGAAGTGTCCCCACATTAAGCCCTTGCTGCAGGGTTTGATAGGGAGTCCCGCAGCCACCCCACATTAACCCCTTGCAGCGGGGGTCCCCGATCGGCACCGATCAGGCCCTCGTTGCATTTAATATTTTTAAATTCCCCGCCGCGGCTCCTTAAAGGGCCTGAGGCACACTATTACTAATCCCGGTCGCGGCACCTAAAATTAACCCCCCTCTATGCTGGGGGTCTCCATCGGGACACCCCCAAGTATCCCCACATTAACGGCTTGCAGCGGGGGTCCCCGATCTGCATAGATCAGGCCCCCGCTGCATTAAAAAAATTTTAATTCCCGCCGCGGCTCCTTAAAGGGCCCACGGCACACTTTTACTACTCCCGGACGCTGCACCTAAAATGAACCCCCCTTTATGCTGGGGGTCCCCATCGGGACCCCCGAAGTGTCCACACATTAAGACCTTGCTGCAGGGGTCCATAGGGAGCCCCGCAGCCACCCCACATTAACCCCTTGCAGCGGAGGTCCCCGATCGGCACCGATCAGGCCCCTGTTGCATTTCATATTTTTAAATTCCCCGCCGCGGCTCCTTAAAGGGCCTGAGGCACACTATTACTTATCCCGGTCGCGGCACCTAAAATTAACCCCCCTCTATGCTGGGGGTCTGCATCGGGACACCCCCAAGTGTCCCCACATTAACGGCTTGCAGCGGGGGTCCCCGATCTGCATAGATCAGGCCCCCGCTGCATTTAAAAAAATTTAATTCCCGCCGCGGCTCCTTAAAGGGCCCACGGCACACTTTTACTACCCCCGGACGCTGCACCTAAAATGAACCCCCCTTTATGCTGGGGGTCCCCATCGGGACCCCCGAAGTGTCCACACATTAAGACCTTGCTGCAGGGGTCCATAGGGAGCCCCGCAGCCACCCCACATTAACCCCTTGCAGCGGGGGTCCCCGATCGGCACCGATCAGGCCCCCGTTGCATTTCATATTTTTAAATTCCCCGCCGCGGCTCCTTAAAGGGCCTGAGGCACACTATTACTTATCCCGGTCGCGGCACCTAAAATTAACCCCCCTCTATGCTGGGGGTCTGCATCGGGACACCCCCAAGTGTCCCCACATTAACGGCTTGCAGCGGGGGTCCCCGATCTGCATAGATGAGGCCCCCGCTGCATTTAAAAAAATGTAATTCCCGCAGCGGCTCCTTAAAGGGCCAGCTGCACACTATTACTAATCCCGGCCGCGGCACCTAAAATTAACCCCCATCAGGGCCCCCCGCAGCCCCCCCACATTAACCCCTTGCAGCGGGGGTCCCCGATCGGTGCCGATCGTGACCCCGCTGCATTTCAATTTTTTTATTTCCCGCCCTGCGGGTCCTTAAAGGACCGTAAAGGTCCTGAAAGGACTCGCACTAAAAAATATTAACCCCAGGCAACTAAAATTAACCCAATACAGATCCCCATAAACCAATAATTAGCCCTATAACTCATGGGGGTCAATGCATACAGACCCCCATAAGCACTTAATTAACCCTGTCACTCATGGGGGTCAATACAGACCCCCATAAGCCTCTATTTAACCCCATCAGTCCCATAAGGGTATATTATGACACTTATGGGGCTGTTAAAACCCTAACAATAACCACATAAGTGCCATGACGGTCCACAAGGACCATCATGACACTAACTACAAACACTACACTATAACCCCCAATAAACCATTAAATCAAAATTAACCCCCCTCTACACTAATCTATTAACACTTACACTACCTACCTACACTACCTGCCCCCTAATAAACCTCCCCACCACTAATTACAAAAAATAAAAAAACCTACCTTACAGAAAATAAAAAACCTAAGTCACCAAAAATAAAAAGCCTACATTACAGCAAATAAAAAAACCTACATTACAAAAAATAAAAAACCTACCTTACAGCAAATTAAAAAACCACCCTTACAGAAAATAAAAAAACCTAAGTCACCAAAAATAAAAAAAAACTACATTACAGAAAATAAAAAACCTACCTTACAGAAAATAAAAAAACCTAAGTCACCAAAAATAAAAAACATACCTTACAGAAAATAAAAAAACCTAAGTCACCAAAAATAAAAAACCTACATTACAGCAAATAAAAAAAAATACATTACAAAAAATAAAAAAAATGACATTACAGAAAATAAAAAAATACATTACAACCCCCCCACCCCACTACAGAAAAAAAAAAATACACACCTGCAAAGGAAAGACAGACATATACAATACAATACATACGTACATACAATACATTACATACAATACATTACATATAATACAAATAAAATACCCCCTATCTATCTAACATACAATCTATTTAATATAAAATAAATCCTAACTTTATCAAATACATCCCCCTATCTACCTAATATACAATAAATCCTAACTACATACAGAAACCCTAATTCTAAGCTAAAATAAAATAATTAAGACCACTTACCTTTAAGATGTCCCTTCAGATCACTAACCTAGGGGTAAAACAAAACAAAAAAATTAGTACAAAACATTAACATAAAATAAATAAACATTATACACATTCTAAATATTCTACTCACCTTTCCAGCATGTCCCGTCCTTCAGTTCTTCCCTGGCTCGGCCCTGCCAAAAAAACACAATACATTAATACAAAATACAAACACAAAATAAAATAAACATATAAACATATAAATATACATTCAACTTACCTCCCCAGCGATGTCCCCGGCCTCCTCCCCTTCAGCCCCGGCTGGGCCCTGCAAACATCCGTGGTCTAAAAAAATAAAAATCAAAAAACTAACGGAGGTCTGCACTCGCAGACCTCCCCGACGCTAATGAGCCTCTAGGAGCCTTTCCCGGGAGGAAATTGGCAATGGCGGCTTCTGATTGGCTGAAAAAAGTTGTCTATCAATTTCAGCCAATCAGAAGTCGTCAATGTGTGAGCCAATCAGGATGGTATACACCCCAAAATCCCACCCTGATTGGCTAAAGCAACTGTCAATCTTTATTGGAACCAATCACAAGGCGCAGGTTCCTTCAGCCAATAACAATGGGATACACCCCCACGGAGTGATTGGGTGAAGATGTCTGCGCATTCTCATTGGCTGACAACAGTATGTTGTTAGGATTTTAATTATTTTATTTTAGTGTAGAATTAGGGTTTCTGAATGTAGTTAGGATTTATTGTATATTAGGTAGATAAGGGGATGTATTTGATATAGTTAGGTTTTATTTATTAAATAGATTGTATGTTAGATAGATAGGGGGTATTTTATTTGTATTGTATGTAATGTATTGTATGTAATGTATTGTATGTCTTTCCTTTTCAGGTGTGTAATTTTTTTTTCTGTAGTGGGGGGGTTGTAATGTATTTTTTTTTTTGGGGTGACTTAAGCCCTCATTCAATTGCAATTTGGCCAATTGAATAGGGGTCTAAATAAGCACATAACATATTTTTTTTAAAGAAATTTTTTGTTAGTAATCATCTATCCAAAAGCAAGGATTTCACTAATTAAAAACTTCTTTAAAAAAATATGCTATGTGCTTATTTAGAGCCCTATTCAATTGGCCAAATCGCAATTGAATGAGGGCCTTAGGGTTTTTTTATTTTCTGTAAGGTAGTTTTTTTTATTTTCTGTAATGTAGGTTTTTTTATTTGCTGTAATGTAGGTTTTTTTATTTTTGGTGACTTAGGTTTTTTATTTTCTGTAAGGTAGTTTTTTTTATTTTTTGTAATTAGAGTGGTGGAGAGGTTTATTAGGGGGTAGGTATTGTAGGTAGGTAGTGTGTAGTGTTAATAGATTAGTGTAGAGGGGGGTTAATTTAGATTTAATGGTTTATTGGGGGTTATAGTGTAGTGTTTGTAGTTAGTGTCATGATGGTCCTTGTGGACCGTCATGGCACTTATGTGGTTAATGTTAGGGTTTCAACAGATCCACAAGTGTCATAATATACCCTTATGGGACTTGTGGGGTTAAATAGAGGCTTATGGCGGTCTGTATTGACCCCCATGAGTGACAGGGTTAATTAATGCCTTATTGGGGTCTGTATTGACCCCCATGAATTATAGGGTTAATTAAGTGCTTATGGGGGTCTGTATTGACCCCCATGAATTATAGGGTTATTTAAGTGCTTATGGGGGTCTGTATTGACCCCCATGAATTATAGGGTTAATTATTGGTTTATGGGGGTCAGTATTGACCCCCATGAGTGACAGGGTTAATTAAGGCCTTATGGGGGTCTGTATTGACCCCCATGAATTATAGGGATAATTAAGTGCTTATGGGAGTCTGTATTGACCCCCATGAATTATAGGGTTAATTATTGGCTTATGGGGGTCTGTATTGACCCCCATGATTGACAGGGTTAATTATGGCCTTTTTGGGGGTCTGTATTGACCCCCATGAATTATAGGGTTAATTATTGGCCTATGGGTGTCTGTATTGACCCCCATGAGTGACAGGGTTAATTAAGGCCTTATGGGGGTCTGTATTGACCCCCATGAGTTATGGGGTAAATTTTAGTTGCCTGGGGTTAATATTTTTTAGGGCGAGTCCTTTCAGGACCTTTACGGTCCTTTAAGGACCCGAAAGGCGGGAAATAAAAAAATTGAAATGCAGCGGGGTCATGATCGGTGCAGATCCCTATGGACCCCTGCAGCAAGGGGTTTATGTGGGGACACTTCGGGGATTATAGGGGGGTTAATTTTAGGTGCCACACCCAGGATTGTTAATAGTGTGCCGCGGGCCCTTTAAGGAGCCGCGGCAGGGAATTTAAAAATTTTAAATGCAGCGGGGGGCCTGATCGGTGCCGATCGGGGACCCCCGCTGCAAGGGGTTAATGTGGGGGGGGTTGCAGGGGTCCCGATAGAGACCCCTGCAGCATGGGGATGTGTATAGGGAGCAGGGGGGAGCCTTACACTACTGTCTTGGGCTGCTCCGAGGCAGCACGTAGAGTCTTTTTGTGCTCGTAGGGATTCTTCCGATATGCGAGAATCACTCGTAGATTTATGGCTGCGTGTGACTACGTAGCTCTCTCAGAGCTTATTCTCATCCATTTTTCGTAGTCATCTCGCAAAGCAGGCTGCGAGGTATTCGGTCCTCGCAAACAGCAACAAAAAACTATATATATATAAATGTATATATATATATATATATATATATACACACTACACACATACATACATACATATATATATATATATATATATATAAAATTAGTATATATATATATATATATATATATATATATATATATATATTAATTGTTAGTATAACATGATACCTTTTGTATTGGACAAACTCCCTATTTATATTGACGATCTTTTGAGAGTTTTGACTTCTCTTTATCAAGTCTAAAGTAAAACTGACACAAGCTATATCCCTCCATTTGAAAGTAAACAGCAGATGTGAATTTTACTATAACAGGCTTCTCCCGCTTAGTGAGTTTTTGTCCAACAGGAAATATATCACTGTGGACTACAGTGCTATTTTTTTTTTTTCACATATATATTGGTGTATATTTGTAAATAGCATGTGTATATATGTTTCCTATACTATTTTGTATTGACTCCCCCTATATGTATTTACCTGATGATGTCAGATAGATATATATATATATATATGTATATATATACACACAAATATATATACGTGTGTATATATATATATATATATATATATATATACACACACATATATATATACACTAGCGACTTGCCCGTCAAAAAATGACCGCAATGTGATGTATATGTTTGTGAAGTTGTTTAGTTATTTAAATATATTTTTGACCCTTGTAAGTATTGTGATATGAACATGTATTTTTGTAAAACATTGATGTAATGGTTTTTTAAAATGAAATTTGTATCTGAAGAATTGGTCACTTTAATATACATAGAATCCAGAGAAAAGTAAAAAGTAAAAAGACTTTTTTAAACGTGCCGAATTTTAACATGAAGTTTAAAATATATGTAAGCAATAACCTTGAAAGTATATATTTTTAAAATTGAACTTTATTTTTTATGTAACTTTGTAATTTTTGCAAAACATTTGTCTAATTTTTAACATTATAAACAGGAACATAGTAAATACATTTTGTAACATAATTTTGAATTAAAAGTATTAACATTTGAATGTAAAAACAGTTTAACTTGAAATTAATCAGTATTAACATGCAATTTATATCAGAATAATTGTTAAGTTTAATATACATTGAATGTAGAGGAAGTCATACATTAAAAACTCTCCTTAAACCGTACGTAATTAAAGTAATTCATTACTGAGCACTTAAACATTAATGTAGGTAGTAATCTTAAGATAACATAGAATATTTACATTGTGACTTAAAAGGTGCTTGAGCTGTTAACATGAACTTTGTAATATGTTGAATGAAATAACTTGAAAATATTGTTTTTAAACTTGTAACATTAGAAACATTAACATAGTGACTTAACATTTTAACATAATTTTTCATAGAAATGCAAGGCAAGTATTTTGTGAGGCGAATTATCCATAAACATGACTTCCATTAATTATGACTGAATTAAACAACCAATTGTTTTGTATTTTTGAATGTTTTTCCAAAATGTTTGCATGGCTTTAGTTTGTATCCTGCAAAGTTATAGTACTTCATAGTAGACAATGTTTTTAGTAAAAATATGTCCATCTTCTAATAAATCACCTTGACTTTTATTGTTTTCACTGTAAACTTTAATAGCATGTGGATTTTTGCAGCGTGACAACGCAATGTACAATTGACCATGTGCAAAAACTGGTTCTTCCAAGTAAATACCCACAGATTTGAAAGTTTGACCTTGTGATTTATTAATGGTCATGGCAAATGCCATAATAATGGGAAATTGTCTTCTTTGAAGTATAAAAGGGAGACTACTTTCACTTGGTGCTAAATCTATTCTTGGTATGAAAACTCTCTCTCCTTTATGGGTCCCAGTTAAAATTTCAGCATCTATAAAATGGTCCTTTAATTGTTGAACAATTAATCTTGTGCCATTGCATAGGCCTTTTTTGGGGTTCATATTTCGCAGTAACATGATAATTGCACCTTTCTTTAGCTGCAAAATATGTGGTGGCATTCCAGAAGGAGTTAAAGAGTTAATGAATTCAGTTGAAAAGTTTGCCTGACTTTCATTGTCATCAGCAAGTACAGAATCAGCACTGTGATAATTTCTTTGTGGTGCATTAATTTTTTTTAAGATTTCATTATTGAGTATTAATGCATCTTTATTTTTACACGTCAGTATAACTTGGTTGGCAAGCTCAGAATATTCTTCGTTATTTATGCTCCCTTCAAATATAGCCGATATAATATCTTGTTGACAAATCATATGAGGTGGGATCTCTACAGTGTCGTCAGGTAAATGTAGTATTTTTTCTGTTCTGCCTTCTCCAATTTTAATAAGCCAATCATTGAAATCAGTTTGGCCTTCTGATCTCATATTTTGTTGCAGTTGAAGATGGGTAAAATGTTTCCATACTGTACTTGACTTTATACATGTTTCAATAATGTCTGTTCGATTTCCATGTACAACGACAGGTAATGTTTGTCTAAAATCGCCAACCAACAACATTACCTTTCCACCAAATGGAAAAATATTCTCCATGACTTCACGAAGCAAACGGTCAATACATTGGAGGGCATAGCATGACATCATTGTGGCCTCATCTATTATAATTAATTTACATTTCTTCAATTTCTTTGCTTGTAAGGATGTCATGCGAATATCTGACACAGAATTTTCCAAAATAGGCACTGGCAGTTTAAATCCACTATGAACAGTTCTTCCACCTTCTAATAAAAGTGCAGCAATTCCAGTAGTGGCAAACGCCATTGCTATTTTTCCTTGTGCTCGTACTGAACTCATTAATAAATTGTACAAATATGTTTTCCCTGATCCGCCAGGTCCATCAAGATAGAAATAACGCTCTGTCACCATGTCATCATCTATAGCATTTTTAATGGCATGAAATGCTTGCAATTGTAGTGTATTTAAAGTTGCAAGTCTTTCTTCTGTTCTTTCTGCTTGTAGTTGAATGTCATAGTCTTCAAAGTTAATGTCATCTATTAGACCTGGATCAGGTAAATTAAAACTTGCACAACTTAATCCATGAGTTAAAAATACTTCTTGAATTTCCATTAACGCTTTTAAGTGTGCAATGGGTTCATTGTATCGTCGCATAAAGTCTTCAGCCATATTACTTTTAAAAGTCTCCCACATAGCTAATGCATTTGGAGCATTTGAGAAGATACAAATAAAAGCAAATTGTTCTCTCATCTGTCGTGGCATTTGACATTGTGCTGCTTCTTCTAAACATCTTTCCCACTCTGTATCATCAGCGAGTAAGTTTCTATGTCTTGCAGCTAAATGGAAGGATTCATATACAATGTCATTAACAGTTCTTAATTTTTCAAAACTTTGTGCTCCTGGAACATTTAAAAGTAATATCCGTAAGCAAAAACGTTCAACATCTCTTGGACTGACTGTGTAAATTCTTGGAATTATTTTATTGCCTCTGCTTTTTCTTGTTCTCCATAATCCATTCACAAAAACATAGTGATATGGAATTTCAATATATAAGTATTGTGTTGCTTCAGCATCAGTGGAATTTAATGCAAACCATGCAGTTAGTGTAGTGTGACGATCTTCACTTTGGGCCAATGCATTCATTTCATTTCCAGCATGGAAATAGACTAAATGTCGTTGTGGCAAATGTACTGCTAACCTATATACTGCATGTGATCTATCATGCATTTCAAATTTTAAAAGCCGCCACATAGCTTCTGGTGCACTGACATAGCGAGCATCTACATGAGATGCAAGTTCATCATGTACTAACTCACTACTTTCAGGGTTGTCTGCACTTTTGACGACTACAGTAGCTGCATCGTAACCTTTGTAAATATATTTGTAGACATATTTAATGGATTTGATGGAAGTGCAGGCTTCTACGTTGATGTGGGCGTTGTACTTCATGAGCAAATGTGGATTGTAGGGTACTACATATCTATTGTCCACTTTTTTTCCATGAATAATGGCACTATCTCCTTCTCTTCTTTTATAAAGTGGATATCCATCACAATTTGCATATGTTTTGTCTCTATAATCTTTTGGAAAATCTTTTGAACATTGATTATTTTCCATACATGGTGATTGTGGATTAAGGTCTCCACAGGGTCCATGAATCATGCGATGAGTAACAATCTCATATAGTCTACCATATAGTTCTGGATCTGGTAGTTCAGCAACTATGACTGCATCCACTTTGTCCGAAGTATCTAATTTATCTTTCTCTTGAAGTATTATGAGAAGATGTGCATGTGGAAGGCCTCTTTTTTGAAATTCAATGGTATATACATAAGCAAGACATTTGCCAAATAACTGATTTATAGTGAAGTCACGTATTAATTCATTTAATTTGATCTTAAAAACTCTGGCTACTAAATCTGGTCGATCTGAAGCACTTTGTCCAAGAAGTAGATTTTGATTAATTTCTGGCCATTGTGGATTACATGTAAATGTCACAAATAAATCTGGTTTTCCAAATTTTGTCACAATAGCCATAGCATCATTGTATCTTTCTCTCATATTTCGAGGAGATCCTTGAAAGGAAGATGGTAAAATGATGGCTTTGCCAGCTGTCATGTCTCTGCTTGTAGCCACGTCAGCAACATAGTCCATGAGTCCACAATATTGTTCTACACGGAGTTTATCTTGTTGATATTTTATAAAGTTTAAATTATTTGCCTCAACTTGCAAATATTAATCAATAATCCATTGTTGTGTTAGTTTCCCACCACATAAAATTGGATTAAATTCATCTCTAATGGCAATTTGAGCAACTTTAAATTCAAGCATAGAAACATTATTTCGGATTCTGGCTTTAGCATTTGGGTAACTGGGAAGGGTTAATTTTGGTTGCCAACCTGCTTCTCCGTGTGGGAAAAAGATGGGATATGTCATTGGATCTAAATTTGGACTTAAGATATTAATATTAATAAATGGTTGCTCCTCATTTCTGGGATATACTCTAATGTCTCTTTGAAATGGTGGTTCTCCTTCATCATTCTGAAAGACCATTGCAACCTCATTTGATGTTGGCAAGTTATAACGACGTTTATCAGTATGTCTGTCTCTTTTAAGCACCATATTAACCTTTGGCATGGGTAATTGATGTCTTTGTGCATGAAGTAGTTGTTCATTTTCTACTTCTGCCAATTTTTTGTAAGCTTTACTGTAGGGATTGTTGTCCATAATGTTATTTAGCTCTATAAAAACACTGGGTAAGCATTTTTTATTTTCTTCCATCTGCATACGTTGGTCAACAGCTTCCATTGTATCTAGGACATATAGTTGAGCGAATTTTCTTTGCTCTCCTTCCTCTGGATGTAAATGTGAAGTCCGATGATAAATTTGTCCTTGGACTTTAAAACAGTAAGGACCATGTCCTGGTACATTAGCAGCCAATGTTGCCCCCATAGATGCAAATGATATGGCACTATTGTAGGATCTTATGTTTGTCTTAAAATTTTTGTAATTTGGAAAAGTAGGTTCAGTCATAATATTTTGTAAATAGGTTGGAAATTGTTTCCTTTCTGGAAGTTTGAACTTTCCTTTTTGACAACAACTAATAAATTGTCCATCTCTGGGTCTCTCCTGTTTAAAATAATAAGCCTCACAAAATTGACATTGAGTAGTCATGTCCCCACAACTATGAACCTCTACTGCTAAAGACTTCAGTAAAGGACAATTTGCAAAGCATATTGGATGTTGACTTTCATATTCATCAGATGAAAAGTCATGAAATGTTTCAACAACAGGTTCTAAATGTTTAGTTTTTTTCGTAGATTTTCTTGGTATATGTTGTACTTGTTTGGTTGAAATGTCCTGTGAGTTTTTAGTAAGAGTTTGTAAATGCTTTGTTTTTGTAGTTGCTTTTTTTGGTCTGTCTTGACTGGTATCTTGTAAAATGTCATCTGATGTTTTAGGAACAGTTTGTAAATGCTTTATTATTTTTTTATTTTTTTTGGTTGTATCTTTCATTTTTGCAGCTGATATTCTTTTATTTGCAAGTCTTTTGCGTTCTTTTTCTCGTCGAATTTCTTTCTCCTCCGGTGTCTGCTGGGCGGCTCATCTCTCTTGTCTTTCTCTAGTTTGACGTCTTTTCCTCTCTTCTTTGGTCTCGTTATCAGCCATATTAATCTGTAAAGTAAAAAAAATAAATGTAATTGTGTATATTTTAATTTGTAATTCCTGTTAAAGATTCTTGTTCACAATTGGTGAAATAAAAGGCAAATCATTAATGTATCATTTATATTTAGTTAAAATTATAATTCCTGTCCTCACTGGCTAAGAATTTGGCCAATGGAATACTGCTGTAAATAAGCATGTAACATATTTTTTTTTAAATAATGGTTTTATTTATTAAAAACGTTGTTTGTGGATAGATATTTACCACTGCAAAACTTCTTTGCTAAAAAAAAAAGTGATGTGGTTATTGAGCTATGTATTGCATAGTAACAATTTAAATAAAATAAGGGAGATAGTAAATTAATTATTTTATTTTTCTGTTGACACAGATGCAACTGAAAGCAGTTTCTTTAGTTTTATACTTTAGTACTTATTATACTTTACCTTGGTTGAAGTGTGATTTAAATCCGAATGTTTGTTGGTCCTCGGTTCAAAATCGTTGTCCAATGGTGTGGTCCTCTGTTGGAAGTCCTCGTCCGATGGTGTGGTCCTGTGGCGATAGCCCTCGTCCGATGTTGTGCTCCTGTGGCGATAGCCCTCGTCCGATGTTGTGGTCCTTTGGTGAAAGTCCTCGTCCGATGGTCTGGTCCTGTGTTGAAATTCCTCGTCTGCTGGTCTGGTCCTGTGTTGAAATTCCTCGTCTGCTGGTCTGGTCCGAGTCCTCGTCCGATGGTCCGGTCCTGTGGAGAAAGTCCTCGTCCGATTGTCTTCACGCAGTATCTGTTGTAATATAAAATAGAAAATGTTGTTTGAGTGAAATGTCTTTTAAATAATTTTAAAAATTATGAATTTGGCTGTATTGTATCAGTTATGGTTATTTTTTTCTATCTTTTTTTTTTTTTTTACTTTCTGTACAATCCCACGACTTTTGTTATTCTTATTTAAGGTTCTTAGTAAGGCTTGTGGGTTGTCATATATTAAATAAGAATATAAATTTATTTTGCTATGTGTTTATGTTATTTTTTGTACAATTCTGTTTTGTGCGCACCACTTGTGCAAAAGTTATTTATTCTTGATTGTACTGGTTAAAGGTTGTTAAACATTAAAGAAGAATGTTAATGTAGTTTCCTGAGAGTTTGTGTGATTTTTTGTACAATGCTATTAGGTGCGCAACACTTTTGTTATTCTTATTTTTGCTTCTTTGTAAAGCTTATAGGTTGTTAAACATTGAATAAGAAATTCTGTTTTGTGTGTAGCAGTTTGTGTCTCATTCAATTGCGATTTGGCTAATTGAATTGTCCCCTAAATAAGCACATAGCATATTTTTTTAAAGAAGTTTTTAGTCATTTAAAAACTTTATTTTGGATATATTTTTAGTAACTAAAAACTTCTTTTAAAAAAATGGTTATGTTGTTATTTAGAGCCCTATTCAATTGGGCAAATTGCAATTGAATGAGGGCCTTTGTGTGTACCATATGTTGCATAGTTTGCCCCTCATTCAATTGCATTTTTTACAATGTAATAGTACTCTAAGGCCGT
>CM050163.1:269292518-269445018 GCA_027410445.1 Discoglossus pictus | reverse complement strand
CCCAGCATGTCCCGTCCTCCATGTTCCGTCCTCCATGTTTGCCTCTGCGGCGCTGCTCCTGTAATAAAAAACATTACATTAGTAAACATAAACCAAAGTGAAATAAACACAATCTACATTATACTTACCTTTCCGCGATGTCTCCGGCCTAAAAAAAAAAAGCGACACACATCCGCCCTGGCGGCTGTCTCCAACGCTAATGACCTTCCTATGGAGTGTTCCAGAATAAAATTGGCACTGGCGGCTTCTGATTGGCTGAAAAGGCTGTCTATCAAATTCAGCCAATGAGAAGACCCAAATTGTGAACCAATGAAAAAAATATACACCCCAAAATACAACGCTGATTGGATAACACACCTGTCAATCTTTATTTGAGCAAAACCTAAGGCTTTATTTCCATCAGCCAATCACAATGGAATATACCCCCACGTACTGATTGGTGAAGACATCTGTACCTTGTGATTGGTTTAAAAAAAGATTGACAGGCGCATTATCCAATCAGAGTGGGATTTTAGGGTGTATCCCTTTGTGATTAGTTCACACATTGGCGCCTCCTGATTGGGTGAATTTGATAGACAGCGTTTTCAACCAATCAGAAGGCGCCATTGCTTATTTTCTTCCGGAAAAGTCTCCTGGAGCCTCATTAGCGTCGGGGATGTCCGGGAGTGCGATGTAAGTATATATATATATATATATATATATATATATATTTTTTTTTTTTTTTATACAGGGCGTGGCAGAAGAGGATCCGGAGGAGGCCGGAGACATCGCGGGGAGGTAAGTAGAATGTAGATTATGTTTATTTTATTTTGGTGTATGTGTATTAATGTTGTGTTTTTTTTAACAGGTGGCACGCCGGAGAAGGATTAAAAGAATAAGGACGGGACATGCCTGAAAGGTGAGTATAATATTTAGAATGTATAGAATGTTTATTTTAGAACTGTAAACGTGTTGCACTATTTTTTTTTTTTTTTTCGTAGGTGGCTGATCTCAATGGACATCTGCAAAGGTAAGTGGTCTTAATTATTTTATTTTACCTTAGACTTAGATTAGTTTATATATAGATCAGATTTACTGTAGTTAGCTAGGGGTATGTGTTTTATATAGATAGCATAGGATGTATTGTAGATAGATTGTGGTAATTATTTAGATAGATTGGGGATGTATTATTATATAGATAGGATGTATGTTAGATTATGGTTTTTATTTAGATAGATTGTGTGATGTATATTAGATAGGGGTTTATTGTATTGTATTGTATGTAATTGTATTGTATTGTAATTGTATGTATTTGTATTGTATTGTATTTGTATTGTATTTGTATTGTATTTGTATTGTATGTATTATGTATTTCCTTTTCAGGTGTGTATTTTTTTTTTTCTGTAGCGAGGGGGGGGTTGTAATGTTTTTGTTTATTTTTTGTAATGTTCCTTTTTTATTTTTTGTGACTAAGTTTTTTTTTTTTTTTCTTTAATGTAGTTTATTTTTTTGTGAGTTAGGTTTTTTATTTCATGTAATGTAGATTTTTTTTTGTGTGACTTTAGGCTTTTTTATTTTCTGTAAATAAAGTGGTGGGGGTTATTAGGGGGTAGGTAGTGTAGGTGTTAACAGGTTAGTGTAGAGGGTGTTTAGTTGATATTTAATGTTTTATTGGGGGGGTATGGTGCAGTATAGTGTTTATCCTTGAGGACGATCATGGCACTAATGTGGTTAATGTAGTGTTGTAACAGGCCCATAATGGTGTTAATAGACCCTTATGGGACTGATGGGGTTAAATAGAGGCTTATGGGGGTCTGTATTGACCCCCATGAGTGACAGGCTTAATGAAGGACTTATGGGGTCTCTATTGACCCCCATGAATGACAGGGTTAATGAAGGGCTTATGTGGGTCTATATTGACCCCCATGAGTGACAGGGTTAATGAGGGGTTTATGGGGGTCTGTATTGACAGGGTGACAGTGTATATTTTTTTTCTTTTACAACGGGTCCTTTAAGGACCTTTACGGTCCTTTAAGGACCTGTAACGCAGGAATTTTGAGTTTTGATTGCAGCGGGGGTCCCCAATCGCGTGCAATCAGGACCCCCACTGCGATGGTTAATGTGGGGTTAATGCAGGGCTCCAAGCTTATCTCGGATCCCCTGGGGTTAATGCGGGTTTCCGAGCTTATCTCGGATCCCTTCTTGGGTAATTTGTACGTGGCTGGGCTGTGAGCCTCGTTTTTGTTTTTTTCGGCGGCCATTTTTTCTCTCACTTAGGGGATTTTCGTGTGTCTGAACTCGGGAATTTAGACTTAAATGGAGGTGTAACTTCACTTTCAGAGGTCCTGGGTGCCCCCCTTGCTATGAGTAAGCTTTTTATGTAGTTTGTGTGAGTATTTGGTGTGTTTTGACTGTTTTTAGGTGCGCACGGTTCCGCCATTTTTCGTGCGTGTGGGTGTTATTTACATTAAGGTTGGTTCTTCGTTTAATGCAGGTTCCCGAGGTGAGCCTCGTTTTAGTTTTTATCGGCATCCATTTTTTCTCTCGCTTAGGGGATTTTCGTGTGTCTGAACTCGGGAATTTGGACTTAAAAGGAGGTGTAACTTCACTTTCAGAGGTCCTGGGTGCCCCCCTTGCTATGAGTAAGCTTTTTATGTAGTTTGTGTGAGTATTTGGTGTGTTTTCACTGTTTTTAGTTGCGCGGGGGGTCGGCCGTTATAGTGGGATTCTTAGTGCGTGTGGGTGTTTGTTACGTTAAGGTTGCCTCATTCCCTAAGTGCTTTGCGAGGACCCGCATTTGCGGAGACGTTGGGATGCTCCACCACCGCAAATGTGCCCCCTCGCTTTGCAAGGACCCGTATTTGCAGAAGCGAAGGGCCTCAGATGCTGGCATTTTTTTTTAAAAAGTCGTGTGTGTGTGTGTGTTAACACAGCCGACGTTGGAGCCTCCACCTCCGCAAATGCGGACCCTCGCTTCGCGAGCCTGCAAGCGTTAGCAACAACTCGCATGCCACAACTATATATGTGATATATATATATATATATATATATATATATATATATATATAGTAAATAAATAGTACATCTGTGTTCACATTTGAATGTCTAAAACAAGTTTAAAAAACTGCTTCTATCTCAGAATTCCGAGAAAAACAGTTATTACACTGCATTTTGGGAAGCTGAGCTGGGACATGCAAATGTGCCCACAAATGCCTCGCTCTTCTATCCATAGCGATTATCAAACATGTCTTCCTTTAAGCTTATGCATGCTGTATTACACAGCTTTAATGCAAATCCAAGGTTGGATTTTACACAAGCTGAGAATACCATCCATGTACAGCTGTTTCAAGCTTACTGGCTATCATCAGCATGGAGTGGGATCTCAGCTTGTGTTGTGGACCTTATATATATACAGTTGTGCTCAAAAATTTGCATACCCTGGCATAAATTGTGAAATTTTGGCATTTATTTTGAAAATATGACTGCAAAAGAAACATTATTTTATTGAAGGATAGTGATCATATGAAGGTATTTATTATCACATAGTTGTTTGGCTCCTTGTTAAATCATAATAACATAAATCACCCAAATGGCCCTGATCAAAAGTTTGCATACCCTTAGTTCTTAATTCTGTGTATTGCCCCCTTTAGCATCAATAACAGCTTGCAGTATTTTGTAATAGTTGTCTAGGAGGCCCCCAATTTTTGCAGGTGGTATAGCTGCCCATTCGTCTTGGCAAAATGCCTTCAGGTCATGCAAAGTCTTTGGTCGTCTTGCATGAACCGCACATTTGAGATATTCCCAAAGTGGCTCGATGATATTAAGGTCAGGATATTGTGATGGAGACTGTCACTCCAGAACCTATACCTTTTTCTGCTGTAACCACTGGAGGGTCAATTTGGCCTTGTGCTTAAGTTCATTGTCATGCTGGAAAGTCCAAAAAAGTTCCATGCGCAGCCTTTGTGCAAAAAAATGGAAATTATCTGCCAGTATTTTCTGAACACATGCTGCATTCATCTTGCCATCAATTTTCACAAGATTCCCCATGCCTTTAGAGCTCACACCCTCCCAAAACATCAGTGACCCACCACAATGCTTCACAATGAGGATGGTATTCTTTCCACCATAGGACCTTCTTGACCCCTCTCCTAACATAGCACTTATGGTTGTGGTCTCGTCACTCCAACTTACAGCGTGCCAGAAGCTGTGAGGCATATCAAAGTGTTGTCGGGCATATTGTAACAAGGCTTTTTTGTGGCATTGGTGCAGTAAAGGCTTCATTCTAGCATCTTGACCATGCAACTAATTTTTTGTTCATGCATTGTTGTATTGTGCTCCTTGAAACAACCACATCTTCTTTGCAGAGCAGCTTGTATTTTTCTTCCTGTGGGTTTTTCTTTCTGGCAGTTGTTGCTGAAATCTTTCTTGATCTACCTGAACTTGGCTTGGTATCAAGAGATCCACAAATTCTCCACTTCTTAATAAGTGATTGAACAGTACTGACTGGCATTTTCAAGGCTTTGGAAAGATCTTTATAAAGTTTAATTCCCATGTTGTGCAGGTCTTTTGACAGTTCTTTTCTGCTCCCCATGGCTCAGAATCCAGTTTGCTCAGTGTATCCTCGTGACAGCTAACAAACATATATCACATATATAGTTGTCAGCAATATGGGTCATTGCTAATGCTTGCGGGACTTTGAAATAAACACGCAATGACTAATCACGGACTTACACTAAATAATACGAGCTGCGGGACTTAGAAAAAATGCATTACGGACTCACAAAAATACGGACAACCCGTGCACAGCACCGAACATAAAAAAACACAAAAATACACTCAAAAAAAAAAACCTTACCCACAGGACATTTGCAATACAAGTTACACCTCGATTTCAGTCAAATTTACAAAGTTTACACACTCGAAAATCCCCTAAGCGAGAGAAAAAATGGCAGACGAAAAAAAAACAAAAAAAAACAAGGCTACACAACCCCAAAAGCCGCAAAACAGCGCAAAGCAAATACGGCTTTAACAAAAACCCGTACGACCTACAACATACTCCACTAGCAAGGACGCTAAATCATACAAACCCGCCTACCACATCCACATTCAACGCCATTTTACAACACTAACTTACAGAATGCGGAAGTACCCAGCTACACAAATGGCTTCCCCTCGCGCATGCAGCCTATTTACACTACACACTGCACACATTGCTTGACACTTACACCTCAGCTCAACAACACTGAAAATCCACATTATATGCTGCAGGAACATGAAAGCTCTTCAGCACATTCCTTGCTGCATATATTAATTACAAAGAGGTAAAGTATATTAATTTATGATTTAATTAATTCATTAATTAGCATTAAAAAAATAACACAAAAAAAAAAAAAATGAACCCCACACTATCGCAAACAACCACAAACACCTTCACCACGCCACCCACAAGGAGCGTCAACGCTGCTCATAGGACACAAACTACACCAGGGGAGAGCCTTGCAATAAGCGACAAAAATAGATCACTGCGGATTTTACAATAAGCGCAAAAGCGCCTATGATAACAAATACACAAACCCAGAGGCTCGCAATGAGCGCCAAAGGCGCTCATTGCGAGCCACGCGATAAGCACCAAAGGCACTCATAGCGAGCCACAATGAACGCACAAGGTGCTCAAAGAACCAAAACTACACCAGGGGAGAGGCTTGCAATGAGCGCATAAGGCGTTCAGCGCTAGCCTCGCAATGAGCGCACAAGGATCTCAGACCACCAAAACTCTTATTCTCTGTGGCAAACAGAATTACCTGCCTTACAATTTTATTGCCGTTATTTTTTGACAATGTAAAGCACTCATTGCAAGCAGGCACTCATTGCGAGCATCTCCCCTGGTGTAGTTTTGGTCGTCTGAGCACTGCTCATTGCAAGCCCGGCACTGAGTGCCTTATGCGCTCATTGCGAGCCTCTCCCCTGGTGTCGTTTTGGTTCTTTGAGCACCCTGTGCGTTCATTGTGAGCCCTGCGCTGAGCGCCTTTGGCACTCATCGCCTTGGCTCTCAATGAGCGCCTTTGGCGCTCATTACGAGCCTCTCCTCTGCTATTTTTTTTTTTTATATATATATTTTTATTTTTTATAATTAATTCATTTATAAATAAATTGATATACTTTGCCTATTTCTAATTAATATATCCAGCAATCAATATGCTGAAGAGCTAACAATTGCTTTTGTTTTTCCTGCAGCATACAATGTACATTTGAACTGTTGCTGAGCTGAGGAGAAAGTGTGAGCAATGTGGAAGTGTGCAGTGTAAATAGGCTGTGTGAGCGAGGGCAAACTGTTTAGTTGTGTAAAGCGGCATTTTAGAATACTAATGTTTTTAGTTGTAAGTTATTTTTGTAAAATGGAGGCAATTGTCTATGTGTCCCACAGGTCGTATTTTTATTTTTCTAAGTCCCTCTTTCCTTTCCTAAGTGTAGCAGGCCGCAATTTTTGCAGGCGATTTTTTCAAAGTGCTACAGGTCTCGCACTATGAATTGTATATTTGAGCTTTCTGTTCATCTGTAGTCCAGCGGGTCGTAGGGATAATGCGTAAGTCGTGTGGGGTGGTAGGGATAAGCGCCTATGGTGCTCATCTTCACCAGCGCAGTGAGCCTTCGGCGCTCACTGACCAAGTCGTACGGGGTCGTAGGGATGAGCGCTGGCCAAGCCCCAAGTTTTAACATTGCGTTTCCAATGTTTGTTTTATATATATATATATATATATATATATATATATATATATATATATATATATATATAGCTGTGTAATGCAGCAGGTACAAACTTTAAGGAAGCCATGTTTAAAATGGTTATGGATAGAAGAACAAAGCATTTGTGGGTACATTTGCATGTCCCAGCTCAGCTTCCTAGAGTGCAGTGTAATAACTGTATTTCTCAGAATTCTGAGCAGGAAACAAGTTTGTCAACTTGTTTTAGACATTCAAATGTGAACACAAATGTACTATTTATATACTATACAATTGTAGGGTGGAGGGCTTCTATTGCTCTTTTGCCCACCATATAGTAAATGATTGTTGTGGTGAACTACCTACTCATAAGGTCCACAACACAAGTTTGGATCCCACTCCATACTGATGATAGGCGGTAAGCTTGAAACATCTGTCCATGGGTAGGATTCCCAGCTTGTGTATAATCTACCCTATTAAATTTACGATCACCACCTCTTTTGGTAGAGAATTCTACAGATGCCTTTTTTCTAGGGAAAATAGGTTTAATATGGTTAGTCTTTCTTCATAACCTAGCCCCTCCATTCCCCTTATTAGTTTTGTTGCCCTTCTCTGTATTTTTTCCAGCTCTAAAATGTGCTTTTTATGATGTGGTGCACAAAATTGTACTCCATATTCCAAATGAGCGCGTACTAGTAGTGATGTCGTGAACATCACATTTTCGGTTCGTGAACCGCAGAAGCAAATTTCATCAAATGGTCGCGAACGGGCGAACATCGGTGAACCGCCATAGACTTCAATGGGCAGGCGAATTTCAAAACCCACAGGGACTCTTTCTGGCCACAATAGTGATGGGAAAGTTGTTTCAAGGGGACTAACACCTGGACTGTGGCATGCCGGAGGGGGATCCATGGCAAAACTCCCACCGAAAATTACATGGTTGATGCAGAGTCTGGTTTTAAGCCATAAAGGGCATAAATCACCTAACATTCCTAAATTGTTTGGAATAACATGCTTTAAGACATCAGGTATGATGTTGTATCGATCAGGTAGAGTAAGGGTTACACCCGCTTCACAGTAACAGACCAATCTCCCCGTTTAATGCACCGCAAACAACCGCAAACAGTCCCTTTGCACAACCGCAAACTCCCCATTTGCACAAGGTTGGATACCAAGCTAGCCATGTCCCGTTCCTTGTCCTCACTAATGTCATTGAAGGTCTCTTCCTCCACCCAGCCACCAAGGGTCCCCGAAAGGTGACAACAAGCCCCCTGGGACGCCTGCTGTGTTTGGTCTTCCACCTCCTCAAAGCCACCTTCCTCCTCTGACTCCTCTTCTTCAGACTCCTCTCTCTGCGTTGCCTCTGTCTGCGTTATTATAAGTTGTGTACTGTTAAGTAGTACTATTCCTATCGGTTTAATCCCTGTTACGGCCACTATTACGGGACGTGTATATGGCATTGATTTTTGGAACAGGGAGATGGAAAAAGATGCTTGGTCAGACCTCCTATTTCGAATTTGGGGCACTGCATGTGCAATGTAATGTGCCACCAGATAGGAGTGGTGTATTAAGTTGTACTATTTATTCCTATCAGTTTGATACCTGTTACGTCACCTATCAGGGGACGTGTATATGGCATGGATTTTTGGAACAGGGAGATGGAAAAAGATGCTTGGTCGGTCCTCCCACTTCAAATTTGGGGCACTGCGCATGCAATCTAAGGTGCCACCAGATAGGAGTGGTGTATTAAGTTGTACTATTCATTCCTATCAGTTTAATACCGGTTACGTCACCTATCAGGGGACTTGTATATGGCATGGATTTTTGGAACAGGGAGATGGAAAAAGATGCTTGGTCAGACCTCCTACTTCGAATTTGGGGCACTGCATGTGCAATGTAATGTGCCACCAGATAGGAGTGGTGTATTAAGTTGTACTATTTATTCCTATCAGTTTGATACCTGTTACGTCACCTATCAGGGGACGTGTATATGGCATGGATTTTTGGAACAGGGAGATGGAAAAAGATGCTTGGTCGGTCCTCCCACTTCAAATTTGGGGCACTGCGCATGCAATCTAAGGTGCCACCAGATAGGAGTGGTGTATTAAGTTGTACTATTCATTCCTATCAGTTTAATACCTGTTACGTCACCTATCACCTGTAGGCAGGCAACTGATATTCAATCGATTACAGTCAAAAAAGTGTTGTTTTATGTCACTGTACACTACGGTTGCACCAGATATGAGTGTCACTGTGCACTGGCAAAAGTTGGCAGAGTAGATGCAATAGGCTTCACACACACGCCTGTAGGCAGGCAATTGCTATTCAATCTATTACAGTCAAAAAAGTGTTGTTTTATTTCACTGAGCACAATAGAAGCTGTTAGGTGTTAGCCTGTCACACACACGCTGGCAGGCAGGCATATGCAATTAGATTACACAGAAAAAAATAATAAAATAAAATAAATGATGTTCTAGGCCTAAAAAGGGCTTTTTGGGTTGCTGTCGTGGCAGCAGATATCAGATGAGTCCTTCAGATCTGTAGTGCAAGCTAAATACACAGCCTGGCTATCTATTTCCCTATTAAATCAGCATCATCTCCAAGATTTGCTCCATTAATGCTGTTGGCTATTTTTCCTTCCCAAAGACTAACCCTAAAATATTGTTTAAATATAATAATTAATGGGAAGCTACAGTACCTTGACAATATGACACAGGCCATCCGATAATTAGTTACCAGGAAAAGGCAATGAGCTAAATAGGTTATTTTTCTTTGGTAGAAAGAAGAAGAGCAAGAGCAAATCCAGGGAATTATAGACCTGTAAGCCTCACATCTTTAGTTGGGAAGCTTTTAGAAGGGTTAATAAGGGACAGTATACAAGAATATGTTTATTTGAACAAGACCATAAGTAGGAGCCAACACAGATTTATGAAAGATAGGACATGTCAGACCAATGAGGAGGTTAGTAGGAACTTGGATCAAGGCAACTCAGTGGATGTAGTCTTTTTGGATTTTGCAGAGGCTTTTGACACAGTGCCACATGGGTGACTTGAGTAAATAAGGGATACAGGAATTGCAGTAAATATCTGCTCATGGATCGAGAGCTGGCTAAAAGAATGAAGGCAAAGGGTTGTTGTAAATGGAACATACTCCGATTGGACTAATGTGGTAAGTGGGGTAAGTGGGGTTCCTCAAGGTTCAGTATTAGGTCCTCTAATTTTTAACATATTTATTAATGACGTAGAACTAGGACTCTAAAGTAGTATCTCCATATTTTTGTGTTGACACTAAGTTGTGCAAGGTATTTAAATCAGATAATCATGTTCTTTCAATACAAAGGGATTTGCATAAATTAGAGAAATGGGCAGTTAAATGGCAGATGAGATTCAATACAAATAAATGTAAAGTTATGCATTTGGGAAGGAAAAATAGCCATGCAATTTATTATCTTAATGGAGCAAATCTAGGGGTATCTGACAATGAAAGGGATTTGGGAGTACTTGTGGACAACCACCTAGGTAGCAGTGCTCAATGCCAAGCAGCAGCTGCAAAGGCAAGTAAAATATTAGCATGTATTAAGAAGGGTATAGAAGCAAGGGAAGCAAATATAATTCTGCCACTATTCAAATCCCTAGTAAGCCCTCATTTGGAATATGGAGTACAATTTTGGGCAACACTTCATAAAAAGGACATTTTAAAGCTGGAAAAAGTACAGATAAGGACAACAAAAATAATAAGAGTAATATAGGGGCTAAGTTATGACGAAAGACTAACCATATTAAACCTATTTTCACTAGAAAGAAGGCATCTATGAGGGGATATGATTACCTTACTTAAATACACCCAGGGTCAATATAAGGCTTTGTCAAGTGAACTTTTTGTGCCAAGAAATTTTCAACTGACAAGAGGACATCACTTGAGGTTAGAGGAAAAAAACATTTCACCTTAAAGAAAGAGAAGGGTTCTTCAATATTTAGGTGGTTAAACTGTGGAATTCTCTATCAAAGGAGGTGAAAACAGTAAATTGGATAGATAACTTTAAAAAGGGGTTAGATAGAGGTTAGATATTTTTGAATAAAGAGGGTATTCAATGTTCGGGAAGCGAAGAGCGCAGTTGATGAGGTGGAGGCCTTCGAGACTTAGCTGCAATATGCGTCAAAGGCGCTCATTGCAGGGGAGGAGAGCCAGGGAGCCTGTGAGTGAGGTTGCAAGCGAATTTGAGGTATATTTGGTGTTTTTTCACGATGGAAAATCACCTAAACGAGAAAAAAAACGGATGCTGAAAAACTTAACGATGAAAATGAGGCCAAAGGACATAAAATGAGGCTGAAGGATCTCAAAACGACCTCTAAGCAGTGAGTTAACGCAGGCCAGTAACACATAATCCAAAACAGTAACATTTAACCCAAGGCAGTAACACTCATCGCGAGGCCCCTAAACTACACGGGGGGGACAGGCTTGCAATGAGCGCAGAAGGCACTCAAGCATGAGGCCTATAAATTACACAGGGGGAGAGGCTTGAAATGAGCACAGAAGGCGCTCAACGTGGAGATCGAGTTGATCGCCGAAGGTGATCATTGCAAAGCAGGAAAGTTGCGGCTTGCAATGAGCGTCATAGGCGCTCATTGCGAGCCACGCGATGATCATCGAAGGTGCTCAGCGCGAACGGGGCTTGCGATGAGCGCCAAAGGTGCTCAGAGGGGCCATAGCCTCGCATTATGTAGCAAACAGCATTTTATTTATATATAAATATGTATGTGTATGTATATATATAATATATTTAAACAAAGACACGATAGCCTGTGAAGAAGCAGTTCTTGCAAAACCGGTCAGCTTCACTGTTTGATGTGCACCACTTAACTGCTAGCAAAGGATTGCCAGCAGAGGATTTACAGGACCTACAGTGTGCGGAAGGAAACCATCTGACAGACAGCAGCACCGAAGGACGTGCAGGCAAAGAGAGTGATACGACGGACAGGTTGGAGGAAGTCTGAGCTCCACAAGTGAGAGCTGTGCAGCAAAGACTAGTCAATTAATCTTTTTATCTACACACTTAGGGCCTCATTCTATTATCGGCCGTAAAATGGCCGCAAGGCTGCGATTCCTTGCAGGGGTTCCGTTATCTTGGAATTCAATTATACGGCCCCGCAAGGATCTCCCCTTACGACCGGCCGTATATCTTGCAACCGGCCGTAAGCTCAGAAAACTTAAAACGCAAAAATAAATTCAAGACGGTCCTGTACAGCTCTGTAAATGCTAGGGATCATATTGGGGGACATGAGGATTAATAGCAACCCCCTCTCAAGCTTGCACATCAGCCCAAATCCGAGTTTACATTAACTGTTTATTTTCCAGCCGCAGCGTGGGCGGGTCTGAGGTGCTCCAAGCCCTCGGGACTTTTTACATGGATTTTTGACATAAATTAAAAAATATTGTTTTTACGGATTTGAGTGTAGGGGAATGTTGTGCTATTTTTGCTAACACCTACAATCACTTTATAGTCTCCTCAGAGTGCAGGATGGCTTTATTTAGGCTTTATAATGTGCTTAATTGGTGCTAGCGGGACCTTTTTCCTGCAAGTAAGCTGCGGCTCGCTTTTAGCCTTGCAGAGAGGTTTCCCGGAGTAATAGAATAGCAACCGGGCTTTTCTTGCGGCCGAAACTCTTACGGCCGTTTTAGATCAAAGGCTTTCCTCCGGAGCGAGCGGCCGCAAGGGATAGCAAGGCGCCGGCCGCAAGCCTGCCGGAATCCCCAGCCTGAGGGGAATAGAATAGCCGAATAGCTTGCGGCCGGTCCTTGCGGCCCCGCATCTCCTACGGCCGTTAATAGAATGAGGCCCTTATAGTTTAACCTTATTTGATTTTTCTGCTGTACATTTTGCTGTTTATCATGTCAAAAGTGTAAAGTGTGGTTTGCTGTGAGGCTCCCAATAGAGAATCCCTTGAAGGGTCAAGAAGGGTCACTGTACCCAGATCCCTAAGGCAATGTACAGTCTGTAGTTGCCAACTACGCAGTAACACAAGGCATTTAAATATCTGAATCCAAGAGGTGCCCATAACAGTCTATATTCATATGATCTATTTTTAAAGACACAGTTTTTAACGTCTCTATGATTTTATGAAGATGTATTGCTTTCCAATGATATATTGGTACAATATGAGGAAGGCTAAATATGAGCAATATATTCATAACTAGCGACTTGCCCGTCAAAAAATGAAGGCAATGTGATGTATATGTTTGTCAAGTTGTTTAGTTATTAACATATATTTTTGACACTTGTAAGTATTTTAATATGAACGTGTATTTTTGTAAAATGTTGATGTAATGGTTTTTTAAAATGTAATTTGTATCTGAAGAATTGTTAACTTTAATATACATTGAATGAATAGGAAAGCAAAAAGTAAAAAGCCTTCTTGAAACGTTGCGAATTTTAACATGAAGTTTAAAATATATGTAAGCAATAACCTTCAAAGTATATATTTTGAAACTTTAACTTTATTTTTTATGTAAGTTTAGAAGTTGACAAAACATTGGTATAATTTTGAACATTATAAACAGGAACATAGTGAATACATTTTGTAACGTAATTTTTTATTAAAAGTATTAACATTTGAATGTAAAAACAATTGACCTTTAAATTAATCAGTATTAACATGCAATTTCTATCACAATAATTGTTAACTTGAATATACATTGAATGTAGAGAAAGGCATACAGTAAAACTCTGCTTAAAACGTACGTAATTAAAGTAATTCATTACTGAGCACATAAACTGCCGATAAACATTAATGTAGTTAGTAATCTTAAGATAACAGACAATATTTACATTGTGACTTAAAAGGTGCTTGACCTGTTAACATCCACTTTGTAATCTGTTGAATGAAATAACTTGCAAATATATTTTTTAAACTTGTAACATTAGAAACATTAACATAGTGACTTAACATTTTAACATAATTTTTACTAACAATGCAAGGCAAGTATTTTGTGAGGCGAATCATTCCTAAACAGTACTTTCATTAATTATGACTGAATTAAACAACTAATTGTTATGTATTTTGCAATGGTTTTAAAAAATGTTTGCATCTTGAATTTGTATCCTGCAAAGTTATAGTACTTCATAGTAGACAATGTTTTTAGTAAAAATACGTCCATCTTCTAATAAATCACCTTGACTTTCATTGTTTTCAATGTAAACTTTAATAGCCTGTGGATTTTTGCACCGTGACAACGCAACGTACAATTGACCATGTGCAAAAACTGGTTCTTCCAAGTAAATACCTACAGATTTGAAAGTTTGACCTTGTGATTTATTAATGGTCATGGCAAATGCCATAATAATGGGAAATTGTCTTCTTTGAAGTATAAAAGGGAGACTACTTTCACTTGGTGCTAAATCTATTCTTGGTATGAAAACTCTCTCTCCTTTATGGGTCCCAGTTAAAATTTCAGCATCTATAAAATGGTCCTTTAATTGTTGAACAATTAATCTTGTGCCATTGCATAGGCCTTTTTTGGGGTTCATATTTCGCAGTAACATGATAATTGCACCTTTCTTTAGCTGCAAAATATGTGGTGGCATTCCAGAAGGAGTTAAAGAGTTAATGAATTCAGTTGAAAAGTTTGCCTGACTTTCATTGTCATCAGCAAGTACAGAATCAGCACTGTGATAATTTCTTTGTGGTGCATTAATTTTTTTTAAGATTTCATTATTGAGTATTAATGCATCTTTATTTTTACACGTCAGTATAACTTGGTTGGCAAGCTCAGAATATTCTTCGTTATTTATGCTCCCTTCAAATATAGCCGATATAATATCTTGTTGACAAATCATATGAGGTGGGATCTCTACAGTGTCGTCAGGTAAATGTAGTATTTTTTCTGTTCTGCCTTCTCCAATTTTAATAAGCCAATCATTGAAATCAGTTTGGCCTTCTGATCTCATATTTTGTTGCAGTTGAAGATGGGTAAAATGTTTCCATACTGTACTTGACTTTATACATGTTTCAATAATGTCTGTTCGATTTCCATGTACAACGACAGGTAATGTTTGTCTAAAATCGCCACCCAACAAAATTACCTTTCCACCAAATGGAAAAATATTATCCATGACTTCACGAAGCAAACGGTCAATACATTGGAGGGCATAGCATGACATCATTGTGGCCTCATCTATTATAATTAATTTACATTTCTTCAATTTCTTTGCTTGTAAGGATGTCATGCGAATATCTGACACTGAATTTTCCAAAATAGGCACTGGCAGTTTAAATCCACTATGAACAGTTCTTCCACCTTCTAATAAAAGTGCAGCAATTCCAGTAGTGGCAAACGCCATTGCTATTTGTCCTTGTGCTCGTACTGAACTCATTAATAAATTGTACAAATATGTTTTCCCTGATCCGCCAGGTCCATCAAGATAGAAATAACGCTCTGTCACCATGTCATCATCTATAGCATTTTTAATGGCATGAAATGCTTGCAATTGTAGTGTATTTAAAGTTGCAAGTCTTTCTTCTGTTCTTTCTGCTTGTAGTTGAATGTCATAGTCTTCAAAGTTAATGTCATCTATTAGACCTGGATCAGGCAAATTAAAACTTGCACAACTTAATCCATGAGTTAAAAAGACTTCTTGAATTTCCATTAAAGCTTTTAAGTGTGCAATGGGTTCATTGTATCGTCGCATAAAGTCTTCAGCCATATTACTTTTAAAAGTCTCCCACAAAGCTAATGCATTTGGAGCATTTGAGAAGATACAAATAAAAGCAAATTGTTCTCTCATCTGTCGTGGCATTTGACATTGTGCTGCTTCTTCTAAACATCTTTCCCACTCTGTATCATCAGCGAGTAAGTTTCTATTTCTTGCAGCTAAATGGAAGGATTCATATACAATGTCATTAACAGTTCTTAATTGTTCAAAACTTTGTGCTCCTGGAACATTTAAAAGTAATATCCGTAAGCAAAATCGTTCAACATCTCTTGGACTGACTGTGTAAATTCGTGGAATTATTTTATTGCCTCTGGTTTTTCTTGCTCTCCATAATCCATTCACAAAAACATAGTGATATGGAATTTCAATATATAAGTATTGTGTTGCTTGAGCATCAGTGGAATTTAATGCAAACCATGCAGTTAGTGTAGTGTGACGATCTTCACTTTGGGCCAATGCATTCATTTCATTTCCAGCATGGAAATAGACTAAATGTCGTTGTGGCAAATGTACTGCTAACCTATATACTGCATGTGATCTATCATGCATTTCAAATTTTAAAAGCCGCCACATAGCTTCTGGCGCACTAACATAGCGAGCATCTACATGAGATGCAAGTTCATCATGTACTAACTCACTACTTTCAGGGTTGTCTGCACTTTTGACGACTACAGTAGCTGCATCGTAACCTTTGTAAATATATTTGTAGACATATTTAATGGATTTGATGGAAGTGCAGGCTTCTACGTTGATGTGGGCGTTGTACTTCATGAGTAAATGTGGATTGTAGGGTACTACATATCTATTGTCCACTTTTTTTCCACGAATAATGGCACTATCTCCTTCTCTTCTTTTATAAAGTGGATATCCATCACAATTTGCATATGTTTTGTCTCTATAATCTTTTGGAAAATCTTTTGAACATTGATTATTTTCCATACATGGTGATTGTGGATTAAGGTCTCCACAGGGTCCATGAATCATGCGATGAGTAACAATCTCATATAGTCTACCATATAGTTCTGGATCTGGTAGTTCAGCAACTATGACTGCATCCACTTTTTCCGAAGTATCTAATTTATGTTTCTCTTGAAGTATTATGAGAAGATGTGCATGTGGAAGGCCTCTTTTTTGAAATTCAATGGTATATACATAAGCAAGACATTTGCCAAATAACTGATTTATAGTGAAGTCACGTATTAATTCATTTAATTTTATCTTAAAAACTCTGGCTACTAAATCTGGTCGATCTGAAGCACTTTGTCCAAGAAGTAGATTTTGATTAATTTCTGGCCATTGTGGATTACATGTAAATGTCACAAATAAATCTGGTTTTCCAAATTTTGTCACAATAGCCATAGCATCATTGTATCTTTCTCTCATATTTCGAGGAGATCCTTGAAAGGAAGATGGTAAAATGATGGCTTTGCCAGCTGTCATGTCTCTGCTTGTAGCCACGTCAGCAACATAGTCCATGAGTCCACAATATTGTTCTACACGTAGTTTATCTTGTTGATATTTTATAAAGTTTAAATTATTTGCCTCAACTTGCAAATATGAATCAATAATCCATTGTTGTGTTAGTTTCCCACCACATAAAATTGGATTAAATTCATCTCTAATGGCAATTTGAGCAACTTTAAATTCAAGCATAGAAACATTATTTCGGATTCTGGCTTTAGCATTTGGGTAACTGGGAAGGGTTAATTTTGGTTGCCAACCTGCTTCTCCGTGTGGGAAAAAGATGGGATATGTCATTGGATCTAAATTTGGACTTAAGATATTAATATTAATAAATGGTTGGTCCTCATTTCTGGGATATACTCTAATGTCTCTTTGAAATGGTGGTTCTCCTTCATCATTCTGAAAGACCATTGCAACCTCATTTGATGTTGGCAAGTTATAACGACGTTTATCAGTATGTCTGTCTCTTTTAAGCACCATATTAACCTTTGGCATGGGTAATTGATGTCTTTGTGCATGAAGTAGTTGTTCATTTTCTACTTCTGCCAATTTTTTGTAAGCTTTACTGTAGGGATTGTTGTCCATAATGTTATTTAGTTCTATAAAAACACTGGGTAAGCATTTTTTATTTTCTTCCATCTGCATACGTTGGTCAACAGCTTCCATTGTATCTAGGACATATAGTTGAGCGAATTTTCTTTGCTCTCCTTCCTCTGGATGTAAATGTGAAGTCCGATGATAAATTTGTCCTTGGACTTTAAAACAGTAAGGACCATGTCCTGGTACATTAGCAGCCAATGTTGCCCCCATAGATGCAAATGATATGGCACTATTGTAGGATCTTATGTTTGTCTTAACATTTTTGTAATTTGGAAAAGTAGGTTCAGTCATAATATTTTGTAAATAGGTTGGAAATTGTTTCCTTTGTGGAAGTTTGAACTTTCCTTTTTGACAACAACTAATAAATTGTCCATCTCGGGGTCTCTCCTGTTTAAAATAATAAGCCTCACAAAATTGACATTGAGTAGTCATGTCCCCACAACTATGAACCTCTACTGCTAAAGACTTCAGTAAAGGACAATTTGCAAAGCATATTGGATGTTGACTTTCATATTCATCAGATGAAAAGTCATGAAATGTTTCAACAACAGGTTCTAAATGTTTAGTTTTTTTCGTAGATTTTCTTGGTATATGTTGGACTTGTTTGGTTGAAATGTCCTGTAAGTTTTTAGTAACAGTTTGTAAATGCTTTGTTTTTGTAGTTGCTTTTTTTGGTCTGTCTTGACTGGTATGTTGTAAAATGTCATCTGATGTTTTAGGAACAGTTTGTAAATGCTTTATTATTTTTTTATTTTTTTTGGTTGTATCTTTCATTTTTGCAGCTGATATTCTTTTATTTGCAAGTCTTTTGCGTTCTTTTTCTCGTCGAATTTCTTTCTCCTCCGGTGTCTGCTGGGCGGCCCATCTCTCTTGTCTTTCTCTAGTTTGACGTCTTTTCTTCTCTTCTTTGGTCTCGTTATCAGCCATATTAATCTGTAAAGGAAAAAAAATAAATGTAATTGTGTATATTTAAATTTGTAATTCCTGTTAAAGATTCTTGTGCACAATTGGTGAATTAAAAGGCAAATCATTAATGTATCATTTATATTTAGTTAAATTTATAATTCCTGTCCTCACTGGCTAAGAATTTGGCCAATGGAATCCTGCTGTAAATAAGCATGTAACATATTTTTTTCAAATAATGGTTTTATTTATTAAAAACGTTGTTTGTGGATAGATATTTACCACTGCAAAACTTCTTTGCTAAAACAAAAAGTGATGTGGTTATTGAGCTATGTATTGCATAGTAGCAATTTAAATAAAATAAGGGAGATAGTAAATTAATTATTGTATTTTTCTGTTGACACAGATGCAACTGAAAGCAGTTTCTTTAGTTTTATACTTTAGTACTTATTATACTTTACCTTGGTTGAAGTGTGATTTAAATCCGAATGTTTGTTGGTCCTCGGTTCCAAATCGTTGTCCAATGGTGTGGTCCTCTGTTGGAAGTCCTCGTCCGATGGTGTGGTCCTGTGGCGATAGCCCTCGTCCGATGTTGTGGTCCTGTGGCGATATCCCTCGTCCGATGTTGTGGTCCGTTGGTGAAAGTCCTCGTCCGATGGTCTGGTCCTGTGTTGAAATTCCTCGTCTGCTGGTCTGGTCCTGTGTTGAAATTCCTCGTCTGCTGGTCTAGTCCGAGTCCTCGTCCGATGGTCCGGTCCTGTGGAAAAAGTCCTCGTCCGATTGTCTTCACGCAGTATCTGTTGTAATATAAAATAGAAAATGTTGTTTGAGTGAAATGTCTTTTAAATAATTTAAAAATGTATTAATTTGACTGTATTGTATGAGTTATGGTTATTTTTTTCTATCTTTGTTTTTTTTTACTTTCTGTACAATCCGACAACTTTTGTTATTCTTATTGAAGGTTCTTAGTAAGGCTTGTGGGTTGTGATATATTAAATAAGATGTGTTTATGTTATTTTTTGTACAATCCTGTTTTGTGCACACCACTTGTGGTATACTTATTTAACCTTTATTGGGATGCTTATAGTTAGTGAAACATGAAATAATATAATTAATGTAGTTTGCTATGTGTTTGTGTTAGTTTTTGACAATCCTGTTTGGTGCGCAGCACTTGTGCAAAACGTATTTCTTCTTGATTGTACTGGTTATAGGTTGTTAAACATTAAAGAAGAATGTTAATGTAGTTTGCTATGAGTTTGTGTGATTTTTTGTACAATGCTATTAGGTGCACAACACTTTTGTAATTCTTATTTTTGCTTCTTTGTAAGGCTTATAGGTTGTTAAACATTGAATAAGAAATTCTGTTTTGTGTGTAGCAGTTTGTGTCTCATTCAATTGCGATTTGGCTAATTGAATCGTGCCCTAAATAAGCACATAGCATATTTTTTTAAATAATTTTTTAGTCATTGAAAAACTTTATTTTTGATATCTTTTTAGTAAGTAAAAACTTATTTTAAAGAAATTGTTATGTTGTTATTTAGAGCCCTATTTAATTGGGCAAATTGCAATTGAATGAGGGCCTTTGTGTGTACCATATGTTGCATAGTTTGCCCCTCATTCAATTGCATTTTTTACAATGTAATAGTACTCTAAGGCCGTAATTGAATTGCAATGTAGAAATTTGAATAGGGTTGTAAATAAGCACATCACATATATTTGTTAAAATAGAATAAGGGCCTAAAAGTGCTTATTTATAGCCATATTTAATTGTGCAAAATAGCAATTGAATGAGGGCCTTTGGTTACTGCATTTGTTATATTGTGAGCTCCTCATTCAATTGTGTTTTGGCCAATGGAATAGACCTCAATATCAGCACAGAGCATATTTTGTAACGGAATGTTGTATTTAGTGAACTTGTATGCAAAAGCAACGTGTTCACAAAAGAAAAATTTCCTTTAAAAAATATGCTCTGTGCTTATATAGAGCCCTATTGAAATGGGCAAATCACATTTGAGTGAGGCCCTTGGCCATTAAAGATATATAGGTCCTCATTGAATTGCAATTTTGCCAATTGAAGAGGGCTCTATATAATCACATAACATATTTATTGAGCAAATTTTTTAGTTATTGAAAACCTTGATTGTGGTTAGAAATTCAGTAACTAAAAAGTTCTGTATAAAAAATATGTTATGTGCTTATATAGAGCCCTATTCAATTGAGGAAGTCGCAATTGAATAAGGCTCATGGTTATTTCTTGTTTATACTTAATACTTTACCTTGCTTGAAGTTTTGAATGACAGACGGTCCCCTCCTGCCAATCTTAATCCGCCGGTCTTCTTGTAGTGTCTGTTTGAAAAAGAAAGTGAAATAGTTATTTGTATATTTATAATTTTTCATCTAGCAAAGCATGGCCTTTTGAGCATGTAATGTCTTGTTGTATCTTACCTCTTCTTGTTTGTTGGTGTTCTTTAAAAGGGATTGTGCTTCACAGTGCACGGTGCAAATTGTTGAGAGACGCTATTGATGCAGAGTCTGTTTGAATATTCAAAGAAATAAAAAGATTCAGCTTTATATGATCTATTGAATTGCAGTAAAGGAATGTAATTTAAATATAGTTGTGTAATTTTTTTCAATTAACCTTATTTTTTGTTGGGGGCTACACACATATGTCACATACATGAAGCACATTCCATAGTTTAATGTAATTATTTTGTGTACGTGTGACATATCAGTATACATGACTCATATTTAAATGGTTAAATTAACCTTATATTTTTTTTTTCCAACACACATAAATGTCTGTGTGTGAGATGTAACTATAGATGATATACATATATGTGCGTGTGACATATCAGTATACATGACATATAATGTCATTTAAATGTAGTTGTTTACTGATTTTGTTTTAAGCTAATTTTGTTGCATTGGCAATACACATAAATGTGCGTGTCACATGTCACTATACATTATACACATATACGTGCGTGTCACATGTCACTATGAAGGGGCAATACACATAAATGTGCGTGTCACATGTCAATATACATTATACACATATACGTGCGTGTCACATGTCACTATACATTATACACATATACGTGCGTGTCACATGTCACTATGAAGGGGCAATACACAGAAATGTGCGTGTCACATGTCAATATACATTATACACATATACGTGCGTGTCAGATGTCACTATACATTATACACATATATGTCCGTGTCACATGTCACTATGAAGGGGCAATACACAGAAATGTGCGTGTGAGATGTCACTATACATTATAGACATATATGTGCGTGTCAGATGTCACTATAAATTATAGACATATATGTGCGTGTCAGATGTCACTATAAATTATAGACATATATGTGCGTGTCAGATGTCACTATACATTATAGACATATATATGCGTGTCACATGTCAGTATACATAAACCTCTGTTTAATATTGAATTATGTTTTTTTGTTGTTTTGTTAAATGAACCGTATTTTTTTTGGAGCCTATACACATAAATGTGCCATACATGATGACTACATAAATCCTAGTTTATTTTTTTATTTGTTTGACCTGTCCTGATAATAAAATGTAATATATTATAGCTTACCTCTCAGTTGTAATTTGCACAATGTAAAGTAGTAAATTAGGAAAGAATTGTCTTCTGAAGTAAAAGCAGCAGTTATCTCAGAAGTCACTCCGTTCATCACCTGAGGAGAAATGTTTTTTTGTGTGTGAAATAGGCAGTATTTATAAACTTGTAGAAAGTTCTGGAAAGTGAGACCGTTAGAACGCAATACGCATGCGCTATTTGCGTTCCAGCTTACAATTTGCGTTCCATCCGCCATTTTCTGCGTATTACTGTTCAAAATGGTGTTTAATATGATTGTGATACGTTCCGCATAGTATGTGTTTCATTATTGCGAGTAAGTGTAGTGTAGTTACGTCTAAAGCCTCGTTTTCGTTTTGTTCGTCGGCCATTTTTTCTCTCGCTTAGCGATGGTATTAGTGTCTAAAGTGTTTTATTTTGATTTAAATGTAGGTGTAACTTGTTTTTTTGAGGTGCTGGCTGGTTCCTCTTGCTGTAGGTAAGCTTTTTATGTGTTTGTTGTGTGTCTTTGTTTAGTTTTAACTGTTTGTATGTCGGCGTGTTGCGTCCGATGTTTGCGAAGTCGTAATGTGTGGTAACGTGTCTCGTATGGTGTTTGCGTGTGTAGCCTCGTTTTCGTTTTATTCGTCGGCCATTTTTTGTGTCGCTTAACAAACTATTTATTGTCTAAACTCTTTTATTTTGAGTGCAATTAAGTTGTAAGTTGCATTTTTGAGGTCCTGGGTGCTTCCTGTTTGTGTAGGTAAGGTTTTTATGTATGTGCTGTGTGTATGTATTGTGTTTGTAATTTTGTAATGTTCGCAAGTTGCGTCCGAGTGTTGCGAGGCCGTAATGTGTGTGAACGTGTGTCGTATGTTGTTTGCGAGTGTCGTAATGTGTGTGAACGTGTGTCGTATGTTGTTTGCGAGTGTCGTAATGTGTTGCGACGTAAACTTTTTTTTGCAAGGGTCGCAGTTGCTGCAACTGAAGACCTCGCTTTGCGAGGGTCCTCAGTTGCTGGCAAGGAGCGCCTTCGGCGCTCCATGCCAGCAACTGAGAACCTGGCACAGTGCCCTCGCTTCGCGAGGCCCGCGTCTCGCTGCGCGAGCCCGCAGCGTTAGCAACAACTCGTACGCTCACAACTATATATGTGATTCCCATATAGGGTGAATGATATGAACAGAAGGGCCCACTGGACTATTTGGGGTTCATCAGTTATTATACGTGTGGTTAGAAGGTACTAACAATTTGCTTAACATTTATATCATGGATGTAATAAGTGCATGTGGTGCTGTAATTGACTAACATTGCAATACTGTATCTGTGTTAGAAATAGGATAGTGGAATTTATATGGCCCTGCGATCAGCCACGTGTGAAGGCTCTGGCTTTATTCATGAAAGGGGGAACTCATTTTATGGCTCTGTAAAAGGAGAAACAAAAGGTGTAATTAGAAGAAAGCCAGATGCCTTTTTTACATCTGGAAATCATGTGGGTGAGGGGAAATAGCAAGCTATTTGCCTAGGAGGATGGGCTAGAACTGGGGGCAGTCTTTTGTGTTTTGTGTCATCTTTCTGTTTTTTTTTTTATGTATCTTTGTAACAATAAAGAAGTGGCCAGTCTGATTTTGGACACACTAAACACCGGTGGTGTCAGAGTCTGCTTGTACTAATCCAAGGTACAGGGTGTGGGATTCGTAGATCCTAAGAATAGGGGTCTGATGGTGACGGACTCTGCAGTAATGATGCTGTCATCTGAAGTGTCTGTTAGTATCGAGATCTGAACAAAAGGTTGCGACCGTAGAGAGAGAGAGATTTGAGGTGAGCGTGGTCCCCCAAAGCTGGCGGTCGTGACAGTGAACATTTATCAAGGTTAGTAAATTGGCTAAACCAATGCTAAACACACAACATATAAATTATATGTTAATCTAAAGACACACGATTCAATTTCTTTTTAGTGTTTGCATTGTACAGTTTAAAAACCAGTTTGAAAACCACAATATAGCCATTCCTTATTATAGATTGATAATTGAACCATTATCCATACATGTTTTATTATCTATGGATATCTTAATACACATAGCAGCATTTTTTCTTATTTTTACATATTGTTATTAAAATTCTCCCAAAAACCTTTATATATATATCGTAAATAAATAGTACATTTGTGTTCACATTTGAATGTCTAAAACAAGTTGACAAAATTGTTTCCTACTCAGAATTCTGAGAAATACAGTTATTACACTACACTCTAGGAAGCTGAGCTGGGACATCCAAATCTGCCCACAAATGCTTTGTTCTTCTGTCCATAACCATTTAAAACATAGCTTCCTTTAAGCTTATGCCTGCTGCCTTACACAGCTTTAATGCAAAGCCAATCCTAGATTTTACACAAGCTGAGAATCCTATCCATGTACAGCTGTTTCAAGCTCTTGCCCCTGCTTTTCCTTCAGACCCTTATCCACATTATCCCCTTTTAGGTCTGGATGGAGAGGTGTGTGGTCTTGCACCGGCTGGCTGAGTGTAATAACCGGGCCAGACAATGCCACCGGATGAGGAGAAGATGTTTTACTCCTCTTTTTGCTTTTGGAGAGAGGTGTTCCAAAATAGAGCACCTCCCACTTTTCAGCTACATCCCTGTTGGTCTTATGTGTCCTCTTCCTGGGGACGTCACTCCAGGAAGAGGAGCTGTCACTAACTGCCTCCCCTGAAGCGGGTTTATTATCCTTCTGCTTATCCTGTACCCCCACACTAACTGATGTTTTTTATGTTGGGGGCAGAATGGGACTTTGGGTGGCCAGCCGTGACACTTGGAGGACCGGTGACATTCTTCATCTTCCTTGCCCTTCCTCCCTGTGTCTGTAGTTTTGCTGGAGACCGCAGACACAGATGGCTCTTGTGGGAAAGAAGGGGCCTTGGAGGCCGTGTTGGTGGTATGAGGAGCGGCCTCCTTACCTGAGCTCTCTGTGGGGGCTATGACCCTTGAGGTCCCGCTGTTATAGACTCAGCAGGGATGGGTGCTATACGAGAGGAGGTGCCATTTGCTGGGGCTGGGACAGGATGTTTAACATTAGGGCAATTCCTACATGTGTGTCCCAGCCCCTTGCAAAGATAACATTGCACCTCCTTAGTGCTGTAAAATATTCTGTATAGCACCCCCTCAAATAGAACTCGAAAAGACCCCTCGATGTTCTCTGTGCCCCTGGGCAGGCACATTTGTACCTGCCTCTTGAAAGAGAGCACATGTCTTAGTGCTCTCTCTCTCTCTCTGCACCCCAGGGGAAATTTTATAATAGGTGTTTTTATTTCCCCTAGGGCTTGCAGGTGGGGGCGCAGGAGGGAGTCTGGTAGGAAGGGGGGCACATTTAAGAGTGTAACTTTTGTGCCCAACCCTTCCAGGGGTTCAATAGGGACATATAATCCCCCCACTATGATGCCCCTCTGTCGGAGTGTGAGCTACTATAACAGAGGGGCTGATGACATTAGCTGCAGCACACAGATAGATCTCAATACTATAAACTCCAGACATCAGACACTTAACCCCATGCTTCCTAGTGATCTGCCCCTCAGCCCCAGCGATGGTATTGCTGGAGTCAGCAGAAACCACCTGTGACCAGGTATTTGCCACAGCGATAGCTCTGCTGGCAGAAGGTGTTTTTCCACCAGGAGCTGGGGTTGTTTTATCTGTTTGGGGCCTATGCTGTGCAGTGCTGCGCGTTTGATTTTCAGGGGCCATTATTCCCCCTGTTGGCCCCTGAGGCTTCTTAGGTACATTATCCCTCATGTTTAAACCTGTTTGTTTGTTTACTCATTTTATTAATTATTATTTTATTTTTTTTGTTTTAAGATTTTTATTCTTTTTTAACCAAAAAGTGCAAAAATACAACAAGACAAAATAAAGAGGGAGGGAGACTTTTGGTGTTATCTGGCAGTGGAAGGGTTAACAGTTGATAACAAGCTGCCTGATAGCAGCAAACACAGAAAACACAGAGGTTGTCTGCAAAGAGAGTTTCTTTCCCTTACTGTCTTTCTAGATTTTTCCTTTCTAACTTTTCCTCTCCTTGCAAACTTTCAATCTTATAAGCCCCTCTGTGTTTCTGTGTAAGGTCTTAAGCAGCCTTTTTATAAAACTTTTAAATATTTTCCCCTCCACTGCCCACAAAGATGTTCTTTTCCTCTCTCCCCAAAAACACAAAACCCAACACCAAAGAAACAAAATAAACAAAAACCTAAAAACTTTAAAAATAATTTAAACTAAAAGCTGCCAGGAGTGAATGTGCAGTGCTAGGGGAGGGGTGTGGCAAAGTATCCAGGAGACAGCTCACTCTCCTGGGATAGAGAGCTGAGCCTGCCTCCCAGAAAACTAAAAATTAAATTAAACTAAGAAAACCACAATAAAAACTCCCAAAAAGCATATAGCACCGTGCACAAAGTGCTTTTAAACAAAAAGCTGAAAAAATAAAATTGTATTTGAGGGACTAGGGCCCTAAAATGCCTTGTTTGAACAGCCCAGGGATGCACACAACATGCTCTGGTGTATTGTAAACACTAAAGTTTGACAGAGACTGGCCTTTTATAAAACCAATCTGCATGTCAAACCAATAAAAGGACATGTTCTGTAAACTGAATAATAATCAGATTAGGAGATTGAGACAAAAAGAAACCGGTTGGGGGGATACAGAGCCGAGTACACCATCTACAGCCCACTGGGAGACAAACTCATCAATTACCCCAGTGGACAAAGCCAGGTGGTACTCTGCCCGGATACAGGAGCGCACCAGTGCCAGGAACATGGCCTCAGGTGACAATGGAACCCCCTCTATCAAACACTGCTTCCTGGACTTATATATAGCCAGCGTGGCTAATGCCAGGAGCAGGTTGACGAGGAGGTCCCTGGCTCTATTCCCCCAGACACTGGGCGCCCAAAAATAAATATGTGTGGGGAGAAATGCAGCCAGAACTGTAGGACCCTCAAGAGTGACAAGAGGGTCTGCAGTCTGGCGCAACTAAAGTAAATATGATACACAGACTCTCCTTTTCCACAGAATGGACAAGTGGAGGGAGAGTCCATGAAATTAGCCAAGTACTCTCTCGTGCTCAGTGCACCTAGGAGCACTCTCCAACTCAAGTCCCCGGTGAGTCGTAGAAATAACGTAGAATAAAGCTCCCTCCACCGAGGACTCTTGCCCTCGTCAGCTGGGAGGACCCGCCTCCAGATGGTATCGGGACGGGTCATGAGGGCAAGGAAGTGCACTGTATGGAGCACAAGAGAATACAAACTCTTCCTCGGCATGCCACAAAAGCATGCCGAGGGTAAGTCCCTCAACCTTGAGAGGTTGGGGATAGGAGGAGCCTGAGGGGAAACACGGGCTAGTGTCCAATGCAAACAGCCGGAGCAGGGCTGTTAGAAGGTGCATGTGGCACTCCGGCTTGCAAAGCCCCGTGAAGTAACGTGCAAGAGTCGGGGGAGATGGCATTCTGAATCTCCTGGAGCAAGCGCCTCTGGACTTTGGGGGCCATATATCCCAAACAGAGCGCAAGCTCCTGAGGTGACACCAAATCAGAGCGCTCGTAGTCCAGAAGATCTCTGACTCGTGTCAACCGTATCTGTCTAAGGCGGCGGATGATAATGGGGGACTGTAACAACGGAGCCCCTATTGCTGGTCATACCCCAGGTTGCGCAACAGGTGATAAAAGCTGGAAGTCAGTGCACACCACTGCGGAAAAGGATCTGCATATAGGTATCTCTGCAGGTACTGAAGGCAGAAGGTGGACAACTGGGAGCGCACACATACCACTCCCTGCCCAACCTCCAACAAAGGCAGACTTGCAACACTGCAGAGACCCAATGCTTTCCAATCCAAGAGGAAATCTGACAAACTCCTCTGGATGTTGCTGACAAACTCGGGGGTCGGACTCAGACAGATCAGCCGGTGCCAGATCTGAGATGCCACCAGCTGATTTATCACTAGAGTCCGCCCCCTAAGGGAAAGCATTTTTAATAGACCCCTCCATGTCCTCTAGCTCCCTCCAGTTGTCTGGGACGGAAACGTCCGCAGTGGACAGGTAGAAGCCCAGATATTTCATGACATCTGCCTCCCACGAGATGTTACGGAATGTGGAAGGCAAAGAGTCCACCTGTATAGAACCCTCTATAAGGCCTCTGCATTTGGACCAGTTGATCTGAGCAGAGGAGGCAGCTGAATATACCTCCTGGCACACTTGCCAGCTCAAGATCAACTGGGTCCTG
The DNA here is from genome assembly GCA_027410445.1 of Discoglossus pictus. Classification (NCBI taxonomy): domain Eukaryota; kingdom Metazoa; phylum Chordata; class Amphibia; order Anura; family Alytidae; genus Discoglossus; species Discoglossus pictus. The sequence continues at coordinate 269,416,808 of CM050163.1, read as the reverse complement.
GGCCATGAGGAGCACATCATCAGCATAGGCTGAAAGGACGATCCGCATGTCTGGCTCCCTAAGCATCAGCCCTGTGAGGCTTTTCCTCAGGCAGAGGAAAGGCTTGATGGCCAGCACATATAACTGTCCAGACAAGGGACATCCTTGACGTACCCCTCCTCCAAATACCAAAGGTGCTGTTAGGGACCAATTGATTTTAAGTAAACACTCTGCAGAGGCATACAGCGTTGTTATATAGCCCACAGATTGTGGGCCAAAGCCGCACGCCTGCAGTGTGGCTATGGGATAACCATGGTCCACCCTGTCAAATGCCTTCTCCTGATCTAGGGACAGAAAGGCGGGTGACAGACCAGACCTGCGAGAGTATTGCAGGAGATCCCGGACCAGAAAGATACTGTCAAAGATAGTCTGGCCCGGGATTGCATAGGACTGGTCAGGGTGAACACATTCTACCAGCACATATCCAAGCCTACGCGAGATGGCTTTCGCTACTATCTTATAATCTGTGCTGAGCAGTGAGACCGGTCGCCAGTTCTTAATAAAGAGGCAATACCCCTTTTTGGGTAGCAGGGCAACAAGACATACAGGGCATCTCACCGGTCTCCAGGGCTTCCCCAAGGACCAGATGGAAATCAGGAACCAGAGTCTGGCAGAAAAATTGGAAAAACTCTACAGTCATAGCGTCCAGGCCTGGAGATTTCTCACAGGACATGGCACGGAGGGCTTCAGAGAGCTCTTGAAAAGATATTGGCATATCAAGCTGCTCCCTTACTCCCTCACTGACTGTGGGGAGCACCTCCCATAGCACCCTGCAGGCGTCTAGAGAATTAGGATCTGGAGAATAAAGATCTTTATAAAAAATACGGGCTCTGTCCCGGATACTCTCCGGATCTGTAAGGGGGCACCGTCTTCATTTAGAAGATAGGTGATGTGTCTACTATTGCCCCCCCCCCCCCCTTTCTCCAATGAGTAGATAAGGCATAAGCCGCGGTCTAGATCTTTAAGAAAACCCAAGTGGCTACGCATATATGCCCCCGTGGCCTAGTGTCAATCCAGGTCACAGAGGACACCTTTCCACTCTACATATTTGCTCTGCAGGGATTGATCCCTACAACTTAACAGCCTCAACTTCAGGTGGAGCACCTCCCCCCGGAGTGACTCCAGCTCAGCTTTGCGCTGCCCACTCGCACCCTTGGTATATTCCTGAAACAGAAGTCGCAAATGAACCTTGCCCACGTCCCACCACTGTTTTAACGTGGCAAAGTCCCCCTTGCAACCCCTCCAGTCCGTCCAAAACTCCCGGATCAATGTCACAAGCCCCTGGTCCTTCAACAAGGCATTGTTGAAGTGCCAATAGGCGGATTGTGACGCTGTTGGCATTAGCGCCACTTACATAGACACACAATTGTGGTGTGAGAAAGGAACCAGCCTAATGGCACAGGAACCAGCTCATGACATATAGTGCCTAGTAGTGATGTAGCGAACATAAAATTTTCGATTCGCGAACGTGAACCGGAGCAAATGTTCGCGAACCGGCGAACCCGGCGAACCGCCATAGACTTCAATGGGCAGGCAGATTTTAAAACCCACAGGGACTTTTTCTGGCCACAATAGTGATGGAAAAGTTGTTTTAAGGGGACTAACACCTGGACTGTGGCATGCCGGAGGGGGATCCATGTCAAAACTCCCACGGAAAATTACATAGTTGATGCATAGTCTGGTTTTAATCCATAAAGGGCATAAATAACCTAACATCCCCCTCCATCATCATCCTCCCCTGTATCTCTTTACCCCCTCCCTTATCATCCTCCCCTGTGTCTCTTTCCCCCCTTCCTCATCACCCTCCCCTGTGTCTCATCCCCCCTCCCTCATCATCCTCCCACCTCCCTCATCATCCTTCCCTGTATCTCTTTACTCCCTCCCTCATAATCCTCCCCTGTGTCTCTTCCCCCCTCCATCATCATCCTCCCCTGTGTCTCTTTCCCCCTCCCTCATCATCGTCCCCTGTGTCTCTTTTCCCCCTCCCTCATCATCTTCCCCTGTGTCTCTCCCCCCCCTCATCATCCTCCCCTGTGTCTCTTTCCCCCCTTCCTCATCACCCTCCCCTGTATCTCTTTACCCCCTCCCTCATCATCCTCCCCTGTGTCTGTTTCCCCCCTCCCTCATCATCCTCCCCTGTGTCTCTTCCCCCCTCCCTCATCATCCTCCCCCCTCCCTTGATGATAAGCGGGGGAAGAGACACAGGGATAAGTGTGAGGGGTGTTAGGGTAAGGGGTGTTAGGGATAAGGGTGAGGGGGTTAGGTGTTAGGGTGAGGGGTGTTAGGGATAAGTGTGATGGGTGTTAGGGTAAGGGCTGTTAGGGATAAGTGTAAGGGGGTATTAGGGTTAGGTGTTAGGGTGAGGCATGTTAGGAATAAGTGTGAGGGGTGTTAGGTCTTAGGGAAAAGTGTGAGAATGTTAGGGTTAGGTGTTAGGTTGATGTATGGATAAGTGTGAGGGGTGTTAGGGTTAGGGTAAGGGGTGTTAGGGATAAGTGTGATGGGTGTTAGGGTAAGGGATGTTAGGGTTAGGTGTTAGGGTAAGGGCTATTAGGGATAAGTGCAAGGGGGTATTAGGGTTAGGTGTTAGGGTGAGGCATGTTAGGAATAAGTGTGAGGGGTGGTAGGTCTTAGGGATAAGTGTGAGAATGTTAGGGTTAGGTGTTAGGTTGATGGGTGCTATGGATAAGTGTGAGGGGTGTTAGGGTTAGGGTAAGGGGTGTTAGGGATAAGTGTGATGGGTGTTAGGGTAAGGGCTGTTAGGGTTAGGTGTTAGGGTAAGGGCTGTTAGGGATAAGTGTAAGGGGGTATTATGGTTAGGTGTTAGGGTGAGGGGTGTTAGGGATAAGTGTGAGGGGTGTTAGTGTAAGGAGTGTTAGGGATAAGTGTGAGGTGTGTTAGGGTTAGGTGTTAGGGTGAGGGTTGTTAGGGTTAGGTGTTAGGGATAAGTGTGAGTGGTGTTAGGGTTAGGGAAAGGGGTGTTAGGGATAAGTGTTAGGGGTGTTAGGGTTAGGTGTTAGGGTGAGGGGTGTTAGGGATAAGTGTAAGGGGTGTTAGGGTTAGGTGTTAGGGTGAGGGATGTTAGGGTTAGGGATAAGTGTGAGGGGTGTTAGGGTTAGGGTAAGGGATGTTAGGGATAAGTGTGAGGGGTGTTAGGGTTAGGGTAAGGGGTGTTAGGGATAAGTGTGAGGGGTGTTAGGGTTAGGGTAAGGGGTGTTAGGGATAAGTGTAAAGGGGTGTTAGGGTTAGGTGTTAGGGTGAGGGATGTTAGGGTTAGGGATAAGTGTGAGGGGTGTTAGGGTTAGGGTAAGGGGTGTTAGGGATAAGTGTGAGGGGTGTTAGGGTTAGGGTAAGGGGTGTTAGGGATAAGTGTGAGGGGTGTTAGGGTTAGGGTAAGGGGTGTTAGGGATAAGTGTGAGGGGTGTTAGGGTTAGGGTAAGGGGTGTTAGGGATAAGTGTAAAGGGGTGTTAGGGTGAGGTGTTAGGGTGAGGGATGTTAGGGTTAGGTGTTAGGTATAAGTGTAAGGGGTGTTAGGGTTGGGTGCTAAGGTGAGGGGAGGATGATGATAAGAGGGGGAAGAGACACAGGGGTGTCCTTGCAGCAGAGATCAAAAGAGTCCTTCAGGACTGTATTGCACACTGTGTCCAGTAGCCTAGCTATGGTTTTCCCTATTGATGCAGTATCACCTACACTCAGCCTCCTCTCAGTAAGACTGCAAGTTAGTTATGATTCCAAAATGGCTGCTGTCCATGAGGTAGAAGGGTGTGGAAGGCAGGGTATGATGCTGATTGACTGGAATGTGTCTGCTGACTGTGAGTTGCAGGGTCAAAGTTTGCTCAATGATAAAGTATAGGGGGCAGGTGAAATATCGCATATGTTCGCAGTTCGCCGCGAACGCGAACATGCTATGTTCGCCGTGAACAGTCAGCCGGCGAACTATTCGCGACATCTCTAGTGCCTAGATATATATAGTCTATCGATCCGGGAGTGGGTCACCAGACCGGATCTCACCCTGACGCCATCTGATGCCCCTGAGTTCTGTTCTCGCCAGACATCCTCTAAGGAGAAGCGGGTAATGAACTCCCGCATGGCTGACGCAGAAGGCGGGTAGGGCTCTGGACCATTTTGGTCCAGAGTGTCGAGGGTACAGTTAAAATCCCCCCCGAAAACCAAACACTCATCTGCGTCAACCGTCTATAAGAAGTATGACAATCTGGCTAAGAACCTCACTCTCTTGGGCCCTCTAGCAGGGGCATATACATTAACTAGGTTAATTACATTACCCTGCTCTCGGACCTGGAGGTGGATTAGACGGCCTGGGATAACAGCTTTCACAAGCAGCAGCTCTGGCTGAAAAGACTGTGAGAACAGGGTCACCACTCCACATGACGTCAATGTGAAGTGGCTGAAGAAGACCCTGCCTCTCCACTCCAGTTGCCATGAGGCCTCAGCCTCTGGAGTGGTATGAGTTTCCTGCAGGAAACTCACAGAGTACCCTCCCTGATGCAAATAGGAGAGTACCTGGAACCTGCGGAAATTGGCTTGACAGCCGTTGGTATTAAGCGTGCTGATGTGCAAAGCCATTACTGCGTGTCAGGAATTGTGCGTTCCTCAGTCTCTTGAGACTGCTGATAGGCCACGCACATTTTATAGAAATTCCGGACACGAAATTCTCCGCAGTCCCAGAATTCTTGGCCCTATTGCTGACCTCTAGATATTGCTGGAGAGAGTGGATAAAAAACGACATATTACTCCACATTATCAAGGCCAGCTGCACCTTCCTTTTCTTTTACCCATGAAGGGTGCTTTCAAGGAATTGATCTAATTCCTTTACAGGGATAACCCACTTAGAATCTGATGTCCCCTCTAGTGGATCACCCATGGACTCCTCTTGGCTGAGGGCTTTTACTCCATCCTCCCCGGCTGGGGTCAGTTTCCTCAGCTTCATTCTAAGGGATCCCCATTTGGATGATATAGAAGGAGTCCCTTTAGCACCCTTCATGCTAATTAGTGGACCCTGAGATTGCTGCATTCAGGGGTAGCTGGCTGCACAGCAGTGGCTGACATGGCTTCCTTAGTGGAAGCCTTGGAGGTTTTATATGCCTCCTCTGCCATTTCCACCGCTGCTTGCTCAGCTTGGATTGCACAGATGTTACGGTCAGTGGAAAACTGAGGAGGGTTGACAGGCTCCCCCGTGATGTTAACAGGAAAACCTTCCTTATCACCCTCCTCCATAACCACTTTCCCTGGTGCCACATCCCCCCTGACAGACAAATCTATTGGGTCCTGAATGGGGGTCAGGCCTATATTCCCCCCCTCCGCCAGTGACTCAGCCTGGGGCTCTAACAAAGCCCAAGGTATGTCACTGGAGAGTGATACCGGAGAAGGAGACAGACTGATGCCTCCGAAGCTCAGCACTTCAGGGACACTGATTACCCATTCAGCAAGGGCTTTAATAGCCCCCCCTCTCATAGGCCAGAGGCAGAACCTGATCTTTCTTTTCCACCCCTGACTCACTTGGGAGACCCTCTTGCCCCTGCTTTTCCTCCAGACCCTTATCCACATTATCTCCTTTTAGGTCTGGAGGGAGAGTTGTGTGGTCTGGCACCGGCTGGCTGAGTGTAATTACCGGGCCAGACAATGCCACCGGATGAGGAGAAGATGTTTTGCTCCTCTTTCTGCTTTTGGAGGGAGGTGTTACAAAATAGAGCACCTCCCACTTTTCAGCTACCTCCCTGTTGGTCTTATATGTCCTCTTCCTGGGGACGTCACTCCTGGAAGAGGAGCTGTCACCAACTGCCTCCCCTGCAGAGGGGTTATTATCCCTCTGCTTATCCTGTGCCCCCACACTAACTGATGTTTTTATTTGGGGGGCAGAAAGGGACTTTGGGGAAACAGCAGTGAGACTGGGAGGACCGGTGACATTCTTCTCCTTCTTCCCTGTGTCTGCAATTTTTTCTGGAGACCGCAGACACAGGTGGCTTTTGTGGGGAAGAAGGGGGCTTGGAGGCCATGGTGGTGGTATGAGGAGCGGCCTCCTTACCTGAGCTCTCTGGGGGGCTATGGGTGCTATACTAGTGGAGGTGCCATTTGCTGGGGCTGGGACAGGATGTTTAACATTAGGGCAATTCCTACATGTGTGTCCCAGCCCCTTGCAAAGATAACATTGCAACATATTCCAAGGTGCTGTAAAATATTCTGTACAGCAACCCGCCCCCCTCAAATGGAAACCCTCAATGTTCTCTGTGCCCCTGAGCAGGCACATTTGTACCTGCTTCTTGAAAGAGAGCATGTGTCTTAGTGCTCTCTCTCTCTGCACCCCAGGGGAAGTTTTATAATAGGTGTTTTTATTTCCCCTAGGGCTTGCAGGTGAGGGCGTAGGAGGGAGTCTGTTAGGAAGGGGGGCACATTTGAGAGTGTAACTTTTGTGCCAAACCATACCAGGGGTTCAATTGGGATATATAGTCCTCCCACTGTAATGCCCCTCTGTTTAAGTGTGTGGGCAGCAGCCAGCGTACGGGTAAAGAAGACAGCTTTCCCGTACATTTTGCTGGCTGCTACTATAACAGAGGGGCTGATGACATTAGCTGTAGCACTCCTATATCTCAATACTATAAACCCCAGACATCTGACACTTAACCCTATGCTTCCTAGTGATCTGCCCCTCAGCCCCAGCGATGGTATTGCTGGAGTCAGCAGAAACCACCTGTGACCAGGCATTTGCCACAGGGGTAGCTCTTGTGTCCGACAGTGTTTTTCCACTAGGAGCTGGGATTGTGTTATCTGTCTGGGGCCTATGCTGTGCAGTGCTGCAGCTTGGATTTTCAGGCACCATTATTCCCACTTTTGGCCCCTGAGGCTTCTTAGGTACCTATTCCCATGTTTAAAACCTGTTTTTGTTTGTTTACTCATTTTATAATTTTTTTCTTTTAGTTTTATGATTTTTATTGTTTTTTAAAGAAAAAGTGCAAAAACAAAACAAAATTGAGGGAGAGAGACTTTTCATGTTATCTGGCAGTGGAAGGGTTAACAGGCTGGGAAAAAGCTGGCTGATTACAGCTAGAGGTTGTCTGCAAAGAGAGTTTATTTTCCTTTTTTCTTCTTTTTTTCTTCTAACTTTCTGTCTTTTCCCTCTCCTTGCAAACTTTCTATCTTATGAGCCCCTCTGTGTTTGTGTAAGGTCTTAAGCAGCCTTTTTATAAAAACTTTTAAAAATGTTCCCCTCCACTGCCCACAAAGATGTTCTTTCCTCTTTCCCTAAAAAACACAAAACACAACACCAAGCGAACTAAACAAAACCTGAAAACTTTAAAAATAATGTAAACTTAAAGCTCCAGGAGTGAAGGTGCAGTGCTAGGGGAGGGGGTGTGGCAAAGTATCCAGGAGACAGCTCACCCTCCTGGGATAGAGAGCTGAGCCTGCCTCCCAGAAAACTGAAAATTAAATTAAACTAAGAAAGCCACACAAAACCTCCAAAAAAAACGATAACACCGTGCACCATGTGCTTTTAAACAAAAAAGGTGAAAAAAGAAAATATTATTTTTAGGGACTAAGGTCTTAAAAAGCCTTCTTTGTAGAGCCCAGGGATACACACAACATGCTCCGGAGCCCTCTGTCCAACTCAGACTGAGCTCTCCACAGCTGGGTGCTAATCAGACCTTTAAAGGTGAAACCCAGCTGGGCTTGCTTGATTAGCCATGCTGTGTTAACCCTGTCATACCCTAGTGGACACAGGCCTCTGCTCAGTCTCTCTCTCACGTATACGCCATCAATGACTCTGTTACAATATATTTATTTATATATATATATATATATATATATATATATATATATATATATAAATATATATATATATATATATATAAATATATATAAATATATATATATATATATATATATATATATATATATATATATATACATATAATCACATATAATAGTTGTAAAAATGCAAAATGTTGTGATGCTGTGTGAGCTCACCAGAACTGCATCCCTTGCAAAGAGAGGGACGCTGTTCTGGCTGCAAATGTGGACCCTCGCAAAGGGGCCACATTTGCAGAGGTGGAGGCTCTACGGTGCCTCACTTTGTAACAAAACAACCCCACACAATCGCTAACTCGCAGGAGCTTGTCCTACTTCGCCTCAAACCACCCTACAAAACTCGCAGCACTTAGGCGACCAAAGACGCTGGACTTAGCCTACAGCTAAGCAAAAAACACACAAAAAAAACACTAAATACACAAGAAAATACTTCAAAAACATCACACATAGCACAGGGGACACCCAGGACGTCTGGGAGTGAGGTGGAACATGAATTTAAGTCAAATTTGCCGAGTTTCAGCACTAAAAAATCGATTAAGCGAGAAAAAATGATGGACGAAAAAAATGAAAATGAGGCTACACAACCCTGAAGCGCGCAAAACACAGCCAGACATGTAGGACTTTGCCAGGCACGTACAAGGTACAAAAAAACAATGTTGGAAAACACGACGCACGCAACACATAGAATATCGGTGCTAATCTACACATTACGCATCTGAAATGGCGGCTTTCCCGCCAAAACCAACGGTTCTGTCTGGCACACGTAGCCTATATATAGGGCACACTTGCCACAGTGCTGACACTTTCTCCTCAGGCGATGACTGGCCATTTTCTGCTGCCGGAAAATCCAAAGAGATTTTTAGCTCTTCCGGACATTGATTGCTGGCTATTCATTATAAATAGGTAAAGTATATTAATTAATTGATTAGCTAATTATTAATTTAAAAAAATGTATAAAAAAAAAATTACATTCTTATATTTTGCAATGCCTTTACTTTATCAAGGCATTAATGCTTAACGATTTCAAATATATGTATTAATTGATTAATTTATTTTAATAGACATTAATTTAGTAATTATTAATTATTAATCATTATGAAAAAACTACATATTTTTGACTGACTACTTCAGGAATATATTATTAATAATATTATTGATTAACACTTTCTAATATATTTAATCATTGATTAATTATTGTTTATTAATGAATTAATTAGTAATGAATTAGTCATAATAAAATATATTTTTAAAACTGGATCAAAAAAAATACATTTTACAGCACTTACATTTCGTTGTTGCTGCTCAATTATTAATGTTCATTAATTACATCATTATTCATTAATAAGTAATAAGAAAAAATAATGTTTACACTACCTCAAAAGATATGTACATTTTAAAGTGCACTTAGATTTCAGTGTTGGTGCTTAATTATTACAGTGCAGTTATATTTTTGTTTTGCTGCTTAATTATTACTGCACTTATATTTGTGTGTTGCTGCTCAATTATTAATGTTCATTAATTACATTAGTTATTAATTAGTAATAATATAAAAGAAAATGTGTCAAAATGCACGAAAAAAATAGGCTGATTTTACAGTGTACTTATATTTCTGTGTTGCTGCTCATTGTCTGAAAGGAATAACAGGGATAGCAACTGATAAGCACTTCAATATTTAAATCCCTTTATTATATTATGACCCTTTTTAATATTTTGCAATGCATTGACTTATAAATATATTGATGATTAGCCCTTTATGTTTTAGATGTATGCAAATTAAAAACGATACTTTCAATGATTAATAAATGTATTCTAACAAAACATTACAAATGCTTTTTACATCATTTCACAGATTCCTCATTTCTGCACCTGCTTTAAGACAGACAGTGACCTCTGCACAATTTCAGCTGATATAACATCAACTTGACAGGTATATGATTTAGTGATGACATTCTTTACAAAAATAGGATTAAGGATTTTTTTACTCCCCTGCTGACAGCTATTGATTAATTAATTTACATTATTTATTTTAATAATTAATCAATAATTAAAAGTAAAAAAAAATACATTATGAATACATATATGCTTAGCTATTGATGTTTTTACTAATTACAATTTCACATCATAACTTGATTTATTGATTAATTAATTTAATTCACAAATATATTTTTTTAACACCAATCTATAGTTTGCTCATAGCTATTTCTGCTTGCCCTTCTTTAGGAAAACATGATTACCTGTTTATATTTTGCAGTCATGACAGTTTTACATTCTTTTATTCATGTGTATTATTTTATTAATTAGTTCATAATTATGTTATTGCTCATTGTCTAACAGTGATAGGACCTTATAAGCACTTGAATATTAAAATACCTTTATTATATTAGGATACTTTTTATGATTTTAGAATGCATTTACTTATGCATATATTGATGTTTCGGATTTATGTTTGGCATGTATGCCAATTAAAAGGGATACTTTCAATGATTCATAAATTCAGTCAAACAAGACATTACAAATCATTTTTATGTCATTTTACAGATTCATCATCTCTGCACCTCCCTGAAGACACAGAGTGACCTCTTCAGGATTTCACCTGATATAACATCAAATTGACAGGTATATAATTAAATGAGGACATTCTTTAGACAAACAGGACTAAGTCTTTTTTTTCACCATTGATGACAGTTAATGATTAATTAATGTATGTAATTCATTTTATTAATTCATCAATAATTAAAAAAAATATATGTTATGAATACATATATGCTTAGCCATTTATGTTTTCATGAATGAGAATTACACCTCAGAACTTTATTTATTGATTAATTAATTTAATAAAAACATTACAAAGTTTTTTCATGCCAATCTACAGTTTGCTCATAGCTCTTTTTGTTTGCCCTTCTTTAGGAAGACAATTACCTGTTTATGGTTGGCAGTCATGACAGTTTCAGATTATTTCATTAATGGATATTTATTTATTTGAGACTTCACAATGTTTAAGAGAAGACGATCGACAGAGACTTCTAAATAAAAGAAAATAAAAAAAAACACAAAATGAGTCTGCTGGAGTTCAAAGGAAAGGAAAAGTAAACAAGAAATGTCTGTAAAACATTCTCTAATGGCCCAATATTGCCTCCTGACACCAATGTTCATAGAGATGACACCAATGTAGATATAGAAAGTTGTACTGATATCTATGTTGAGTAAGCTCACAATAGTCCTTTATTTACAGAAGTAACAGTAGTCACTCATTATTGTGGTTTGTCAGTTTTGTGGGGCCTATCATTTTCTGAAAGAAATATCAATTTATGGAGTTTATTAGTTGCTATCAGAAAGGAAAGTTAAGACTTCCAGAAAGACACACATTTCCAGAATATTTAGAAAGTATAATAAGTGATCCAAAATGTCAAAATTTTACCAATTTTAAGAAAAACATTAGGGCTTATAACAGTGCAATAAAAAAAGGGAGATTTGGTGGCTCAAGATGTAATTTACTGTAATTAACTTATTTACTTAGGGTGCTACTAAGGGTCAAAAATACATATGAACACTAAAGAGAAAAAGGGGGCCCTTTTCGTAGTGCACACCTATAAATCTCAACTATGTAAGAGACCCAATGATTAAAACTTAGCTTTTAATAATTTAATTAAAATTATGCTAGAAAGCTAAAAACTCAGACGCTGCAATGTAGAACAAGGAGTGAGAAAAGGTATAGGGATATGAATTGGCTGGACTTATATTAACGGGCGTTAGTACTCCTTTAACTGGTGTCTCTAAAGTGCTATGATAAGGTGCTTCCATAAAGTGCTATATTGTGCTTACAAAATGTGCCATATTAGTACATTGTTATAAAGAATTGATATAAAGTGTTAATATAAGACCATATTATGTGTCTTATATTAAATATAATTAATAAAGTGAGTAAAGTGCTGAGTTACGGGCATACTAAAACTGCCTCGTTTTTCTTTTAATATATCCCATATAATATTCCTTGTTAATTCTCTCTTTGTTATATTAACTCCTATTGGGAGTAGCTAGGTGAATCCAGGGTGATTATAATTCTTATAGCGTGTTTAGGTACAATTGCTGTGTCCCTGAACCCCTATGCCTCTCCTTTAGCATGGAAATCGCGGTTAGGACGCCTCGCGATGACGTCACTAACACGCGCCCCACGTTGCTGCCTCTCTCCCGACGCACATTTCTCAATTTTCTCATGGGTTACTGCCATGACACTTAGACTTCCCTATTTATAGTCTCTGTTGTCATGGAAACCGATATTACAATTTTAAATCAAAGTTAACATATGTTAAAAACTTAGAGAGTCTCTAACTATCTTACAACTCTTAACCATAATTATAGACCTGCAGTATATTTAGAACAAACAAATAATTAATATATACATGTTTCTTATATTGTTATTAGCATTCTCCACCATCATATTATGGAATCATGGATATCATTATGTATATATATATATATATGGGTAGTAGATGTACCAAAAGTTTTAATCTCCATCTTAATACCTTAATAAGATGATCTTATTAGATCTCATTTTAATTTTGTTTAGACACATACTCCAAGGCTTATATTATCTTTTTGTAGATATGTGTGTCTCTTAAATAGATAAATAAATATGTTTCTGTATATTAGTTAAACTCCAAAATACCCATTTATTTGCATACTGTTTTATTACAGAATATTATATGGTAATTGGGTTCACTGAATACAGTGTTTATCTTTATTTCAATTTTGGTTTTATCTTTAAAACTTAGAGATTTATATATTCTTATTATGGTATATATTATGATTCCCAGGATGAAATGGAGGGTTATATTGTTATTGAATTATCATTACAGCAGGTCTCTTATGGTAAAATAAATTAAGTGTAAGTCCACACTATTATAGAATTAATATTAACTTGAATACTTAGAAAGTATTGGATTTTTAATCTCATATGTATGGGGAGAAAGTAAAACCTTCATTAAGGCCCTCAGGTTTCCTAGTCTTTAATAGATAGATCCATCTTGCTTCCATCTTTAGTAACTCTTTGTCTATGTTACCCTTTCTAATGGTTGGTTCAATGTGATCTATGGCCATAAAAGAAAGTACTTTCACATCCCCTTTATGTTTCGTATTGACATGAATAGCCACTGGTGTATCATATTCTCTGTTGATACTGTAGATGTGTTCGAGAACCCTTCTTCTTAATTCTCTATAGGTTTTACCTATGTATCACATTCCACATTTGCAAGATATTAAGTAAATAACTCTCTCTGTTTTACATGTTATGAGATAATTTACTTGGTATATCTGTGTTTCATCTTTTGAAGTGAAAGTTTTAGCTGGTTTTATGTATTGACACGCTTTACAGGATTGGCATCTAAAACAACCTTTGATTTTATCTAGCCATGTAGTCTTTTTAGGAATCTCCATGTGGCTTTTGGATAATACATCTTACAAATTGGTAGATCTTCTACTTGTTATTTGAGCATGTTCGCTTAAAAAGGGTTTTAGATCTTTGTCATCCCTTAGTATCTGCCAATATCTACTGAAAATCTTTTTTATGTCAAACCATTGGTCGTTATAAGTACCAATACATCTGATGGTATTGTCTTCCTTCATGGATTTATCCATAAGCAGAGAATCTCTATTGATATTCTTGGCTCTGCCATAAGCCTTCTTTATGGTCTTTTTATTGTATCCTAGTTCTTGAAATCTATTTTGTAGGTCCTTGGCCTCTATTTTAAATTGTTGTTCTTCTGAGCAGTTTCTTTTTATTCTCAGATATTGCCCTACTGGGATTCCTGCAATCAAAGATTTAGGGTGACTACTTGTAGCGTGTAAAAGGCTATTAGTAGAAGTTGGTTTCCTGTATGTATTTGTTGTCAATTTCCCACTTTCTTGTTTACAGATTGTCAAATCCAGAAAGGTTATGGATATCTCATTAACCTCTGAGGTTAGATATAAACCCATATAATTGTTATTCAATTTTTCTATAAATTCTTGCAAATGTTGCTGGGTACCACTCCATAAAATTAACACATCATCTATATAACGAATCCAAAGGTCCACATCCTTTGTATAGTTATCCATATTTTCATTGAACACTATCTGCTCTGCCCACCATCCTAGGTACAAATTTGCATATGTGGGGGCACATGCTGTCCCCATAGCTGTACCTCGTATCTGGTGATAGAAATGTTTTAGTAATTATGAAGTAATTATGTGTTAATACATATTTCAATAATTCCATTACGAATTCATTGTGTCTCTCATATAGAGTGCCTTTCTTCTGTAAAAAATATTTAGTTGTATCTAGGCCTCTCTTATGTTGAATATTCGTATACAATGATTCTACATCTAATGACACTAGGAGTGTTTTCCTTTTTGTATTTAATCCATTGATTTTCTTTAACACGTCCTTAGGGTCTCTCACATATGATGTCAATGACACCACATGTTCTCTTAATATGGAATCCAAATATTTACTCAAATTTTCTGTTATACATCCTATCCCAGACACTATCGGTCTACCTGGTGGGTTGGAAGGATTCTTGTGCATCTTTGGAATAGAGTAAAATGTGGCTATGTTGGGATTTTTGACATTGAGGAATTCCCATTCTTCTTTGGATATGGTTTTAGTCAACAAGCCTTGATCCAGAATATTTTTTAATTCTGACAGGAATGGTTCAGTTGGATCTTTAGGTAGTTTCTTATAGTATTCTTTGTTGTTTAGAAGTCTCATGTTTTCTTTAACATATTCATCTCTATTAAGTATGACTAAATTTCCCCCTTTATCAGCATTTTTTATAATTATATCTTGGTGATTCTTTAAATCTTTTAGTGCTTGTCTTTCACCCATTGACAGGTTTGAGTGAGTGGATCTTTTTATGGGTAGTTCTTCCAAATCTCTCACTACGTTTTGGACAAATAGCTCTATGCTAGCACTGATAGAGAAGGGGGGAGTGAATTTGCTCTTAGGTTTAAAATTAGAAAATGGCCCGCTTAGTTCATCTGACTCATTTTCTGCCAGTAGATATCTTAAATCATTTAATGTTTGTCTGTCTGACATATTAAGTTGATTATTGTCTGGCTTTCTTGAAAATAATTTTTTTAAAGCTAACTTACGGGCAAATAAATGTACATCCTTCACCCAGTCAAAGATTTTAAAGTTGCCTGTTGGGGAGAAATTTAGTCCCTTCTGTAATAGGGATATATGGTCTTCTGTTAATGTAAGGTGTGATAGATTGAAGATCTGTAAAGGATTTAATGTTTTTTGAACCGTTTTTTGAAGCTAAGTTTTAATCATTGGGTCTCTTACATAGTTGAGATTCATAGGTGTGCACTACGAAAAGGGCCCCCTTTTTCTCTTTAGTGTTCTTATAACAGTGCAATTTAATTTGCTTCACTGGGTGCAAAATTAGCAGAAAATGTCCCAGGACATGGTCCTTACTGTTTTAAAGTACAAAGACAAATTTAGATCAGAGATCAAAGATCAAAGAGATTGACAGCTTGGCCAAAATACTTCTGACCGACTAGATTTAATGGCAAGAGTATTCAAAATAAAACTAAATTCATTAATTCATGATATAACTAAAGCACACTTATTGGGGAAATGTGTGGCTTTTGTTTATATCATTGCATTTCAAAAAAGAGGTCTGCCACATGCACATATACTTTTAATCTTGCAAGAAAAAGATACATTTAATATGGCAGACAGAGTGGATTCAGTAATTACTGCTGAACTGCCACATCCAGAGAAACATTCCAAACTTTATGAGAATGTAACTCATAGAATGATATATGGTCAATGTGGAGATATCAATCCAAATTCACCATGTATGGAAAATAAAAAATGCACAAAAGAGTTTCCAAAACAATTTAAAATGCAGACATGCTAATTGTGATGGATACCCTTTGTATAAAAGAAGAGAAGGACAAGCACCTATTATCTGTGGCCAAAAGCTCGATAATAGATATGTGGTTTCATATAATCCCCATTTGCTGATGAAGTGCAATGCACATATTAATGTGGAAGCTTACACTTCTATCAAATCCATCAAATATGTGTATAAATATATATACAAAGGATATGATGCAGCAACTGTTTTTGTGCAAGGTGCACAAAATGAAAAAGACAATCCAATGTTACATGATGAACTTTCATCTTATTTAGATGCTCGCTATGGAAGTGCTCCAAAAGCAATGTGGCGTCTTCTCAAATTTGACATGCATGATTGGTCACATGCTGTGTATCGATTAGCTGTCCATTTGCCGCAAAGTCAATTTGTTTGCTTCACTGCAGGGAATGAAAGAAATGCTTTAGCACAAAGTGAACATAGAGCAACAACACTTACTGTTTGGTTTCAATTAAATTATCAGGACACTGAGGCCAGTCAATTCTTATACATTGACATTCCAAATCACTATGTATTCGTAAATGGTGAAAGGCGGCAACGAAAAAAACATAATAAAATGATCCCACAAATTTACACAGTTAGTCCACGAGACATTGAACGTTTCAGTTTAAGATTACTTCTTTTACATGTTCCCGGTGCACAAATTTAGGAACATTAATGCACAGTCAATGACATAGTTTATGATACTTTCCAATTAGCTGCAAGACATCAAAACTTCCTGGCAGATGATACAGAATGGTAGAGATGTCTTGAAGAAGCAGCACTATGTCAAATGCCAGAGCAAATGAGAGAACAAGTCTCACTTGGGTTTTTTTTTTCTGTTTGCCTTCCTCTGGGTTAATTGATAATTAAAAATAAAATAAAAAATCAATAAATAATTAATTGATTAATAATTAATTAACAACTTATGAATTCATATTTAATCCGCACATTGCAGATAAGAGCAGATCTTAAAAGGTTGAACTTGATGGACTGAAAGTCTTTTTTCAACCTTAATTACTATGGGCCTCATTCTATTATCGGCCGTAGGAGATGCGGGTCCGCAAGGACCGGCCGCAAGCTATTTGCCTATTCTATTCCCTTCCGGCCGGGGATTCCGGCAGGCTTGCGACTGGCGCCTTGCTATCCCTTGCGGCCGCACGCGCTGGAGGAAAGCCTTTGATCTAAAACGGCCGCAAGGAAATCGGCCGTAAGAAAATCCTGGTTGCTATTCTATTGCTCCGGGAACCCTCTCTGCAAGGCTAAAACCGAGCCGCAGCTTACTTGCAGCAAAAAGGTCCCGCAGGCACACAATTAAGCACATAATATAGCCGAAATAAAGCCATCCTGCACTCTGAGGAGACTATAAAGTGATTGTAGGTGTTAGCATTAATAGCACAACATTCCCCTACACTCAAATCTGTAAATAATTCGTTTTTTTATTTATGTCAAATATCCATGTAAAAAGTCCAGAGGGCTTGGAGCACCTCAGACCCGTCCCCTCTCTGCGGCCGGAAAATAAACAGTTAATGAAATCTCGGATTTGGGTTGATGTGCAAGCTTGAGAGGGGGTTGCTATTAATCCTCATGTCCCCCATTATGATCCCTAGCATTTACAGAGCTTTACAGTACCGTCTTGAATATATATTTGCGTTTAAATATTTCTGAGCTTACGGCCGGTTGCAAGATATGCGGCCGGCCATAACGGGAGATCCTTGCGGGGCCGTCTATTTGTATTGCAAGATAACGGAACCCCTGCAAGGAATCGCAGCCTTGCGGCCGTTTTACGGCCGATAATAGAATGAGGCCCTATGTAACTATGTAACAATTTACTTTGATTTGCATCTTTTACAATGTACCTGATGCATTAACTTTGTGGGAAACATTTAAATTACATATGTGTGAAGATTTCTTGAAACGTTACAATGAGACCATTGCGCTATTGAAAGTGTTAATGGAAATTTAGGAAATCTTTCTTTGTCATGCATTAAATTGTGCCAATTTTAATCTGCCTGACCAAGGAACTGTAGATTAAATTAACTTTGATGAGTATAACGCTGAGATTGAATACCAAAAACACAATAACAAATTGGAACTTTAAATGCATTACAATTGGAAGCATTGAACCCCATCTTATCTGGATGGCCCTGGTGGATCAGGAAAAACGTATCTATATAATTTGTTGATGAGTTGCATTCAAGCACAGGGTCAAATAGCACTGCCATTTGCAACCACTGGAATTGCCGCACTTTTGTTAGAAGGTGGTAGAACTGTGCATAGTGGATTTAAACTGCCAGTTCCAACTCTAGAAACATCAGTGTCGGATATTCAAATGAATTCATTACAAGCAAAAAAAATTCACAAGAGTAAATTAATTATAATAGATGAGGCAACAATGATGTCATGTCATGCCCTGTAATGTATTGATCACTTATTAAAAAAAGTTATGGGTAATGATTTGCCATTTGGTGGGAAGGTGATGTTGTTAGGAGGAGATTTCAGGCAAACATTACCTGTGGTGCCACATGGCAATAGGACTGACATTGTCGAAATGTGTATAAAAAGAAGTAAGCTGTGGAAAATATTTACACACCTTAAATTAAAAATAAATATGAGATCTGAAGGCCAAAATCAATTCAATGATTGGCTCATTTAGATTGGAGAAGGAAAACAGCCAAAAATACATAATTTACCTGATGATACTGTGGAAATTTCATCAGAAATGATTTCCAAAGAATCACTTATATCGCCAATCTTCCTCAATACCATCAATAACGAGGATTAATCAGACATTGCAAGCAAAGTCATATTGACATAAAAAAATATAGATGCCTTGAATCTAAATAACAACATTTTTAAATTAATCAATGCACCCCAAAAAAACAGTGCAGATTCCATTCTGGCTGATGACAAAGATAGTTAAGCTAACTTTACTATGGAATTTATTAATTCTTTAACTCCCTCTGGAATGCCACTACATATTTTGCAACTTAAAAAAGGGACAATTGTCATGCTACTGAGAAATATGAATCCCAAAAAACAACTTTGTAATGGACCAGATTAATTGTGAAGAATTTAAAGGATCATTTTATAAATGCAGAAATTATGAATGGTACCCATAAAGGCGAACCAGTTCTTATACCAAGAATTGATTTGGCTCCAATGAGTGGTTTGCTTTTTGTCCTTCAAAGGAGACAATTTCCCATTATCATGGCATTTGCCATGACCATCAATAAATCCCAAGGACAAACTTTTAAGTCTGTGGGTATTTTTTTGAAGGAAAATGTCTTTGCACATGGACAACTCTATGTTGCATTTTCAAGATGCAATAATCCAGAGGAAATTAAAGTTCATGTTGAAAAAAACCCAAGTCAGGGCGATTTATTGGAAGATAGACGCATTTTTACCAAAAACATTGTGTACTATGCGGTGCTGTAAACATAGAGAACAACAATAAACAGTGGTTATATCCCATAGACAAAATTACAAGTGTGCTGGGCTCTTTGTAAGGGAACCACTTGGACATATGTTCATATATAACAACATTGAAAAAGGATTATTTCAAAGAAGTTATACCACACCAAATATAGAGAACAGTGGGTTTATTTTGAGGACGAAATTTGATGTTACTCTGGCTCTTTTTATAGCACCACTATTTCACTAAGAAACTCTATAAAATGGCAAAAAACATAGAGAACAGTGGTTATACCCCGCGGATGAACTTTTTTATCTGGCAGTCTCTTTTTAGAGGGCCACTATTTCACTTAGGAAACTCTATGTACCATTTTCAAGAAGTACAAAAAGAAAAACAAAAAGAAAATTTAACAGATTAGAATGTGTTAGAACTTACCTTTTTACATGATTGGCCCCACATAACAATTAGGTGGCATTTTCGTTAAATTCAAGGTTAAATGTTATTGTTTTATGTTACTATTTCACATGTTAACATTGTATTTTAAAAGTTGTGCAAAGTTGGTTAATTGTACATTGTATATAGTAAAGGATTTATGTTAGTAGACGTTAACCATTTCTTAATGCATTGAAATGTATAATTAAATACAGAGTATTGATTTAGGGAGTAATCCGATTGTCAGTAATGAGGTCAGGAAGGAACTATTTATTTCCCTCTTTAATACAATTGGCAAAGTTTCAATGGCTGGGTTTATTGTTTGCCTTCCTCTGGATTCAATACCTATTTAGTTTAACAAGAATTTAAAAAAAAAAGTTGAATGTTACAAAGCATTATGTCATTGTTGCAAATAGTTATTCACAGAAAGTTTACATAATCTTATGTTATTCATGCATAACTATCCATTCAAAATGTTAGTATTGTTAAAAAAAAAATGGTTCAAAATTGTTTCAAATAGAAGTTGCACGATACAAACTTTTATGTTATGGTTTACAATATGTATTCATGAAAACTTCAGCTATTGTTATTCCATATATGACAATTCAAAGAGTTAATATTGAAAAAACAATATTCTATACCTGTTGGTGAAATACAAGTTGAAAAAATAAAAAGTTTTATTCAAAATGTTATATTTCTTTGTAGATAAAAAAAGGTTAAGAATGTCAGATACTCACATTGTGTGGCAAACAGTTTTAACAGCATTAAAATTGTATTGCCCCGCCATTTTTTTGACGGGTAAGTCGCAAGTATATATATATATATATATATTCAGTGGATATAAAAAGTATACACACCCCTGTTAAAATGTCAGGTTTCTGTGATGTAAAAAAATGAGACAAAGAAAAATAATTTCAGAACTTTTTCCACCTTTAATGTGACCAATAAACTGTACAACTCAATTGAAAAACAAACTGAAATCTTTTAGGTGGATGGAAGAAAAGTAAAAAATAAAAATAATGTGGTTGCATAAGTCTGCACACCCTCTTATAACTGGGGATGTAGCTGTGTTCAGAATTAAGCAATCACATTCCTTTGTTGATTTGGATGTATGCTTTGGGTCGTTGTCATGCTGAAAGATGAAGTTCCTCTTCATGTTCAGCTTTCTAGCAGAAGCCTGAAGGTTTTATGCCAATATTGACTAGTATTTGGAACTGTTTTTAACTAAGGCCCCAGTTCCAGCTGAAGAAAAACAGCCCCAAAGCATGATGCTGCCACCACCATGCTTCACTGTGGGTATGGTGTTCTGTTGTTGATGTGCAGTGTTGTTTTTGCACCAAACATATCTTTTGGAATTATGGCCAAAAAGTTCATAGGGCCATGGAACCACTCCAAGCAAACACCCACCCCCCACCTAACTACCTACCAAGGCCTGAGGATTTCTCCATGCAGGCCCGCAGGGCCTAAGAACAACCCCAAGCAAACACCCATGCCCCACCTAACTTCCTACCGAGGCCTGGGGACCCCTCCAAGCAGGCCTGCAGGGCCTGGGAACCACCCCAATCAGGCCTGCAGGGCCTAGGAACCACCCAAGCACCCATCCACCCACCTAACTACCTACAGAGGCCTTGGGATCCCTCCATACAGGCCCCCAGGGGCCTGGGGACACTCCCCCCCCCCCCCCCCCAACCCATGCAGGCCAGCAAGGCCTGGGGATCCATCCATGCCCCCCTATATCATTGGAGATCTACAATTACAATGGGGTTCATATTAATAATCACATAGTCCCTAAATAATAAAACAATAACACAAACACATAACCCAGACCCCCAACCCCACTCCCCATATTTTTATTTCATTTTTCCAAGTGACAAGCAATAAAAACATTGCAATAAAAAAAAAAAGATACATTGACTGACACTTTAAAAAATGTAATAAAAATAGCGTTGGGGGGTCATACAATAAGTAAAAACATACCTGCCCAATTGACCCCTCCAATGGAGACCTTCTGCCTTGGATATTGTGGCTATCCATCTTGATTGAAGAATCCAGTCCTCTTCAATCTTGATAGAAGCCATTGATCCTCCTTCTTAGACCTGGAAATAGGCCACCTAGATAAAAGAGCTCCTCCTTCAAGGAGCTCCCCGCAACTAATTGAGTTTTTCCCACGCTCCGCCTTTTATTCTAGTTCCTGAAGACTCTGATTGGCTGAAATTCTGCTTGACATTGATTTAAACCAATCAGAGTCTTTAAAAATTAGAATAGCATTTAGTTTGGGAAAAAACTTTTAGTGAGCCCTGTAACATGTATAACAAATAATTAGCACTGTAACATGTATAATAAATAATAGTACAGATTAAAGATAAATAAATAAAAATATATGCTAAAAATTCATATATATATATATATATAGAACATTTATTAAATTAATAAATAAATACGTATGTACCAATTAACAAATATAAAATACTAGCGACTTGCCCGTCAAAAAATGACTGTCAATAAAATTGTAAGGTTCGGAATGTAAGGTTTGTGGTCGCCTGAGCACCTTCGGCGCTCATTGCAAGCCCTGCACTGAGCGCCTTTGGTTCTCATTGAGAACCTCTCCTCTGGTGTACTTTTGCTCCTCCGAGCACCCTCCGTGCTCATTACGAGCCTCTCCGCTCGTATAACTTTGGTGGTGTGAGCACCTTTGGTTCTCATTGCAAGGGCCACGCTGATCTCCCCTCGAGCCCTGTGCTGAATGCCTTTGGCGCTCATTGTGATACTCTCCTCTACTTTCGGTTCTCTGAGCACCCTGTGAGCTGATTGTGATCCCCGCGCTGAGCGCCTTTGGAGCTTTTCGCGTTGCTCGCAATGAGCGCCTTCGGTTCTCATTGTGAGGCTTTCTGCTTGAGTAGTTTTGGGTTGTCTGAGCACCTTTGTCAGTCATTGCAAGGGGCACGCTGATTGGCTTTGGTGCTCATTGCGAGCCTCTCCCCTTGTGTACTTTGGCTCATCTGAGCACCCTCTGAGCTCATTGTGAGCCCCATGCTGAACGCCTTTGTGGCTCTCCCTCTCCCCTGGTCCTTTTTTATATATATATATATATATATATATATATATATATATATATATACAGGGAGTGCAGAATTATTAGGCAAATGAGTATTTTGACCACATCATCCTCTTTATGCATGTTGTCTTACTCCAAGCTGTATAGGCTCGAAAGCCTACTACCAATTAAGCATATTAGGTGATGTGCATCTCTGTAATGAGAAGGGGTGTGGTCTAATGACATCAACACCCTATATCAGGTGTGCATAATTATTAGGCAACTTCATTTCCTTTGGCAAAATGGGTCAAAAGAAGGACTTGACAGGCTCAGAAAAGTCAAAAATAGTGAGATATCTTGCAGAGGGATGCAGCACTCTTAAAATTGCAAAGCTTCTGAAGCGTGATCATCGAACAATCAAGCGTTTCATTCAAAATAGTCAACAGGGTCGCAAGAAGCGTGTGGAAAAACCAAGGCGCAAAATAACTGCCCATGAACTGAGAAAATTCAAGCGTGCAGCTGCCACGATGCCACTTGCCACCAGTTTGGCCATATTTCAGAGCTGCAACATCACTGGAGTGCCCAAAAGCACAAGGTGTGCAATACTCAGAGACATGGCCAGGGTAAGAAAGGCTGAAAGACGACCACCACTGAACAAGACACACAAGCTGAAACGTCAAGACTGGGCCAAGAAATATCTCAAGACTGATTTTTCTAAGGTTTTATGGACTGATGAAATGAGAGTGAGTCCTGATGGGCCAGATGGATGGGCCCGTGGCTGGATTGGTAAAGGGCAGAGAGCTCCAGTCCGACTCAGACGGCAGCAAGGTGGAGGTGGAGTACTGGTTTGGGCTGGTATCATCAAAGATGAGCTTGTGGGGCCTTTTCGGGTTGAGGATGGAGTCAAGCTCAACTCCCAGTCCTACTGCCAGTTCCTGGAAGACACCTTCTTCAAGCAGTGGTACAAGAAGAAGTCTGCATCCTTCAAGAAAAACATGATTTTCATGCAGGACAATGCTCCATCACACGCTTCCAAGTACTCCACAGCGTGGCTGGCAAGAAAGGGTATAAAAGAAGAAAATCTAATGACATGGCCTCCTTGTTCACCTGATCTGAACCCCATTGAGAACCTGTGGTCCATCATCAAATGTGAGATTTACAAGGAGGGAAAACAGTACACCTCTCTGAACAGTGTCTGGGAGGCTGTGGTTGCTGCTGCACGCAATGTTGATGGTGAACAGATCAAAACACTGACAGAATCCATGGATGGCAGGCTTTTGAGTGTCCTTGCAAAGAAAGGTGGCTATATTGGTCACTGATTTGTTTTTGAATGTCAGAGATGTATATTTGTGAATGTTGAGATGTTATATTGGTTTCACTGGTAAAAATAAATAAATGAAATGGGTATATATTTGTTTTTTGTTAAGTTGCCTAATAATTATGCACAGTAATAGTCACCTGCACACACAGATATCCCCCTAAAATAGCTAAAACTAAAAACAAATATAAAACTACTTCCAAAAATATTCAGCTTTGATATTAATGAGTTTTTTGGGTTTATTGAGAACATAGTTGTTGTTCAATAATAAAATTAATCCTCAAAAATACAACTTGCCTAATAATTCTGCACTCCCTGTATATATATATATTTTTTTTAATGCTAATTTATTAATTAATGAAATAATAAATTAATATACTTTACCTATTTATAATTAATATATCCAGCAATCAATATCCTGAAGAGCTAACAATTTGTTTTGATTTTCCTGCAGCATACAATGTACATTTGCACTCTTGCTGACCTGAGATGTAAGTGTCAGCAATGTGTGAAGTGTGTAGTGTAAATAGGCTACGTGCACAATGGCAAACCATTTGTTTAGCTGTGTAATTGGGCATTTTGTAATGGTAATGTTATTAGTTCTTAGTGTTGTAAAGTGGCGCCGATTGTCTATGCGTTACGCATGTGTGGAGCACTTTCCGTTGTCCCTAATAGTGTATTTTATACATCGTACGTGCCTGTGTAAAAGTATTATGTGCTTGGTGGTGTTATGCGTGTTTAGGGGTCGTGTAGCCTCGTTTTCGTTTTTTCGGCCGCCATTTTTTTCTCGCTTATGCGATTTTCGTGTGTGAAAACCCTGCTAATGGTGGGTAAATTGTCAGGCAACATGACTCCCAGACGTAGTGCCTGTCCCCCCGAGCTGTGTGTGGTGTTTGTTTTGTATTTTTGTTAATTTTGGTGGTGTTATTGCTGTTTTTGTGAGTGCGCTGTTTTTTACCTTCGTATTTTCTTTTTTTGTTACCTGCCGCTTGACTTTTTACAAGTGTTACTGGCCGTTATTTTTCCACAGTTTTTTTTTCAAACTGCTACGGGTCTCGCTTTGTGAATGGTGTAATTGAGATACAGTTCCGCGGGTCGTAGGGATGAGCACAGGGTCGAAGGGATGACCAGCACAGTAAGAGCCTTTGGCGCTTACTCCCTAAGTTGCACAGGGTCGTAAGGATGAACGCATATGGCGCTCATCTCCACCAGCGCAGTGAGCTCCTTTGGCACTCCCTGCCTAAGTCGTACGGGGTCGTACGGCGCTCCTTGCCAGCAACTGCGGCCCTCGCATTGTGTATATACCGTGGATATAAAAAGACTACACACCCCTGTTTAAATGTCAGGTTTCTGTGCTGTAAAAAAAATTAGACAAAGATAAATCATTTCAGAACTTTTTCCACCTTTAATGTGACCTATAAACTGTACAACTCAATTGAAAAACAAACTGAAATCTTTTAGGTAGAGGGAATAAAAAATATAAAAATAAAATAATATGGTTGCATAAGTATGCACACCCTTAAACTAATACTTTGTTGAAGCACCTTTTGATTTTATTACAGCACTCAGTCTTTTTGGGTATGAGTCTATCAGCATGGCACATTTTGACATGGCAAGATTTGCCCACTCTTTTTTTTTTTAACAGTCCAAATCTGTCCGATTACGAGGGCATCTCCTGTGCACAGCCCTCTTCAGATCACCCCACAGATTTTCAATCGGATTCAGGTCTGGGCTCTGGCTGGGCCATTCCAAAACTTTAATCTTCTTCTGGTGATTTGGATGTATGCTTTGGGTCGTTGTCATGCTGAAAGATGAAGTTCCTCTTCATGTTCAGCTTTCTAGCAGAAGCCTAAAGGTTTTGTGACAATATTGACTGGTATTTGGAACTGTTCATGATTCCCTCTATCTTAACTAAGGCCCCAGTTCCAGCTGAAGAAAAACAGCCCCAAAGGATTATGCTGCTACCACCATGCTTTACTGTGGGTATGGTGTTCTTTTGGTGATGTGCAGTGTTGTTTTTGCGCCAAACCTTTTGGAATTATGCCCAAAAAGTTCAACCTTGGTTTCATCAGACCATAACACCTTTTCCCACATGCTTTTGGGAGACTTCAGATGTGTTTTTGCAAAATGTAGCCTGGCTTGGATATTTTTCTTCGTAAGAAAAGGCTTTCGTCTTGCCACTCTACCCCATAGCCCAGACATATGAAGAATACGGGAGATTGTTGTCACATGTACCACACAGCCAGTACTTGCTGCAGATATTCCTGCAGCTCCTTTAATGTTGCTGTAGGCCTCTTGGTAGCCTCTCAAACCAGTTTTCTTCTCATCTTTTCATCAATTTTGGAGGGAGCTCCAGTTCTTGGTAATGTCACTGTTGTGCCATATTTTCTCCACTTGACGATGACTGTCTTCACTGTGTTCCATGGTATATCTAATGCCTTGGAAATTCTTTTGTACCCTTCTCCTGACTGATACCTTTTAACAATGAGATCCCGCTGATGCTTTGGAAGCTATCTGTGGGCCATGGCTTTTGCTGTGGGATGCGACTAAGAACATTTCAGGAAAGACCAACTAGAGCAGCTGAACTTTATTTGGGGTTAATCAGAGGCACTTTAAATGATGGCAGGTGTATGCTGACTCCTATTTAACATGATTTGGAATGTGATTGCTTAATTCTGAACACAGCTACATCCCCAGTTATAAGAGGGTGTGCAGACGTATGCAATACCACATTATTTTTATTTTTTATTTTTCTTCCCTCCACCTAAAAGATTTCAGTTTGTTTTTCAATTGAGTTGTACAGTTTATAAATCACATTAAAGGTGGAAAAAGTTCTGAAATGATTTATCTTTGTCTCATTTTTTTAAAGCACAGAAACCTGACATTTTAACAGGGGTGTGTAGACTTTTTATATCCACTGTATATGTGTATATATATATGTATGTAAAGGAAGCCGTGATTGAAAATGGCTATGGATTGAAGAGCAAGGCATTTGTGGGCACATTTGCATGTTCCAGCTCAGCTTCCCAGAATGCAGTGTAATAACTGTTTTTCTCGGAATACTGAATTAGAAGCAGGTTTCTTAACGTGCGTTAGACATTCAGATGTGAACACAGATGTACTATTTATTTATTGTACTACTGTACGGTGGAGGGCTTCTATCCCTCTTTTGCCCACCATATTATAAATGACTGTTGTGGTGAACTACCTACTCATAAGGTCCACAACACAAGCTAAGATCCCACTTGGTATATATATATATATATATATATATATATATATATATATATATATATATATATATATATATATATATATATATATATATATATATATATATATATATATATATATATATATATATATATATATATATATATATATATATATATATATATATTAAGATTTTGTTTAGGTCCGGTTGGGGCCTATATGGTCCTGCTTGGTATTTTGAGTTTTTTTTTAGGTCCGGTTGGGGTCTATATGGTCCCGCTTGGTATTTTAAGGTTTTTAAGGTCCGGTTGGGGCCTCAATGGTCCCGCTTGGTATTTTAAAGTTTTTAACGTCCCTTTGGGACCTATATGGTCCCGCTTGGTATTTTCCTTTTTTTTGTAGGTTTAGTTAGGGCCTATATGGCCCCTCTTGGTATTTTAAGGTTTTTAAGGTCTGGTTGGTGCCTATATGGTCCCGCTTGGTATTTTAATGCACGGTTGCTGCCTATATGGTCCCGCTTTGTATTTTAAGGTTTTTGATGCCCAGTTGGGGCCTATATGGTCCCGCTTGGTATTTCAAGGTTTTTAAGGTCCGGTTGGGGCCTATATGGTCCTGCTTGGTATTTTAAGTTTTTTAGGTCCGGTTGGAGCCTATATGGACCCGCTTGGTATTTTAATGTCTCATTGGGGCCTATATGGTCCCACTTGGTATTTTATTGTCCGGTTAGGGCCTCTATGGTCCCGCTTGGTATTTTAAGGTTTTTAAGGTGCGGTTGGGGCCTATATGGTCCCACTTGGTATTTTAAGTTTTTTTAGGTCCAGTTGGGGCCTATATGGACCCGCTTGGTATTTTAATGTCTGATTGGGGCCTATATGGTCCCGCTTGGTATTTTAAGGTTTTTACGGTCTGGTTAAGGCCTATATGGTCCCGCTTTGTATTTTAAGTTTTTTTTAGGTTTGGTTGGGGCCTCTACTGTCCCGCTTGGTATTTTAAGGTCCGGTTGGGGCCTATATGGTCCCGCTTGATATTTCAAGGTGTTAAGGTCCGGTTGGGGCCTATATGGACTCGCTTGGTATTTTAAGGTTTTTAAGGTCTGGTAGGGGCCTATATGGACCCGCTTGGTATTTTAATGTCTGATTGGGGCCTATATGGTCCCATTTGGTATTTTAATGTCCGGTTGGGGCCTATATGGTCCCGCTTGGTATTTTAAGTTTTTTAGGTCCAGTAGGGCCTAAATGGTACCACTTGGTATTTTAAGGTTTCTTTAAGGTCAAGTTGGGGCCTATACGGTCCCGCTTGGTATTTTAAGGTCCAGTTGGGGCCTATATGGTCCCGCTTGGTATTTTAAGGTTTTTTTAGGTCCAGCTGGGGCCTATATGATTCCGCTTGGTATTTTAAGTTTTTTTAGGTATGAATTGGGCCTATATAGTCTTGCTTGGTGTTACGTGGGTTTTAAAAAGGTCCGGTTGGGCATATTTAGTCCTGCTTGGTATTTTATGTTTTTTTAGATACGGTTTGGGCCTATATAGTCTTGATTGATGTAATGTGGGTTTTTGAGGTCTGGTTGTGGCCTATATAGTCCCGCTTGACATAATAGGGATTTTTTTAGTTAAGGTTGAGGCCTATGTAGTCCCTCCTTGTATAATATGTTTTTTTAGGTATGGTTGAGGCCTAGATAGTCTTGCTTGGTTTCATAAGTATTTTTAAGTATGGTTGGGGTCTTGCACTCTCTGATTTGTTTGCTTATTTTATATCACCCCAGGTCCAAACACTCTGTGGCTTCAGACTATTTTGGACTATTACACTTGAAGACACCCCCGAGAAGGAGAGTCATCTGTTGATGAGTGTCATTGCATTCATGCAGAAGAGAAATGTTATTATTTGCCTGAATCCCAAGATTCTAGAATTTTTAAACAGTATTAAAAAATCAATCAATCAGGTGGAGTAGATTTCAATGGGCAGGACAAATATTAGGTCATTGGGCTGGGCATATAAAGGTCAACATGACATCAGGGGTGGAGTTTAAAAATAGGTGGGATCTATGTAAGGGGAGGAGCCAAGTCTTGCTCTGACACCCCTCCAACTTGAAAGTTCACCAGCCGCCACTGAATATTACTTGTAGTGACTAAATCCAAGATAGCCTTATTTCTAGTAGGTTCTTGCATAGGGGGGAGGGTTACAATAGACAGTAGGGAGGTATTAATTGGGGCCTCAAATACAGTGGCAAGCACTTCACAATGGCAGAGCCATAGCATCATAAAGTGTATGCTTGCTAATGCAAGAAGTTTGGCTGGGAAAAGGGACGAGCTAGAATTATTAGCAGTACAAGAAAAATGGGGCTTAATAGGCATTACTGAAATATGGTGGGATGAATCTTATGACTGGACTGTTAATCTGGATATTTATAACTAGTGATTTCGCGAACATAAAATTTTCGGTTCGCGAACCGCGAAAACGAATTGCCGCAAATGTTCGCGAACCGGCGAATCCGGCGAACCGCCATAGACTTCAATGGGCAGGTGGATTTTAAAACCCACAGGGACTCTTTCTGGCTACAATAGTGATGGAAAAGTTTTTTTAAGGGGACTAACACCTGGACTGTGGCATGCCGGAGGGGGATCCATGTCAAAACTCCCACGGAAAATTACATAGTTGATGCAGAGTCTGGTTTTAATCCATAAAGGGCATAAATTACCTAAAATCCCTAAATTGTTTGGCATAACGTGCTTTAAAACATCAGGCATGATGTTGTATCGATCAGGTAGTGTAAGGGTTAGGCCCGCTTCACAGTGACAGACCAAACTCCCCGTTTAACGCACCACAAACAACCGCAAACAGTCCATTTGCACAACCGCAAACTCCCCATTTGCACAAGGTTGGATACCAAGCTAGCCATGTCCCGTTCCTTGTCCTCACTGATGTCATTGAAGGTCTCTTCCTCCACCCAGCCACGAACAACACCAAGGGTCCCCGAAAGGTGACAACAAGCCCCCTGGGACGCCTGCTGTGTTTGGTCTTCCACCTCCTCAAAGCCACCTTCCTCCTCTGACTCCTCTTCTTCAGACTCCTCTCACTGCGTTGCCTCTCTCTGCATTATTATAAGGTGTGTTAAGTAGTACTACTCTTATCAGTTTAATACCTGTTACATCAACCTATCAGGGGACGTGTATAAGGCCTGGATTTTTGGAACCGGGAGATGGAAAAAGATGCTTGGTTGGTCCTCCCACTTCAATTTTGGGGCACGGCGCGTGCAATCT
The DNA here is from genome assembly GCA_027410445.1 of Discoglossus pictus. Classification (NCBI taxonomy): domain Eukaryota; kingdom Metazoa; phylum Chordata; class Amphibia; order Anura; family Alytidae; genus Discoglossus; species Discoglossus pictus. The sequence goes on along the minus strand of CM050163.1, from coordinate 269,386,380 downwards.
AAGGTGCCACCAGATAGGAGTGGCGTGTTTGTAAGTACTACTCTTGTCAGTTTAATACCTGTTACGTCACCTATCAGGGGCGTGTATAAGGCCTGGATTTTTGGAACCGGGAGATGGAAAAAGATACTTGGTTGGTCGTATCACTTCAATTTTGGGGCACGGCGCATGCAATCAAAGGTGCCACCAGATAGGAGTGGCGTGTTTGTAAGTACTACTCTTATCAGTTTAATACCTGTTACGTCACTTTTCAGGGGGCGTGTATAAGGCCTGCATTTTTGGAACCGGGAGATGGAAAAAGATGCTTGGTTGGTCGTATCACTTCAATTTTGGGGCACGGCACGTGCAATCAAAGGTGCCACCAGATAGGAGTGGCGTGTTTGTAAGTACTACTCTTATCAGTTTAATACCTGTTACGTCACCTATCAGGGGGCGTGTATAAGGCCTGGATTTTTGGAACCGGGAGATGGAAAAAGATGCTGGGTCAGTCCTCCTACTGTCACAGGGCCGGCGGGCGCCCCCTCGACTGGCTACCTGGCTGATCCTGCCTCAAAGATTAAGCCATGCACGTTTAAATACACACAGTCGGTTAACTGCAAATTGCTCATTTAATCAGTTATAGACTGGTTCCTTTGATCGCTTCATCTGTTACTTTGATAACTGTCGGAATTAGAGAGCTGATACATGCCGACGAGCGCTGATTCCCCGGGATGCGTGCACTTATCAAAAATTAGGTATTGTTGCAGCCGCTGCTGTTGCAACGACCAGAAAAATTTACGTTTGTTTCCCAGGCAGAAACTGCCCTAAAACATTGCGTCTTGAACCCTAGTTGGTGGCGGATAAGTCACGCAAGTCATGCGGCATTCAAAGATAAAATACTGCAGCTTGTGGACCATTTTTAGCTCAAGGCAGCCCACCCCAAAGCCCTTTTTTAGTCTAATGTATCGCCCAGTGTCAGTCTGTTCGGAATCCATCCCTCATTCATCTTCATAAAGGTGAGGTAATCTAGACTTTTTTGACCTAGGCGACTTCTCTTTTCAGTGACAATACCTCCTGCTGCACTGAAGGTCCTTTCTGACAGGACACTGGAAGCGGGGCAGGCCAGAAGTTCTATGGCAAATTGGGATAGCTCAGGCCACAGGTCAAGCCTGCACACCCAGTAGTCAAGGGGTTCATCGCTCCTCAGTATGTCGATATCTGCAGTTAAAGCGAGGTAGTCTGCCACCTGTCGGTCGAGTCGTTCTCTGAGGGTGGATCCCGAAGGGCTGTGGCGATGCGTAGGACTGAAAAAGCTCTGCATGTCCTCCATCAACAACACGTCTTTTAAACATCCTGTTCTTGCCGGCTTGGTCGTGGGAGAAGGAGGATTACTTTCACCTCTTCCCCTGTTAGATTCCCGTTGTGCTGTGACATCACCCTTATACGCAGTGTAAAGCATACTTTTTAATTTCATTTGGAACTGCTGCATCCTTTCTGCCTTGCAGTAATTCAGTAACATTTCAGGTACTTTCTGCTTATACCGGGGGTCTAGTAGCGTGGACACCCAGTACAGGTCGTTCTCCTTCAGCCTTTTTATACGAGGGTCCCGCGACAGGCACGACAGCATGAAAGACCCCATTTGCACAAGGTTGGATGCCGAGCTACCCATGTCCAGTTCCTCGTACTCAGTGATCTCACTGAAGGTATGTTCTTCCCCCCAACCAAGTACAACACCACAGGTACTAGATAGGTGACAACGAGCACCCTGGGAGGGCTGTTGTGATTTGTCTTCTTCCTCCCCCTCAAAGCCACATTCCTCCTCTGACTCCTCTTCCTCACAATCCTCCTCCAGCGTTGCCGCAGGTCCAGCAAGCGATGCTGATAAGGCTGTTTCTGGTGGTGATGGTGACCACAACTCTTCCACTTCTTCATCACGCTCATCTATGGCCTGATCCAACACTCTTCGCAGGGCACGCTCCAGGAAGAAAACAAATGGTATGATGTCGCTGATTGTGCCTTCTGTGCGACTGACAAGTTTTGTCACCTCTTCAAAAGGACTCATGAGCCTAAAGGCATTGCGCATGAGCGTCCAGTAATGTGGCAAAAAAATTCCCAGCTCCGCAGGGGCTGTCCTAGCACCCCGGTCATACAAATACTCGTTAACGGCTTTCTCTTGTTGGAGCAGGCGGTCGAACATTAGGAGTGTTGAATTCCAACGTGTGGGGCTGTCACAAATCAAGCGCCTCACTGGCATGTTGTTTCGCCGCTGGATATCTGAAAAGTGCGCCATGGCCGTGTAGAAACGCCTGAAATGGCCACACACCTTTCTGGCCTGCTTCAGGACGTCCTGTAAGCCTGAGTACTTGTGCACAAAGCGTTGTACGATCAGATTACACACATGTGCCATGCACGGCACATGTGTCAACTTGCCCAAATTCAATGCCGCCAACAAATTTCTTCCGTTGTCACAAACCACTTTGCCAATCTTCAGTTGGTGCAGAGATCCACCTGTGCGTTCAGGGCGGACAGGAGTGCTGGCCCCTGTGTGACTCTCTGCTTTCAGGCAAGTCAACCCCAAGACGGCGTGACACTGCCTTATCCGGGATGTGGAATAGTATCTGGGGAGCTGGTGGGGTGCCGTTGATGTGGATCAAGACATAACAGCAGCAGAAGAGGACTCAGCTGAGGATGGAGTAGGAGGAGTAGAGGAGGTGGCAGCAGGCCTGTGTGCAAGTCGTGGCGGTGTCACCAACTCCTCTCCAGAGCCACGCATTCCATGCTTGGCAGGCGTCAGCAGGTTTACCCAATGCGCAGTGTAGGTGATATTCCTGCCCTGACCATGCTTTGCAGACCAGGTATCAGTGGTCAGATGGACCCTTGCCCCAACACTGTGTGCCAGACATGCCATTACTTCCTTTTGCACAATCGAGTACAGGTTGGGGATTGCCTTTTGTGAAAAGAAATTTCGGCCGGGTACCTTCCACTGCGGTGTCCCAATAGCTCCAAATTTTTTGAACACCTCAGACTCCACCAGCTTGTATGGTAAAAGCTGGCGGGCTAAGAGTTCAGACAAGCCAGCTGTCTGCCCTTGACAGACACCTTACTGTGGGGAGATGAGCAGGAACAGCTAGAGGCGAGAGACGGAGTGGCGGATGGTTGAGAGGGGGCAAGGAGGACAGCAGTGGTTGACGTGGATGAAGATGCTGGACCAGGAGGAGGATGGTGGCTTTCAGTTTGTGTGCTGCTTGTACTCAGGTGTTGATCTTAGTGGCGTTTGTGATGTGACATCATGTGCCTTCGCAAAGCAGTTGTACCTAGGTGGGTGTTGGACTTCCCACAACTCAGTTTCTTTTGGCACAGGTTGCAAATGGCATCGCTGTTGACACAGGCAGACACACAAAAAAAAGTGCCACACTGCTGAGCTCTGCAGTGACGGCGTTCTGGTGGTGGCAACAGCATGCGTTGATTGGCGTGCTGTCTGGCTGACCCCGGGTGTAAATGCATGCTGTCTGACTGTGCCACTAGCTCCTTGCGATGACCTCCCTCTGCTTCCAGCTCGTCTCCTCCTCCTCTCTGTCTCCCCATCTGAACTTTCCCCCTGTTCTTCTTCTCTTCTAACGGGCACCCTCGTGATATCCATGGACGCATCGTCATCATCATCACCCACTTCACTTGTGTCTGACAACTCAACAGAGGAAGCAGCAGCGGGTACATCATCATCATCATCACACCATACGTACATGTGTGTAATGCTGCCTGACTGAGACATATCCCTGTTATCTACATCCTCTAGCAATTATGGTTGCGCATCACTCATTTCTTCAAACTGATGTGTAAATAACTCTTCTGACTGATCAATTGAAGCGGCTGTGGTACAAGTGTTGGTGGTGGCGGCAGGCGGGCGAGTGGTAACTTGAGAGGTGCCCTAAGCTAAGCTGGAGGAGGATGGTGCGTCAATGTTCCGAGCGGAAGCTGTAGAAGATTGGGTGTCCTGTGTTAGCCAGTCAACTATGTCCTCAGAAGGTTTTGAGTTCTGGGTAGCTGGCCTCTGAACACTGGGCATTATTGTAGGGCCAAAGGGAATCACAGCACCACGACCACGACGGCTCCTGCAGATTGGCCTGCCTCTGCCTGTCATTTTTTTTTGCGATTAGTGGTACTATGTGTGCAAGCTACTGTGACAACAGATATGAGTGGCACTGTGCACTTGCAGAAGTTGGCAGAGTAGATTCTGTAGGCCTGACACACACGCTTGCAGACAAGTAACTGCTATTCAATGTATTACAGTCAAAATTGTATTCTTTGTTTAAATGTGGACTACTGACTGTAACACCAGATATGAGTGGTGGCACTAACTGGGCAAGTGGGCACAGTATATGCTGTGAGCCTAAGACACACACGCTGGCAAGCAGGCAAATAAAATTAGAAAAAAGTGTTGCTTTTTTTTAAATGTCGACTGCTGGTACACCACCTGATTGGATTGGTTGCACTGGGCACAGTATAAGTTGTGAGCCTGAGAGACACACACAGACTAGCGGTCAGGCAAATGAACTTAGATTTAACAAAATACAATTTTGATTTTTTTAAATGTCGGCTGCTGGTACACCACCTGATTGGATTGGTTGCACTGGGCACAGTATCAGTTGTAAACCTGAGACACACACAGACTAGCGGTCAGGCAAATGAACTTCAATTTAACAAAATACAATTTTGGGTTTTTTAAATGTCGACTGCTGGTACACCACCTGATTGGATTGGTTGCACTGGGCACAGTATCAGTTGTAAACCTGAGACACACACAGACTAGCGGTCAGGCAAATGAACTTCAATTTAACAAAATACAATTTGGGGGTTTTTAAATGTCGACTGCTGGTACCCACCTGATTGAATTGGTTGCACTGGGCACAGTATCAGTTGTGAGCCTGACACACACACTGGCTAGTAGGCAGGCAAATTAACTTAGATTAGAGAAAATAAAAGTTTTGTTTTTTAAAAGTAGACTGCTGGTACACCAACAGATTGGATTGATTGCACTGGGCACAGTATCAATTGTGAGCCTGAGAAACACACAGAATAGCGGTAAGGCACATTAACTTAGATTTAACAAAATACAATTTGGGTTTTTTAAATGTACACTGCTGGTACACCACCTGATTGCATTGGTTGCACTGGGCACAGTATCAGTTGTGAGCCTGAGACACGCACAGACTAGCTGTCAGGCAAATGAACTTAGATTTAACAAAATACAATTTTGAGTTTTTTAAAGGTAGACTGCTGGTACACCACCTGATTGGATTGGTTGCACTGGGCACAGTATCAGTTGTGAGCCTGACACACACACTGGCTAGTAGGCAGGCAAATTAACTTAGATTAGAGAAAATAAAAGTCTTGTTTTTTAAAAGTAGACTGCTGGTACACCACCAGATTGGATTGATTGCACTGGGCACAGTATCAGTTGTGAGCCTGAGAAACACACAGAATAGCTGTCAGGCAAATGAACTTAGATTTAACAAAATACAATTTGGGGTTTTTTAAATGTACACTGCTGGTACACGACCAGCTTGGATTGGTTGCACTGGGCACAGTATCAGTTGTGAGCCTGAGACACGCACAGACTAGCTGTCAGGCAAATTAACTTAGATTTAACAAAATACAATTTTGGGTTTTTTAAAAGTAGACTACTGGTACACCACCTGATTGGATTGGTTGCACTGGGCACAGTATCAGTTGTGAGCCTAACACACACACTGGCTAGTAGGCAGGCAAATGAACTTAGATTAGAGAAAATAAAAGTTTTGGTTTTTAAATGTACACTGTTGGTACACCACCTGATTGGATTGGTTGCACTGGGCACAGTATCAGTTGTGAGCCTGACACACACACTCGCTAGTAGGCAGGCAAATGAACTTAGATTAGACAAAATAAAAGTTTTGGTTTTTAAAAGTAAACTGCTGGTACACCACCAGATTGGATTGGTTGCACTGGGCACAGTATCAGTTGTGAGCCTGACACACACACTGGCTAGTAGGCAGGCAAATGAACTTAGATTAGACAGAAAAAAAAAAAAAAACACACTGATGTTATAGCCCTAAAAAGGGCTTTTTGGGGTGCTGTCCTTGCAGCAGAGATCAAAAGAGTCCTTCAGGACTGTATTGGACACTATGTACAGTAGCCTAGCTATGGTTTTCCCTATTGAATTAGTATCACCTACACTCAGCCTCCTCTCAGTAAGACTGCAAGTTAGTTATGATTCCAAAATGGCTGCTGTCCATGAGGTTGAAGGGTCTGGAAGGCAGGGTATTATGCTGATTGGCTGAAATGTGTCTGCTGACTGTGAGGTGCAGGGTCAAAGTTTGTTTAATGATAAAGTATAGGGGGCGGATCGAACATTGAATATGTTCGCAGTACGCCGCAAACGCGAACATGCTATTTTCGCCGGGAACAGTCCGCCGGCGAACTATTCACGACATCTCTAGTTATAACCTATTTAGGAAAGATAGGGGAAATGTTAAAAGAGGAGGAGGGATCTGTCTGTATTTCAAGCCTGAATTTAAGCCTGGAAGTAACGGCATCATTGAATCTTTGTGGGTTGAGATAAATAGTGGAGGAGCTAATTCTAAACGCATATTGGTGGGAGTATGCTATAAACCCCCGAATATAGCTGAAAGTGAGGAAATACCATTATTGTTACAGATTGGAAATGCAGCTAAGCATGGGCAAGTTCTAATAATGGGAGACTTTAATTACCCTGAAATAAACTGGATAAATGAGACCAGCAACTCACCTAAGGGGAGCAGGTTCTTGAGTACACTCAGGGATACATTATCTGGCCCAGGTAATACAAGAACCTACTAGAAATGGGGCCATCTTGGATTTAGTCATCACAAGTAATATTGATATAATATCAAATGTTAAAATAGGGGAACCCTTGGGGAACAGTGATCACAAAACAGAGTTTTAAGGGGCCAACAAAAACTCTAAATTTTAAAAGGGCTAACTTTAATGGGCTAAGGGCAGCAATACTACATATAGACTGGGACAAAGAACTTACAGGGAAAAATACTGAAAATAAATGGACAACATTCAAATCCTTACTAAATAAACATACTTGAAAGTAGTGTCTCCATTTTTGCTGATGACACTAAGTTGTGCAAGGTAATAAAAGTAGATAATGATGTACTTTCCCTACAAAGAGATTTGCATAAATTAGAGAAATGGGCGGCTAATGGCAGATGAGATTTAATACAAATAAATGTAAGGTTATGCATTTGGGAAGGAAAAATAGCAATGCAATTTATAATCCTAATGGAGCAAATCTAGGGGTATCAGATATTGAAAGGGATTTGGGAGTACTAGTGGACAACCACCTAGGTAGCAGTGCTCAATGCCAAGCAGCAGTTGCAAAGGCAAGTAAAATATTAGCATGTATTAAGAAGGGTATAGAAGCCAGGGAAGCAAATATAATTCTACCACTATTCAAATCCCTAGTACACCCTCATTTGGAATATGGAGTACAATTTTGGGCACCACTTCATAAAAAGGACATTTTAGAGCTGGAAAAAGTACAGAGAAGGGCTACAAAACTAATAAGGGGAATGGAGGGGCTAAGTTATGAAGAAAGACTGGCCAAATTAAACTTATTTTCGCTAGAAAAAAGGCATCTATGAGGAGAAATGATTACCTTATTTATAAATTTTTGTAGCAAGAGATTTTCAAATGACAAGAGGACATCCTTTGAGGTTAGAGGAAAAAAATATTTCACCTTAAACAAAAGTGTTCTTCACATTTAGGGTGGTTAAACTGTGGAATTCTCTTCAAAAGGAGGTGGTGACAGCAAATTCAATAGACAACTTCAAAAAGGGGTTAGATATATTTTTGAATAAAGAGGGCATTCAAGGCTATACTAGATAACTAGCGAAGGAATATTGATCCAGGGAGAAATTTGATCGCCAGTTTCTGGGGTCAGGAAGGAATTTTGCTTTTGACAAAGTTTCAATGTTTTTTTTTTCTGTTTGTCTTCCTCTGGATCAATTAACAATTAATAATAAATAGTCCACATATTAAAAAGATCAATAGAGATCTAAAAAGGTTGAACTTGATGGGCTAACTCTTTATTCATCCTCAAATACTATTCTATTAATAACTATTTAACAACTAATTAATGAATAACTTATCCGCATATTGCAGATCAGAGGAGATCTTAACAGGTTAAACTTGATGGACTGAAAGTCTTTTTTGAACCTTAATTACTATGTAACTATGTAACTATGTAACTGCTATAGAAATTGTACCCAAGTGAGAAGTCAGCCCAGTGCTCTAAAAACACCAAACCGTCTATCCTGCACCACTTTTTTAGCCATGCATTAACCTCCCTAAGCTCCTTCTGTCTCCCTGGGCTAGAACATGGCACTGGTAGTATCTTGGAAAATACTTCCTTGGAGGTCCTTGCTTTAAGCTTATTCCCTAGTTTTTTTAAATCATTCTTTAGGACACTCCATCTTCCACTAACTTTGTCATTGGTAACAATATGTACCAAGACCGCTGGTTCATTTCCAGCCCCTCCCAATAATTTATCCGCCTGATCCACAACATGCCGAACCCAAGCAACCGGGAGATAGCAAACTGTTTGATTGCTGGGATCTGGGTGTCAAATCACCCTGCCTATATTCCTAATCATAGAGTCCTCTACCACCAAAACATGTCTGTTGCTCTGCCTATGCTGCCCTCCCTCTCCTTCAGTAGAACTGTTCTCCCGGCTGTTAGAGGGAACAGCTCTATCTGGCATTGCCTTCCTGAATGAACATTCCCAATAGTTTCTCACAATCTGGCAAATCTGTTTATGTTTGTCAACTCAGAACTGGCCTGCCTCCTCCTTCTAATCCCCCTGCTTCCCCTTGTAACTGTAACCCAGCTACCTCCCTGGACATCCTCACTAGCCCCATCTCCACCCTCCAATCTAGGCCCAGCTAAACTGTGCTCTGTGAGAACCAACTCCCTTTCCAGAGGAGCAATATCATGAAGTGTTGCAATTCTCCCCTCTAGTTCTCCAAAAGGAGCTTCCAGAGAGGCAACATGCTCACACCTCTCACAGAGTTATGGACCCTGGATCATCTGTTCCAGCAGTTCATACATGTGGCAGGATGATTACCAGTTACAAACATACAGTGAGAAAATAAATCAATGTATTTGTATAAAGATTGCTTTTCTGCACCTTAACCCAAACAAATATATATATATATATATATATATATATATATATATATATATATATATATATTGTTTTCTATTTTTTTCTTATAATACCCCTTTTCTTTGAACTCCCTCCTTTTATTTAATCTCCCACACTTACACATTAACTACACTTACACTAGAAATGTTTGCAAGCTCTCAAGTTTGCTCCTTCCCCTGTTAAAATAGATACTGCCTACTCACCTGCAGAATGATTACAGAGAACATGACAGAAACCACCCTTTAGCACTGATTCAAACAGAAAACCATACAAGTGCACACAGATATACCTTTACATAGGCTAAAGCACACCCACACATGTATATATATAAGCATATATATATATATATACTTCACAGAATGCAGTGTAATAACTGTTTTTCTTGGAACTCTGAGCTGGAAGCAGGTTTTTAACTTGCTTTAGACATTCAAATGTGAACACAGATGTACTTTTTATTTACTGTACTATTGTACGGTGGAGGGCTTCTATCGCTCTTTTGCCCACCATTTTATAAATTATTGTTGTGGTGAACTACCTACTCATAATTTCCACAACACAGGCTGAGATCCCGCTCCATGCTGATGATAGCCAGTAAGCTTGAAACAGCTGTACATGGATTGGATACTCAGCCTGTGTTTATTCCAACCTTGGCTTTGCATTAAAGCTGTGTAATACAGCATGCATAAGCTTAAAGGAAGCCATGTTTGATGATGGCTACGGAATGAAGAGCGAGGCATTTGTGGGCATATTTGTGTGTCCCAGCTCAACTTCCCAGAATGCAGTGTAATAACTGTTTTTCTTGGAACTCTGAGCTGGAAGCAGGTTTTTTAACTTGCTATAGACATTCAAATGTGAACACAGATGTACTTTTTATTTACTGTACTACTGTACGGTGGAGGGCTTCTATCGCTCTTTTGCCCACCATATTATAAATTATTGTTGTGGTGAACTACATATATATATATATATATATATATATATATATATACATTACACATATGCGTATATATATATATATATATATATATATATATATATATATATATATATACATATATACAGTGGATATAAAAAGTCTACACACCCCTGTTTAAATGTCAGGTTTCTGTGCTGTAAAAAAATGAGACAAAGATAAATCATTTCAGAACTTTTTCCACCTTTAATTTGACCTATAATCTGTACAACTCAATTGAAAAACAAACTGAAATCTTTTAGGTGGAGGGAAGAAAAATAAAAAATAAAAATAATGTGGTTGCATAAGTCTGCACATCCTCTTATAACTGGGGATGTAGCTGTATTCAGAATTAAGCAATCACATTCCAAATCATGTTAAATAGGATTCAGCATACACCTGCCATCATTTAAAGTGCCTCTGATTAACCCCAAATAAAGTTCAGCTGCTCTAGTTGGTCTTTCCTGAAATTTTCTTAGTCGCATCCAACAGCAAAAGCCATGGTCCACAAAGAGATTCCAAAGCATCAGAGGGATCTCATTGTTAAAAGGTATCAGTCAGGAGAAGGGTACAAAAGAATTTCCAAGGCATTAGATATACCATGGAACACAGTGAAGACAGTCATCATCAAGTGGAGAAAATATGGCACAACAGTGACATTACCAAGAACTGGAGCTCCCACCAAAATTTATGAAAAGACGAGAAGAAAACTGGTCTGGGAGGCTACCAAGAGGCCTACAGCAACATTAAAGGAGCTGCAGGAATATCTGGAAAGTACGGGCTGTGTGGTACATGTGACAACAACCTCCCGTATTCTTTATATGTCTGGCCTATGGGGTAGAGTGGCAAGACGAAAGCCTTTTCTTACGAAGAAAAACATCCAAACCAGGCTACATTTTGCAAAAACACATCTGAAGTCTCCCAAAAGCATGTGGGAAAAGGTGTTATGGTCTGATGAAACCAAGGTTGAACTTTTTGGCCATAATTCCAAAAGATATGTTTGGCGCAAAAACAACACTGCACATCACCAAAAGAACACCATACCCCCAGTAAAAGCATGGTGGTGGCAGCATCATGCTTTGGGGCTGTTTTTCTTCAGCTGGAACTGGGGCCTTAGTTAAGATAGAGGGAATTATGAACAGTTCCAAATACCAGTCAATATTGGCACAAAACCTTCAGGCTTCTGCTAGAAAGCTGAACATGAAGAGGAACTTCAACTTTCAGCATGACAAAGACCCAAAGCATACATCCAAATCAACAAAGGAATGGCTTCACCAGAAGAAGATTAAAGTTTTGGAATGGCCCAGCCAGAGCCCAGACCTGAATCCGATTGAAAATCTGTGGGGTGATCTGAAGAGGGCTGTGCACAGGAGATGCCCTCACAATCTGACAGATTTGGAGTGTTTTTGCAAAGAAGAGTGTGCAAATCTTGCCAAGTCAAAATGTGCCATGCTGATAGACTCATACCCAAAAAGACTGAGTGCTGTAATAAAATCAAAAGGTGCTTCAACAAAGTAATAGTTTAAGGGTGTGCATACTTATGCAACCATATTATTTTATTTTTATATTTTTTCTTCCCTCTACCGAAAAGATTTCAGTTTGTTTTTCAATTGAGTTGTACAGTTTATAGATGATTTATCTTTGTCTCATTCTTTTACAGCACAGAAACCTGACATTTTAACAGGGGTGTTTAGACTTTTTATATCCACTATATATATATATATATATATATATATATATATATATATATATATATATACATATATATATATATACGGCTGGATAATAGAGAAAGCAAGAGAGTTCCAAAAAAAAGTTTGCTTCTGCTTCATAGACTATTCTAAATCTTTGACTGTGTGGCTCACAACAAAATGTGGCATGTCCTTAAAGAGATGGAGTACCAGATCATCTCATCCTCCTCCTAAAGAATCATGGGACAACAGAATGGTTCAAGATCAGAAAAGGAGGGCAATAGGGTTGCTTATTGTCACCTTATTTATTCAACTTATGTGCAAAATATATCATATGTAAGGCTGGAATGGATGAATCCAAATCCTGAATCAATATTGCTGGAAGTAAAGAACTTATTGATGAGAGTAAAAGAAGAGCATGCAAAAATTGTACTGCTGCTCAACGTTAAAAAGAAGAAGATCATGGCAAACAGCAATCTCACTTCCTGGCAAATAGACGGGGAAGAAGTGGAGGCAGTGAGAGATTTTATTTTCCTTGGATCCAAGATTTCTGCAGATGGTGATTGTAGTCATGAAATTAAAAGACGTTTGCTTCTGGGGTGGAAAGCTTGAACAAGCTAGAAAAAAAGGAGAGATATTAAACTATCAACAAAGGTCCGCATAGTTTGAACTATGGTATTCCCAGTAGTAACATACGGATGTGAGAGCTGGACCATAAAGAAATCTGAGCACCGTAGAATTGACGCCTTTGAATTGTGGTGTTGGAGAAGACTGCTTAGCATCCCTTGGACTGCAAGAAGATCCAATACAATTATACTTCAGGAAATCTAAGACAAACTGATCACTAGGAGTTATGATCGTGAGGTGGAGCTCAAATATTTTGGTCAAATTATGAAACAGCAGAATTCCCTAGAAAAGACTGGGAAAGACTGAAGGCACAAGAAGAAGGGGACGACAGAAGCGGAGATGCATAGATGAGATCAATGAAGCAAGCAACATGAACTTGATGGAGCTCAGAGGGGCAGTGACTGAGAGTTGCACCTGCCGTGCTGTCGTCCATGGAGTCATGGAGAGGTGGACGTGACTGAACGACTAAACAACAAAAACAACATATACATATATACATATACATATTGTGAGAATATCAGTAGGATCCCGGGATATCTCATAGAGGGCCGTTATACAGGCTGAACAGTTCGCTGTGTCTGGCACTCCAGGAGTTAATACAATTAACTGCACCTGGTCCTGCAGCTACACTACTTAAAGTCCAGAAAGCACCAGCAGAGGGGAGGGTTTAAGCTGTTTTCCGAAGCTGTGCATGGATTGCTGAACTACTGTCTCCTGGAGCTGCAAGTGCCAGGTCCTGCGTGAAACCAGAAAACCAGAGAGAGAGAGTCTGAAGCAAACAAGGTAAGTGTTGTAATTAAGGAGGACCACAGTCCCAGGAATACTGCTGCTTGAGCAAACCCAGCTCTGCTGGGGGCTGCAATAGAACCTGTGTTTCAAGTACCTGTGTGTTACTGCTGTAACAAAACTCGAGAGAGCTATGCTGCATTCAGAAGCTACAAAGAGACAGACCCTCTTAACTTTAAGGTCAGGAAACCGTTACCTGTAGTTACCCCCCAGGAAAAAGACTGTGTTATTTATAAGAGTGACTTTTCTCATTTTGAGTACCTGTGTAGTCTCTAAAGGGTCCCTGGGGGAAGGACAATCGGAGAGCGGGGAGGGCCGGTGTCCCTGCCACAAGGTGGCGCTATTTCAAGAAACTAATACAAACAGAGATCCTAAGGAAAGAGGGTTCACACCCGAAGCCACTGCTGTGACTTACTTAAAGACTTGTTTTTCGCCTGTAGCAGATAAGCCACTCGGGAGTAGTCAGGGTGTACCCGAATGTCAGTTAGTCCATATATGTAGATTTTTTTTTCCGTTTTTTAGCAGATTTACTGCTTTCTTTTATTTTTTGCTCTTTAATAAACTGCTTCACTATATGTTATATACGTGCTATTGATTCTTGAAAGATATCACAGTCCTACATGGCCATCCAATATATACATACAAATATGAATATATATAAATAAATATATATATATATATATATAGATCTGTGTTCAAATTTGAGTTAATACATATCAGAATTCCAAGAAAAACTGTTATTACACTGCATTTTGGAAAGTTGAGCAGGGGCATGTAGATGTGCCCACAAATATCTCGCTCTTCCATCCATAAACAATTTCAAACATGGCTTCCCTTAAGCTTATGTCTGCTGTATTACATAGCTTTTATGCAAAGCCAAGGTTGGATTATAGACAAGCTGAGAATCTTATCCACATACAGCTGTTTCAAGCTTACTGGCTATCATCAGCATGGTGCAGGATCCCAGCTTGTGAGTAGGTAGTTCATCACAACAATCATTTAATAAATGGTGGGCAAAAGAGCTATAAGAAGTAGACTACTATGCCATACTACTATATACTATACTACTACAGATTGTAAGTCTGCGAGGGTGTATCTGATTGTGATTGGCACCAAGCATCAGCAGCTTCTGACTTACTGATGTAACTGTCAATCAGATTGCAGCCAATCACAATGGGATACACGCTGTGGAGGTGTATCCCATTCTGATTGTGTGAAGGCAGTAGCGCCTTCTGATTGGATTACTAATGATTGACAGGTACATCAGCCAATCAGAATGGGATATGGGGGTGTATCCAATTCTGATTGGCTCAAACCTTTGCTCCTTCTGATTGGCTAAAATATGACAGTGTTTTCAGCCAATCAGAAGGTGCAATTTCTAAATTTGACCGGAGCATGCGCAAGAACCTTCATTTGCACTGGGAAACTAATTCAGGGAGGAGCTCCATAGATTTTTTAGCCCGTCTGTTTTTTTTTGGAGGGGTCCTGCCACCGAAGACTTCAAGGAGGACAAGGGACATCGCTGCATGGGTATTTGGGACAGGTAAGTGTACAATTTAGAATGTATTTCATTAAAAGTTGTATGTATTTATTTATTAATTATAATGTTTTTTTTTGTAGGGGTGCTGGACCTGGGGACATCTATGGAGGGCCCTTGTCTAGGGAGGAAGCAAAGAAAACCATTGTTGCTGGAGTGGCATTTTGGCAAGGTAAGTAGTCTAATTTAAACTTTATTTTATTGTTGGGTGTGGATTTTTCTTTTATTGTGATAGGAATGTGTTTATTTTAGGTTGTAATTGTATTTTATGTGAGCAGCTTTTTTTTTATTTTCCTGTAAGTAGTGGGGTGTTTTTATTTTATGTCGTGTTTCTTTTTTATTTTATGTAATGTAGCTTTTTTTTATTTTCTGTATTGTTCTATTGTTCATTTTCTGTAATGTTCTTTTGTTATTTTCTGTAATCTAGTTTTTTTTTTTTTTGTACTTAGTGGGGGTTTATTGTTTTTTGTAATTAGTTGGGTGTTGGGGGGTTTCATAGGGTGTTATATAGGTAGTTTAGGGGTTAAGAGGTTAGGGTAGGAGTTGGGTAGGTAGTGTAGGGTAGGTGTTAGGTAGGTAGTGCAGGGGTTAAGAGGTTAGGGTAGGAGCGGGTTTATAGGATAGGGGTTTCCTTGGTACATTTGGGGTTAAATAGGCCCAGTTAGGGTTAAAAAGGACAAGATAAGGTTAAATAGGTCTATATGGGGTTAAATAGCACTAGACAGGGTTAAATAGCGCATGTCCTTTAAGGACCTTTAAGGTCCTTTCAGGACCCACAAAGTGGGATTTGTGAATTTCAAATGCAGCGGGGTCTAGATGGCGACCCCCGCTGCAAGGGTCAATGTAGGGACACCTGTAGATGCTACTTCCGATGGCAGTGTTGGCGATTACCGTGAAGGGGGCCTAACTTGCGGCACCAGCCAATTGAATAGATAAGTAAAAGTAGAGCTACACGAGCACGCAGCTCAAAAGTAGCAAATCGGGAAGTTAATTGCAAGTAACAGCCCTGAATTAAATGAGGCCCTTGGTGTTTTACTGGCTATAAATCGTGTGGGGGGAAATGCCATAGTTTTGGCCCTAAATTCAAGAAAATATAAAAAATATTTGCTGAACAGAATATCATGATCTTGATATCTCTTAAAATCCAACATTTCAAAGAAATTGGTTAAACCAGTGCAAAGTTGTAAGTGCATGAAAAATCCCATAACTAGTACTAAACGGTGAAAAAAGATTTGTCATGTATATTAGAGAGAAAAGAAAAGAAGATGGGAATCAACAGTGAGAGCAGCAGAGCTACTGGCTGTAACTCTTCTTTTTAGGCAGATGTAGAATTATTAACCCCTATTATCATCATTAACCCTTCCCTTAATAATGAGCCCACACGTAATTATGTATGATCACACTGACAACTGTTTATTACTCACAAATCCACATTTTGTATGCACAGCAGTCATCCTTCACCACCAAGTCACACCCCAGTCCACTTAACGAAGCCTCTGCTGTCCCACCTGTCGATCACCCCCCCCCCAGGTACTTAGGAGCCCTGTACAGTAATTAGCAAATTGCTCCCTCTGTTCTGTATGACAGGGGGGGCTAACTGGCTAACTAAGGAGAGAGACAGTATGTCTAGGGCCTTTGTGACTGACTATGTACCCTGCTATCCCTCCCCCCATTGAGTTGAAAGCACTTCTGTGGTCAAAGATGGCAAGCCTATGTGACAAGCCCCCTAAAAGTAGCAGAGCCCATATGTCACAAGAGAACAACACTGGTTAATTAAAATTCCCTTTCTCACCTTAACTACCTTTCCTGGGCTCCTATAAGTCTGAACCTTGAAAGCCTTCCCAAACCCCCTCAACCTCTTGCCCCATAAAACTGACCCTTTTCCCCCGAGGATTGAGGTGACATGCCTTATTATATTTGTCAAGGAAGACCTGTCATATTGATACAAACATGATATTGGGATTCTCATACTTAATAAAACATATTCAAGTCATCTATGTTACAATCATACCACAGGCAATATTAACCAACTCATGCCAATAGGGCAAAACAAGTCCTTGTACCCAGAGAGTGTGGCAATCACTTTGAAGAAAATGGGTCAATTGTGCCACTTTAACCCATGCCCATCCAGGGCCCATATTAGTTTGCTCAGTCCCAAAACATAGAGCCCCTGGATATCATAAATCCTAAACAAAGCAAAAGCAAAACAACTCCCATGATATAAAATGGTGGTGACCATCCAAGCACCTATTTGGGCATGGTTTTAGGAAAACAGAGGAGGAGTGGTGTTTTTGCATCCTGGTACCCCAAAGTTTGGATACCCGTTCCCCTAGATACCAAACACCCTATAGCCAATGACTGTGCATTCCGAGTTCCCCTCACACAGTTATAACTACACATGCCATCAATGCAACAATATATTTTAAAAAACCAACACATGCCAGCAGGGCAACCCTATCCCATACATTAAGGGGGTACCACAATTATGACCACCCTGCTCACAGGGAAAAAACAGTCCAGATACAGTCTGTATATGCATTTGTAAAAGACTTTCTCCATTTGTACAGTCCATATATTCATTGGAGGTGCAATGTTTGCCCTAATAGGGACTCTTTGTGCCCCGAACCTCATGCCCTCCCAGGGTACCCGTTAGTTGAATCAACCTTCAGAGTCCCCAGCACCCCCTGGGCATCATAAAGGTTATTACATTTGATTTACAAAATCATGAGTTTACTGCTGTGTAATCAACATTATAAACCAGGGTGGAGGACTTGTTGTTGTTTTGTCATTCAGTTGTGTCTGACTCTCCGCGACCCTATGGACCACAGTCAGTCACTGTCCCCTTCTTTTTGTGCCTTAAGTCTTTCCCAGCATCAGAGTCTTCTCTAGGGAATCCTGCTTTCTCATGATATAACCAAAATATGCCCTTCAGCCTCATGATCATACCTTCCAGTGAACAGTTTGATTGGATTTCCTGTAGTACTGATTTATTGGATCTTCTTGAAGTCCATGGTACTCTACGCTTTTTTTTTCAACACCACAATTCAAAAGTGTCAATTCTAGGGCACTCAGCCTTCTTTATGGTCCAACTTTCACAATTGTTTTTACTGTAATGGCTACAGTTACCATCTAAAGAGATATTGGATCCCAGGAAAATAAAATCTGTCACTGCCTCCACTTCTTCCCCATATATTTACCAGAAACTAAGATTGCAACTTTCCACTAGATGCAGCTTATCTAAATGTTAGTAAAGAATGTGACACTGTCCCACACAATAAACTAATTTGTAAATGTCATAGTCTGGGGCTCAGTTATAACATAGTTGAATGGATAGGACACTGGCTGAAGGATAGACTACAAAGAGTCATAATTAATGGAATTACAGTCAGAGGAAGGATGGTTGTCAACGGAGTGCTTAGGCCTGTTTTGTTTATTGTATTTATTAGTGATTTTACTAGTGTGCGTCAAGAGAAAGTTTGCCTCTTTGCAAATTACATAAAAATATGTAAATGCGTAGCAAGGTAAACATTCCAGAAAGGTGCAATTCAAAAATGTAATAATTTAATAAAACTAGATAGTCAGTGGTCAAATATGTGGGATCTAAAATCAACATTGAGAAATACAAAATTATGCACTTAGGTCACAAAAAGCCAAAAGTGGAAAAGTGGGGTATAGGACTATGGGAGCTATTATATTGTGTGACTTAAAAGTAGACAAGCCTTGCAAAAAAAGCTGCAGGAAAAGTGAATAGATGCTTGGCAATTGAATTAGAAAGCAGAAAACAAAAAGTATTAATTGCAATTATGTTTATTCTTATTTATAATTGACCTATGAAGTTTATAAATCACTTTACTCTTTGGCTACATAACCAAAAAAAGTCAATTAGGTTAGTCTTCCAGCTGTAAACCCATGCTGCCTTTGGTCTTGTAAACCATAACATTTTAGCTTTGAAAAAAATAATTTCTCTAGAAAACTCAGTCTAGTTCTGGAGACCATGAGCACGATTCAATTGCAAGCCCACAATTGCAAGCCCACAATTCGATCGTAGTAGGGCGTATGTCTGCGGGTATGTTGCGGAATCCCTTTCATCTCCGATTACGATGCTATTCAATTGCTCAAGTTACTGTCCCAAAGCCAAAACCGTAAACCATGCACTGGTTCGTAGCAGTTCATGGCAGGAACATGATCAATTAAGCAAGCCTCCCATTTCAAATTGGCCAATAGAAAATTAGATTGTCATTATTACGGCTGTAAAACATGGAGGTTACATGTCAAACAATTAGGTTTGGGGGTCCGATATACAATCAGACCCGCAAAAAAAAGAATTATGAAAATGAATGCCAATACTGTTCTAGTCCATGTGGGTGGCCTGATATGTATTAACTCATTGATTCCTGAGAACAATATAACCTCAAACATTTGCGAGATTGGGGAAATTGATCAATTGAATAGTGATTTGCGATTTTAGCCATCGTAAGTCTTGCAAAAATGAAAGATCAAAGGCTTCGGGAGGCTGTAAGTTACAGGTTTAACCATCACAATTTTTTCAAGGCCGTAACTCGTAACTGTTTGGAGCCCACAAAAAGACACCAATTGAATAGCAATTTAACTTGCGACCTCACTTACAGGCTACCGCATCGAGCGAAAGCTCAATTGAATCGGGCTCTATATCTTCAAAACGATATGAACAAATTAGAAATAATTCAAAGAATGGCAACTAAAATGGTACATGGTCTAAAAGGCAAAAACTGTAGGGAGGGACTTCATGACCTTGATATGTATAGCGTTTTTCTCTGGTTCTAGTGTTCTGCTGCATTATACAGACATTTAGGGTTATTTTATGAGTTTCCCTCACATACAATAGCATTACCTTAGCAAACAAATTGTTATGAATGTTTTGCTATTGCATCTTCACATTAGGGTTTCTTCTGCAAGTTTTAAAATTATTTACCTGACAGAGGTGAATAGTTTATATTATTTTCCATATATATATAGTTTACATGAATTGTAATAGTCTTGTGTAAACACCATTATTGAGGATGTGTAGTAAAATAAACTTTAATCTTTATTTCTATTGTAATGTATTGTAATGTGTGCCTGTTATGAAATTGAGTTGCATGGCCTTTTGCAGGATTGAATCTTGGGAACTGGGATTATGGGTGGCAAAAACACTGTGAATACAGTGAAGAAGATCACTGATAGCATTTAATCCACAAAATCCTTCAAATGCCCACCCTTTGGTGCTTAGGAAAATATGAGCATAGTGAGTGTACCAAAATGTGTCAAGCACACCTTCAAATATATTTATGACACTTTACAGAATCTTCACAAAATACAAGTGAACAAAATGTGTAATATCTGAATATGTTCAACAGTAGATAGTTTGAAATATTGCCTGAATAAAACGAGCGCATGTGTATAATGATCAATGGGTTTTAGTGCAAGTGACTATATGAAACCTTGCACTGTGTTTGTCTTCAGTGAAAAGAGCAAGCTTATTGTTACAGGTAAGAAAAACTACTATGTATAAAACTAACTACTGTATATAATAATTTGTATATTACTCTGTTTTATGTTACTGAGTTGTATATGTATATGTTGTATATATTTCCCAAATGGTAAGTATATTAGTAATGTTTTCGTTTATACAGTATGCATCATAAAGCATAACATTTGAATTTCAGTACCTTGTTACTAACAAATGTGACAGTTTGCAGGTAAGGTCAAAACAAATGTTTTTTTTATTTTTTTATTTTATTTATCCACTGTATTTTTTTTTTTTGTTATTAATATTTAATTTCTCTCCCTACTTGGTAGTTTTGAGGTTTTATAACTATGTTTCTGCCCTCCTTTCATCAAAACATATGAAAATGTGGTCTATTTACCAATCAAGGAACTTGGTATTATTTTTCAGTAAGTTTATTCAATAAACTTGTACTGTAGACATTTGTGTCATTACATTAGTAGAGAATCTCAGAAGTGAAACTAGCTGTGTAACATTAGAGCTTTAGGAACGCAAGTGAGGTTAATGCATAGACAAGACATAATCAATTGTTCAAAGCAGGATTAAGCTAAAATATATAGAGCTGTTGCCAAGTAATTTTTCATCAGAAATGCATAATGATTATATGAGTTGTGATAATTTTTAAACTCCAAATATTATGTCCACCCATAATATTACCATTGATAAATTATTTGTTTCTGTACTAATCATGAAACATACTGAAACTTCTAAACAATAAGAATTACAGTTAGGCTGTGAATTTACTTAACTTTTGCAAGGCACAGCTTTATTCCTCTGGAGGCAGATCGGTAAAGCACCCTGGTCAGAAACTGACCTAAAATATTGTTTTCTTTTTAAAAAAGCAGAAGTTCATCTTTCAGGCTAGAAAACAAACGTGAAAGGCCAATAACATTCCTGTCCTGTGTTCGCATGTTTAAGAAAATGTTTAGCTAGTTTGATATATTGTAAATAAGGTTTTCTTAGGATAGGCTATGTGTCCATTCAGTAGAAGTACTGTACTAGCTAAGGTTCAAACTAACAAACTTGCCAATATTGTAAGTTAGCAAACAGTTTACAATTTTGAATTCTTTATATCCAACGCTTCAGATACATATATCAGTTTTATATATACTATATATATATATATATATATATATATATATATATATATATATATATATTGTAAATATAGATAGATTCAATATTTTTAAGTCCTTTATAGTGACTATACAATCAATAAATATGTCTCTAGATAGTTGTCTTAAGATGCTTTCTTACAGTAAGCTGCTTATCCACAGGAACAATGGGGTAAATTCACTAAACTGCAATGGGATGATAAAGGCTGTAAATGCAGTTTTCATTATTGGAAATAACCTTCCACATAACACCACCTGCAATGCTTAGAGAAACTAGTCTAATCTATTTGAATAAATATATGATATAAGCATATATATGACTTTAAAGAAATGCATATATTACATAAATAATCAATCAAGCTTTCAAGCTTGGGTTTGTCAGTTATAGAAATGTCCAATGGGACACAGATAATTTTACTAAAGCTTAAGGGCGTGTACTGAAGTTCAAACTGAGTATCTTTTGGTCATTCACTATCAAGAGCTAAACTTTTGATAAGTTTAAAATGTTAGTTTCTTACAACTCTAGATACTGGATAGAATAATAATTTTTATTATATACTGCGTAAAATAGGTGATGTGATATATTGTTTTATATATAAATTCAGATTAATTTGGAACATTTATATAATAAACCCAAACGTCATATTAACAAGACTCTTACTGGTACATTTATACATTTTGTTATTCAATTAAGTTTAATGCATATCTAAGCTCCAAAAAAAAGTATATATAATGCTATAAATAGCATTCACGCCAGATTTAAAGAAATGTTGATGTTATATTGTTTTATTTTTGTATTGACAAATGGATGAATAGTAACGTGATAAATTATGAAATTGATGGTTAAGTGTTTTCTTCTACTGAACTCCAAGAATAATATTTCAGGCCCAGGTTATCCATGTTTGTTTCTACAACTGTACTAGAAAATATTCTTAAAATGTAGTTATTATTGGTTAAACCTCATACATGTTGGTTAAACCTGTACATGTTGGCCTCAAAATAATAAATACGATTCAGGACAGGAGAGTGACAATTAGGAAAAGCAAACAAGAAGGTTTTCAAAACAGACTGGTTAATTAAGATATATTTATACATATATAAGTATATATCTACAGACTCTTACGACATTATTTATGGTACTTGTCTGTGCCCCATGCTAAACTGTGAACACATATATGGCCTTTTTCTGGTACATCTTTCACTATGGCGCAAGACTTGATAAAGAGAAGGTATTTCTCGAAAGTTTGTCATAATAAATGAATATGCTTGTCCAATAAAAAAGGTATCACCATAAACTGCAATACTCTGATTGTTCAACTAGATTACTGGAAAATCATGGCTAGCTCACTCTTTAATTAATTAAAATATATATATATATATATATATATATATATATATATATATGTTCTATTTCTATTAGAATCTATCCATATGTTTAAATATTGATACTACAGTTTGTGCAATCACCCACTAGTCAGAAATAGTCTTAGTTTTTGTACAGTGATACAAAGAGTATTGAATCACTGTGTTGGTCTTCAGTCAAAGAAGTAAACTAATAGTTACAGGTAAGAATTTAATTTAGTACTGTCTTGTGATGTAATTATGGCTGCTATCGTGAATAGGATGTTGAATTCTGACATAAAGTAATTTTACTATTATTACTATATGTTTTATAATGTAGTGAACATTTTCATTTATCAACTACATATTCTTAAAATAAGTTATATTATCTGTGGAAAGTCATTTAATTTGAACTGAAATTAATATTTACTTAAAATCAAAAACGAATACTAACCAAATTACACTAACAAAACCATTAAAAAATCATAGCCCAATATAAAAGCATGTTATTGCAAACACCTGCTTAATGTCTTGATTAAGTGGTTTTTGATTAGGGAAACGTATATAATGAGTCTCTGTGTACGTCTTCAGTGAAACCAGTAAACTCATTGTTACAGGTAAGAACACAAATGACTTTTTATTTCCTATAATTTTATAATATAAATATATTTTACAAGAATAGTAAAGTTTTAACCAAAGGTATGACATTTTACTTTCTTAGTGCTACAGGAAAACTTGTTTTTTCACCTTGGAATGCTTTCTTCATGAAATGTAATTTATGAACATATACTACAGTTAAAAACACAACCCATCTTTTATTAAACTTTGTAGAATTGTATATATTTCTTCGACCCAATTACACATTATAATGGGCTTGCAGTGTAGACGAAATGGCTTGGGTTACAGTTTTTTTCAAGAGACACATATAAAATAGTACTCTATGTGGGGCTTCAGTAAAAGCAGTAAACTCATGGTTAAAGATAAGAAAACTTAATCTTATTTTTTCATACTCAAATACAAATTATTTTCCATGACTTTGATCAAATTGTGGTATAAATAATTACATTAAATTTTTTTAAATTATCATGACAACTTTAAATTGTTTGTTTAATTTAATAGTTCACTTCTCCACATCAGTAAAGTAATTATATGATATCCATATTTCATTCTAGTTTAAATATTCACACTCTCCCACTGCAAAATTGTTTTATTCATTTCCTCACAATCTAGAAAATATACTAAAAATAGTGAACAGTATGTGTTATGTATTGATTAATAAACATCATGTTATTAAACAAAAATATATTCTAAAAAACACAGACCATAATTTATTTTCTTTCATATGATATCTGTCTATACTGCATATGATATGGGTGTGCACCTTGGGATTTTTGTTCATGTAATTCTAAACAATGACCCACTGTGTGGGTTTTCAGTGAAAGCAGTAAACTGATTGTTAAAGGTAAGAAATTAATCTCATCTAACGATCTATTTTACAATATGTTTCCTTAGTCTAATGTTTAACATTTATTAGAATATTGTTGCGAGAAATTATATGCTATTTAAACACATAAAAAATTAAAATAACACCAACATCTCATTTTGATCTAATTTAAAAGTAATATCACCCGTTATGGCCTATTCATATTTATTTTACTAATTCAAGCAAATCACTGGATGATATTCTTTATGATTTTCTAGTTTATTGATTTTCTGGTCTGAATTTAACATACATTTAAAAAAAAGAATGTTGTACTTGCCTAACTTTAAATTCATTAATTATACAAAACTATGTCAAGGTTTAATTTACATATTGAGTTGACAAAAGATATTTGTTGTTATTGGTAAGCCAGAGGTTTAAACTTTTCTTCATTTTAGTAGTGTAATTAACACTTTGAAATACGTGGTATCAATTAATGTACTTGGTAAATTTTGAATTGCAATCCTTCTAACCTTCAAAGTATTAGGTTGTGTCAGTTTTACATACTATCAAGATCTCATAGAAAATATGAAATAATGATGTGATCTCTGCAGTCCCTGCTTCACACCTTTTATAGTCTATACATTGGTGAGCTAAATACATTACTCTGGTCTAGAGGCAAAATAGCAATAAACAGTATACAAACAAATGAAGGAGTTATGTTTGCAGTTGAAATATAAATTAGGAGACATATAATAATGCAGGAATAATGAAAACTAAAAAGGCAAAACCTTTGCTGAGTAAATGAAGAGGAAGATATTAGACATTTGATGGCATCTTCAGTACAACTGCAGCATGATTTATCTTGTCTGAACATGTCAAATACCCAGACACTTGAGAGTTTATTATATTGTGAAGAACTGACATTGTAATCACCAGGTAATCAGGTTCTTTATATAATAATCATGGCTGAAATAATATATATTTTAATGTACATTTATATCATGATTATGGTTGCTGAAAACCGGTATTTCTAAACATTATATGTACAGTTGTCCATAATTATCTAGGCTTCAGAGAACAAATAAAAAGAATCCTATAGATTGAATGCATAGTTTATCTGTGCAGTTTCTTCATCTATATCATTGATTATTCATTTGATTCATATTTTGTATTAAATACATTTGAAGTCTAGAATTCCAGACATTCTTAATAAAAAATAAAAAAAAAGTTTCTGTACAGCTTTTATTTATTTATGTTTTGTGGGTCTAATGTATCTTTTGTTTTCTTTTCTTTAGTGGATAAGTTCTCTCCTCCTGTCCTTAATGTCTTCAAACCATTCTCTGAGGAGCTCTCTACCAAGGACAAGCTTATGATGACCTGTCACGCCACTAAGTTGACTGTGAGTCTGGCCAATGTCAGCTGGCAAGTAGATGGCACAACTGTGCAGGAAGGAGTCAGCACAAGTCAGCCGGTCCGGGAACCAGATAACACTTTCAGCTTGAGCAGCTACATGACCATTAGTCCAGATGACTTAAGCAAGGACAAGGTTATTTCCTGCTGGGTCCAGCAAGAAGGATCTTCAGCCTTCACATCCCAAGGAGTCAGATTATCACAGTGTTAATGCATGCGGCTTCCCCTCACTCACCCCTATAGTTATAGCTACCAAGTTTCTACTAGTCTATGGGACAGATTTAGGCGACCATGTCACTATATCAAATAACTTTAAAAATAAAAATTGAAACAAAAAACATAACTCTTGGCAAAGCCTGTCCCATTCATCTGTTGTGGCTTGGTAGCTAGGTATTTAGTGCCAGATAAATGCAGTGCAATGTATTACTATCCTCTTAGCTTCATATGGTAATATAGCTTCTACGTCCCATTGCTCTTTTCTTTGAAGTTCATGTGTTCATAAATATCTGTGTCTTGCATTATAAGTGTTTAAAATGCAAGAGAATTGCTTTTTTTGTTCTTTATTTACCTGTATGTGTCCATCATGTTCTTTGGAAATGTTGGAAGTCTACTTACTAAACATTATATGCATTATATCACTGTATCCTTATGCACTCTAAAATGCTTAATAAACAGAGATATTTAAACTTTAATAAAAAGCATAATTTCATGAAATTATCATGCTTCTGTTTGTTTTTTCATTGGTAATCTAATTACAAAGTGTATCTTTCTAGTTGCTATAAAAAACATTATTTTAATGCTGACTTTTTTTATTGTATTTTTAATTCTATCTGGACTCAAACAAGGTGGGAAATATTACCTAATATTAGAAGCCTGGAGAACTTAGAAATTCCTTGGAGATACCTCTCAAGGCCAACATTATTATCATTTATGGTTCATTTTCTAAGATATTATAAGTTTTACATTTCTGCAACCTAAAAGAATCCCTACTTTCAACTGGTAAATTACTAAATAATTCATTAATCTTGTCTAAAAAATGAAAATCTCATGAATTAAATGTATTTTTTAAAGTTTTCGGAGTGGCATCAATAATTAAGGTGCAGCAATTGTAACTTTTAAAAAAAATGGTAAAAAGTTTCCATCCATAAATATATTTTTTTTATTAAACCCAGTCACATTCTCTTTACTTGAGACATGAGATATACAATATTTGCAAGCATTTCTTTTATAAGTGATGCAGCAATTTTCCAAAAAATATATTTTTATACCTTGCGACTAAAAATCCATTTACCAAAATAACACTGAAAATGTTAGTATTAATTAAATCAAAGTTTGGAAAAACTGAATCTTTTCTGGATCTCCTTACACTAATGTATACCGTTTTTTCGATCAATAGAATAGCCTTGTAGTGTAGAGTAAGTGAGTGTCATAGGGTCAGGTTTTTGAACAGGGCCACATATAACATAACACTCTGTGTGGGTCTTCAGTGAAAGAAGTAAACTCATTGTTACAGGTAAGAAAATAATCTCAAATGATGTTATATTGCATAATATGTTTCCTTAGTCTTGTAACATTTAACCTTTAATAGAATACCTTTGACAGATATTATATGCTATTTGAGTATATAATATCCTAAAAAATTATTATTACAACACATCTCACTTTGAGCTCATTTAAGAGTAATATTCCCCATTATA
This sequence comes from Discoglossus pictus, assembly GCA_027410445.1. NCBI lineage: Eukaryota > Metazoa > Chordata > Amphibia > Anura > Alytidae > Discoglossus > Discoglossus pictus. The sequence continues at coordinate 269,359,072 of CM050163.1, read as the reverse complement.
GCCTATTCATATTCTTTTTTTACAAATTTAAGCAAATCAAATTTATATCAAACTCCTAATTACCTCTTGTTTAAAAACTCTAGTGATCAAATATTTACAACATTTAGATAGACCAGATATCAAAACTAAAGCTTCATATTAGTTCACTTTTAATAATTGGTCAATATTATGTCATAAATAAAATAATTTGTACCTTTACGACTACATAGTTTTGTACTTTTTATCACTGGATGAGATTCTTATGGTTTTCTTTCTTGAATTAAACATACTTTTAAAAAGAGGATTGTTTTACTTCCTTAAGATTAAATTCATTCATTATGTAAAACTATTTCAAGGTCCAGTTTTCATATTGAGTAGTAAAAAAATATTTTTTGCTGTTGTCAGTAAATTAGCCTATACTGTTTCTCTTTCTTTCTTCTGTCACTTAGAAGAACATGTAATCAAAACTAAAATGTTATATTTATTTAATATTCATATTCTGTATTATGTTTAATCCTAAGTGCTTATTTATTTTAAAGTATGTTTTTATTCATACCACAGTAATATAATTAAAATATATTTTTATAATTTTCTTCTTTAAACTGATAGTTCTCAAAACAGAAAAATCGTCTAAATTAATTTGCTTTCACTGGGACTGTGATCCGGTTCTCCAAAGAGGCAATGACTTTTTCCTATTACCTGTCCTATATATAACAACCATCAGAGCACTGTCGAACCACTTCACAGCCCTTGTGAAGATTAGTTAATACTGATCAATCTTGTACATCTTTAACTTCAAATTCATGGATTAATGCATTGTAGTTTCTTATTGAGTAAGAAGAATTACATTTTGCAGTGCATTATACGTTATAGAGATATTTACTTCTCCTCATTTTAGTAGTGTAATTAACACTTTGAAATATGTAATGTCAATTTCTGTACCTATTCAATTTTGAATTGCAATCCTTCTAACCTTCAAAGTATTAGGTTGTGTCAGTTTTACATACTATCAAGATCTCATAGAAAATATGAAATAATGATGTGATCATTGCAGTCTCTGCTTCACACCTTTTATAGTCTATACATTGGTGAGCTAAATACATTACTCTGGTCTAGAGGCAAAATAGCACTAAACAGTATACAAACAAATGAAGGAGTTATGTTTGCAGTTGAAATATAAATTAGGAGACATATAATAATGCAGGAATAATGAAAACTAAAAAGAAGGCAAAACCTTTGCTGAGTAAAAGAAGAGGAAGATATTAGACATTTGATGGCATCTTCAGTACAACTGCAGTATGATCTATCTTGTCTACACTAGTAAACATGTCAAATACCCAGACACTTGAGAGTTTATTATATTGTGAAGAACTGACATTGTAATCACCAGGTAATCAGGTTCTTTATATAATAATCATGGCTGAAATAATATATATTTTAATGTACATTTATATCATGATTATGGTTGCTGAAAACCAGTATTTCTAAACAATATATGTACAGTTGTCCATAATTATCTAGGCTTCAGAGAACAAATAAAAAGTATCCTATAGAATGAATGCATAGATTATCTGTGCAGTTTCTTCATCTAAATCATTGATTATTCATTTGATTCATATTTTTTATTAAATACATTTGAAGTCTATAATTCCAGACATTCTTAATAAAAAAATAAAAAGTTTCTGTACAGCTTTTATTTATTTATGTTTTGTGGGTCTAATGTATCTTTTGTTTTCTTTTCTTTAGTGGATAAGTTCTCTCCTCCTGTCCTTAATGTCTTCAAACCATTCTCTGAGGAGCTCTCTACCAAGGACAAGCTTATGATGACCTGTCACGCCACTAAGTTGACTGTGAGTCTGGCCAATGTCAGCTGGCAAGTAGATGGCACAACTGTGCAGGAAGGAGTCAGCACAAGTCAGCCTGTCCGGGAACCAGATAACACTTTCAGCTTGAGCAGCTACATGACCATTAGTCCAGATGACTTAAGCAAGGATAAGGTCATTTCCTGCTGGGTCCAGCAAGAAGGATCTTCAGCCTTCACATCCCAAGGAGTCAGATTATCACAGTGTTAATGCATGCGGCTTCCCCTCACTGACCCCTATAGTTATAGCTACCAAGTATCTACTAGTCTATGGGACAGATTTAGGCGACCATGTCACTATATCAAATAACTTTAAAAACAAAAATTTGAAACAAAAAAACATAACTCTTGGCAAAGCCTGTCCCATTTGTCTGTTGTGGCTTGGTAGCTAGGTATTTAGTGCCAGATAACTGCAGTGCAATGTATTGCTATCCTCTTAGCTTCATATGGTAATATAGCTTCTATGTCCCATTGCTCTTTTCTCTGAAGTTCAGGTGTTCATAAATATCTGTGTCTTGCATTATAAGTGTTTAAAATGCAAGGGAATTGCTTTTCTTGTTCTTTATTTACCTGTATGTGTCCATCATGTTCTTTGGAAATGTTGGAAGTCTACTTACTAAACATTATATGCATTATATCACTGTATCCTTATGCACTCTAAAATGCTTAATAAACAGAGATATTTAAACTTGAATAAAAAGCATAATTTCATGAAATTATCATGCTTCTGTTTGTTTTTTCATTGGTAATCTAATTACAAAGTGTATCTTTCTAGTTGCTATAAAAAACATTATTTTAATGCTGACTTCTTTTATTGTATTTTTAATTATATCTGGACTCAAACAAGGTGGGAAATATTACCTAATATTAGAAGCCTGGAGAACTCTTAGAAATTCCTTGGAGATACCTCACTAGGCCAACATTATTATCATTTATGGTTCATTTTCTAAGATATTATAAGTTTTACATTTCTCCAACCTAAAAGTATCCCAACTTTCAACTGGTAAATTACTAAATAATTCATTAATCTTGTCTAAAAAATGAAAATCTCATGAATTAAATGTATTTTTTAAAGTTTTCGGAGTGGCATCAATAATTAAGGTGCAGCAATTGTAACTTTTAAAAAAAATGGTAAAAAGTTTCCATACATAAATATATATTTTTTATTAAACCCAGTCACATTCTCTTTACTTGAGACATGAGATATACAATATTTGCAACAATTTCTTTTATAAGTGATGCAGCAATTTTCCAAAAAATATATTTTTATACCTTGCGACTAAAAATCCATTTACCAAAATAACACTGAAAATGTTAGTATTAATTAAATCAAAGTTTGGAAAAACTGAATCTTTTCTGGATCTCCTTACACTAATGTATACCGTTTTTTCGATCAATAGAATAGCCTTGTAGTGTAGAGTAAGTGTCATAGGGTCAGGTTTTTGAACAGGGCCACATATAACATAACACTCTGTGTGGGTCTTCAGTGAAAGAAGTAAACTCATTGTTACAGGTAAGAAAATAATCTCAAATGATGTTATATTGCATAATATGTTTCCTTAGTCTTGTAACATTTAACCTTTAATAGAATACCTTTGACAGATATTATATGCTATTTGAGTATATAATATCCTAAAAAAATATTATTACAACACATCTCACTTTGAGCTCATTTAAGAGTAATATTCCCCATTATAGCCTATTCATATTCTTTTTTTACAAATTTAAGCAAATCAAATTTATATCAAACTCCTAATTACCTCTTGTTTAAAAACTCTAGTGATCAAATATTTACAACATTTAGATAGACCAGATATCAAAACTAAAGCTTCATATTAGTTCACTTTTAATAATTGGTCAATATTATGTCATAAATAAAATAATTTGTACCTTTACGACTACATAGTTTTGTACTTTTTATCACTGGATGAGATTCTTATGGTTTTCTTGCTTGAATTAAACATACTTTTAAAAAGGATTGTTTTACTTCCTTAAGATTAAATTCATTCATTATGTAAAACTATTTCAAGGTCCAGTTTTCATATTGAGTAGTAAAAAAATATTTTTTGCTGTTGTCAGTAAATTAGCCTATACTGTTTATTTTTCTTTCTTCGGTCACTTAGAAGAACATGTAATCAAAACTAAAATGTTATATTTATTTAATATTCATATTCTGTATTATGTTTAATCCTAAGTGCTTATTTATTTTAAAGTATGTTTTTATTCATACCACAGTAATATAATTAAAATATATTTTTTATAATTTTCTTCTTTAAACTGATAGTTCTCAAAACAGATAAATCGTCTAAATTAATTTGCTTTCACTGTTACTCTGATCCGGTTCTCCAAAGAGGCAATGACTTTTTCCTATTACCTGTCCTATAAATAACAACCATCAGAGCATTGTCGAACCACTTCACAGCCCTTGTGAAGATTAGTTAATACTGATCAATCTTGTACATCTTTAACTTCAAATTCATGGATTAATGCATTGTAGTTTCTTATTGAGTAAGAAGAATTACATTTTGCAGTGCATTATACGTTATAGAGATATTTACTTCTCTTCATTTTAGTAGTGTAATTAACACTTTGAAATATGTAATGTCAATTTCTGTACTTGTTCACTTTTGAATTGCAATCCTTCTAACCTTCTAAGTATTAGGTTGTGTCAGTTTTACATACTATCAAGATCTCATAGAAAATATGAAATAATGATGTGATCTCTGCAGTCTCTGCTTGACACCTTTTATAACCTATACATTGGTGAGCTAAATACATTACTCTGGTCTAGAGGCAAAATAGCACTAAACAGTATACAAACAAATAAAGGAGTTATGTTTGCAGTTGAAATATAAATTAGGAGACATATAATAATGCAGGAATAATGAAAACTAAAAAGAAGGTAAAACCTTTGCTGAGTAAAAGAAGAGGAAGATATTAGACATTTGATGGCATCTTCAGTACAACTGCAGTATGATCTATCTTGTCTACACTAGTAAACATGTCAAATACCCAGACACTTGAGAGTTTATTATATTGTGAAGAACTGACATTGTAATCACCAGGTAATCAGGTTCTTTATATAATAATCATGGCTGAAATAATATATATTTTAATGTACATTTATATCATGATTACGGTTGACAACCGGTATTTCTAAACAATATATGTACAGTTGTCCATAATTATCTAGGCTTCAGAGAACAAATAAAAAGTATCCTATAGAATGAATGCATAGATTATCTGTGCAGTTTCTTCATCTAAATCATTGATTATTCATTTGATTCATATTTTTTATTAAATACATTTGAAGTCTATAATTCCAGACATTCTTACTAAAAAAATAAAAAAAAGTTTCAGTACAGCTTTGATTTATTTATGTTTTGTGGGTCTAATGTATCTTTTGTTTTCTTTTCTTTAGTGGATAAGTTCTCTCCTCCTGTCCTTAATGTCTTTAAACCATTCTCTGAGGAGCTCTCTACCAAGGACAAGCTTATGATGACCTGTCACGCCACTAAGTTGACTGTGAGTCTGGCCAATGTCAGCTGGCAAGTAGATGGCACAACTGTGCAGGAAGGAGTCAGCACAAGTCAGCCGGTCCGGGAACCAGATAACACTTTCAGCTTGAGCAGCTACATGACCATTAGTCCAGATGACTTAAGCAAGGACAAGGTTATTTCCTGCTGGGTCCAGCAAGAAGGATCTTCAGCCTTCACATCCCAAGGAGTCAGATTATCACAGTGTTAATGCATGCGGCTTCCCCTCACTCACCCCTATAGTTATAGCTACCAAGTTTCTACTAGTCTATGGGACAGATTTAGGCGACCATGTCACTATATCAAATAACTTTAAAAACAAAAATTTGAAACAAAAAACATAACTCTTGGCAAAGCCTGTCCCATTAATCTGTTGTGGCTTGGTAGCTAGGTATTTAGTGCCAGATAACTGCAGTGCAATGTATTGCTATCCTCTTAGCTTCATATGGTAATATAGCTTCTATGTCCCATTGCTCTTTTCTTTGAAGTTCAGGTGTTCATAAATATCTGTGTCTTGCATTATAAGTGTTTAAAATGCAAGAGAATTGCTTTTATTGTTCTTTATTTACCTGTATGTGTCCATCATGTTCTTTGGAAATGTTGGAAGTCTACTTACTAAACGTTATATGCATTATATCACTGTATCCTTATGTACTCTAAAATGCTTAATAAACAGAGATATTTAAACTTTAATAAAAAGCATAATTTCATGAAATTATCATGCTTCTGTTTGTTTTTTCATTGGTAATCTAATTACAAAGTGTATCTTTCTAGTTGCTATAAAAAACATTATTTTAATGCTGACTTCTTTTATTGTATTTTTAATTCTATCTGGACTCAAACAAGGTGGGAAATATTACCTAATATTAGAAGCCTGGAGAACTCTTAGAAATTCCTTGGAGATACCTCTCAAGGCCAACATTATTATCATTTATGGTTCATTTTCTAAGATATTATAAGTTTTACATTTCTCCAACCTAAAAGAATCCCAACTTTCAACTGGTAAATTACTAAATAATTCATTAATCTTGTCTAAAAAATGAAAATCTCATGAATTAAATGTATTTTTTAAAGTTTTGGGAGTGGCATCAATAATCAAGGTGCAGCAATTGTAACTTTAAAAAAAAATGGTAAAAAGTTTCCATCCATAAATATATATGTTTTATTAAACCCAGTCACGTTCTCTTTACTTGAGACATGAGATATACAATATTTGCAACAATTTATTTTATAAGTGACGCTGTAATTTTCCAAAAAATATATTTTTATACCTTGCGACTAAAAATCCATTTACCAAAATAACACTGAAAATGTTAGTATTAATTAAATCAAAGTTTGAAAAAACTGAATCTTTTCTGGATCTCCTTACACTAATGTATACCGTTTTTTCGATCAATAGAATAGCCTTGTAGTGTAGAGTAAGTGTCATAGGGTCAGGTTTTTGAACAGGGCCACATATAACATAACACTCTGTGTGGGTCTTCAGTGAAAGAAGTAAACTCATTGTTACAGGTAAGAAAATAATCTCAAATGATGTTATATTGCATAATATGTTTCCTTAGTCTTGTAACATTTAACCTTTAATAGAATACCTTTGACAGATATTATATGCTATTTGAGTATATAATATCCTAAAAAAATATTATTACGACACATCTCACTTTGAGCTCATTTAAGAGTAATATTCCCCATTATAGCCTATTCATATTCTTTTTTTTACAAATTTAAGCAAATCAAATTTATATCAAACTCCTCTTGTTGAAAAACTCTAGTGATCAAATATTTACAACATTTAGATAGACCAGATATCAAAACTAAAGCTTCATATTAGTTCACTTTTAATAATTGGTCAATATTATGTCATAAATAAAATAATTTGTACCTTTACGACTACATAGTTTTGTACTTTTTATCACTGAATGAGATTCTTATGGTTTTCTTGCTTGAATTAAACATACTTTTAAAAAGAGGATTGTTTTACTTCCTTAAGATTAAATTCATTCATTATGTAAAACTATTTCAAGGTCCAGTTTTCATATTGAGTAGTAAAAAAATATTTTTTGCTGTTGTCAGTAAATCAGACTATACTGTTTTTCTTTCTTTCTTCTGTCACTTAGAAGAACATGTAATCAAAACTAAAATGTTATATTTATTTAATATTCATATTCTGTATTATGTTTAATCCTAAGTGCTTATTTATTTTAAAGTATGTTTTTATTCATACCACAGTAATATAATTAAAATATATTTTTTATAATTTTCTTCTTTAAACTGATAGTTCTCAAAACAGAAAAATCGTCTAAATTAATTTGCTTTCACTGGTACTCTGATCCGGTTCTCCAAAGAGGCAATTACTTTTTCCTATTACCTGTCCTATAAATAACAACCATCAGAGCATTGTCGAACCACTTCACAGCCCTTGTGAAGATTAGTTAATACTGACCAATCTTGTGCATCTTTAACTTCAAATTCATGGATTAATGCATTGTAGTTTCTTATTGAGTAGGAAGAATTATATTTTGCAGTGCATTATACGTTATAGAGATATTTACTTCTCCTCATTTTAGTAGTGTAATTAACATTTTGAAATATGTAATGTCAATTTCTGTACTTATTCAATTTTGAATTGCAATCCTTCTAACCTTCTAAGTATTAGGTTGTGTCAGTTGTACATACTATCAAGATCTCATAGAAAATTTGAAATAATGATGTGATCTCTGCAGTCTCTGCTTCACACCTTTTATAACCTATACATTGGTGAGCTAAATACATTACTCTGGTCTAGAGGCAAAATAGCACTAAACAGTATACAAACAAATGAAGGAGTTATGTTTGCAGTTGAAAATTAATTAGGAGACATATAATAATGCAGGAATAATGAAAACTAAAAAGAAGGCAAAACCTTTGCTGAGTAAATGAAGAGGAAGATATTAGACATTTGATGATGTCTTCAGTACAACTGCAGTATGATCTATCGTGTCTACACTAGTAAACATGTCAAATACCCAGACACTTGGGAGTTTATTATATTGTGAAGAACTGACATTGTAATCACCAGGTAATCAGGTTCTTTATATAATAATCATGGCTGAAATAATATATATTTTAATGTACATTTATATCATGATTATGGTTGCTGACAACCAGAATTTCTAAACATTATATGTACAGTTGTCCATAATTATCTAGGCTTCAGAGAACAAATAAAAAGAATCCTATAGAATGAATGCATAGATTATCTGTGCAGTTTCTTCATCTAAATCATTGATTATTCATTTGATTCATATTTTTTATTAAATACATTTGAAGTCTAGAATTCCAGACATTCTTAATAAAAAATAAAAAAAAAGTTTCTGTACAGCTTTTATTTATTTATGTTTTGTGGGTCTAATGTATCTTTTGTTTTCTTTTCTTTAGTGGATAAGTTCTCTCCTCCTGTCCTTAATGTCTTCAAACCATTCTCTGAGGAGCTCTCTACCAAGGACAAGCTTATGATGACCTGTCACGCCACTAAGTTGACTGTGAGTCTGGCCAATGTCAGCTGGCAAGTAGATGGCACAACTGTGCAGGAAGGAGTCAGCACAAGTCAGCCGGTTCGGGAACCAGATAACACTTTCAGCTTGAGCAGCTACATCACCATTAGTCCAGATGACTTAAGCAAGGACAAGGTTATTTCCTGCTGGGTCCAGCAAGAAGGATCTTCAGCCTTCACATCCCAAGGAGTCAGGTTATCACAGTGTTAATGCATGCGGCTTCCCCTCACTCACCCCTATAGTTATAGCTACCAAGTATCTACTAGTCTATGGGACAGATTCAGGCGACCATGTCACTATATCAAATAACTTTAAAAACAAAAATTGAAACAAAAAACATAACTCTTGGCAAAGCCTGTCCCATTCATCTTTTATGGCTTGGTAGCTAGGTATTTAGTGCCAGATAAATGCAGTGCAATTAATTACTATCCTCTTAGATTCATATGATAATATAGCTTCTATGTCCCATTGCTCTTTTCTTTGAAGTTCAGGTGTTCATAAATATCTGTGTCCAGCATTTAAGTGTTTAAAATGCAAGAGAATTGCTTGTCATCCTTGTATGTGTCCATCATGTTCTTTGGAAATGTTGGAAGTCTACTTGCTTAACGTCATATGCATTATATCACTGTAACCGTATGTACTCTAAAATGCTTAATAAACAGAGATATTTAAACTTTAATAAAAAAGCATAATTTCATGAAATCATCATGCTTCTGTTTGCTTTTTCATTGGTAATCAAATTACAAAGTGTATCTTTCTAGTTGCGATAAAAAAACGTTATTTTAATGCTGACTTCTTTTATTGTATTTTTAATTCTATCTAGACTCAAACAAGGTGGGAAATATTACCTAAGGTTAGATGCCTGGAGAACTCTTAGAAATACATTGGAGATACCTCTCTAGGCCAACATTATTATCATTTAAGGTTCATTTTCTAAGATATTATTAGTTTTACATTTCTCCAACCTAAAAGAATCCCAACTTTCAACTAGTAAATTACTAAATAATTCATTTATCTTGTCTAAAAATGAAAATCTCATGAATTAAATGTATTTTTTTAAGGTGCCGCAATTGTAACTTGTTAAAAGAAATGGTAAAAAGTTTCCAACCATAAATATATATTTTTTATTAAACCCAGTCACGTTCTCTTTACTTGAGACATGAGATATACATTATTTGCAACAATTTCTTTTATAAGTGATGCAGCAATTTTCCCCAAAAAATATTTTTATACCTTCCGACTAAAAATCCATTTACCAAAATAACACTGAAAATGTTAGTATTAATTAAATCAAAGTTTGGAAAAACTGAATATTTTCTGGATCTCCTTACACTAATGTATATCATTTTTCGATCAATAGAATAGCCTTGTAGTGTAGAGTAAGTGGCATAGGGTCAGGTTTTTGAACAGGGCCACATATAACATAACACTCTGTGTGGGTCTTCAGTGCAAGAAGTAAACTCATTGTTACAGGTAAGAAATAATCTCAAATGATTTTCTATTGTATAATATGTTTCCTTAGTCTTGTAACATTTGACATTTATTAGAATACCTTTGACAGATAGTATATGCTATTTGAGTATATAATATCCTAAAAAATTATTGAAACGACACATCTCACTTTGAGCTCATTTAAGAGTAATATTCTGCATTATAGCCTATTCATATTCTTTTTTTATAAATTCAAGCAAATCAAATTTATATCAAACTCCGAATTACCTCTTATTTCAAAACTCTGGTGATCAAATATTTACAATAGTTAGATAGACCAGATATCAAAACTAAAGCTTCATATTAGTTCACTTTTAATAATTGGTCAATATTATGTCATAAATAAAATAATTTGTACCTTTACGACTACATAGTTTTGTACTTTTTATCACTGAATAAGATTCTTATGGTTTTCTTCCTTGAATTAAACATACTTTTAAAAAGAGGATTGTTTTACTTCCCTAAGATTAAATTCATTCATTATGTAAAACTATTTCAAGGTCCAGTTTTTATATTGAGTTGTAAAAAAATTTTTTTTTTTTTGTGTTGTCAATAAATCAGCCTATACTGTTTCTCTTTCTTTCTTCTTTCACTTAGAAGAACATGTAGTCAAAACTAAAATTTTACATTTATTTGATATTCATATTCTGTATTATGTTTAATCCTAAGTGCTTATTTATTTTAAAGTATGTTTTTATTCATACCACAGTAATATAATTAAAATATATTTTTATAATTTTCTTCTTTAAACTGATAGTTCTAAAATCAGAAAAGTCAGCTAAATGAATTTGCTTTCACTGGGAATGTGATCCGGTTCTCCAAAGAGGCAATTACTTTTTCCTATTACCTGTATTGTAAATAACAACCATCAGAGCATTGTCGAACCACTTCACAGCCCCTGTAAAGATTAGTTAATACTGACCAATCTTGTACATCTTTAACTTCAAATTCATGCATTAATGCATTGTAGTTTCTTATTGAGTAAGAAGAATTACATTTTGCAGTGCATTATACGTTATACAGATATTTACTTCTCTTCATTTTAGTAGTGTAATTAACATTTTCAAATATGTAATGTCAATTTCTGTACTTATTCAATTTTGAATTGCAATCCTTCTAACCTTCTAAGTATTAGGTTGTGTCAGTTTTACATACTATCAAGATCTCATAGAAAATATGAAATAATGATGTGATCTCTGTAGTCCCTGCTTCACACCTTTTATAACCTATACATTGGTGAGCTAAATACATTACTCTGGTCTAGAGGCAAAATAGCACTAAACAGTATACAAACAAATGAAGGAGTTATGTTTGCAGTTGAAATATAAATTAGGATACATATAATAATGCAGGAATAATGAAAACTAAAAAGAAGGTGAAACCTTTGCTGAGTAAATAAAGAGGAAGATATTAGACATTTGATGGCATCTTCAGTACAACTGCAGTATGATCTATCGTGTCTACAATAGTAAACATGTCAAATATCCAGACACTTGGGAGTTTATTATATTGTGAAGAACTGACATTGTAATCACCAGGTAACCAGGTTCTTTATATAATAATCATGGCTGAAATAATATATATTTTAATGTACATTTATATCATGATTACGGTTGCTGAAAACCGGTATTTCTAAACATTATATGTACAGTTGTCCATAATTATCTAGGCTTCAGAGAACAAATAAAAATAATCCTATAGAATGAATGTATAGATTATCTGTGCAGTTTCTTCATCTAAATCATTGATTATTCATTTGATTCATATTTTTTATTAAATGCATTTGAACTCTGTAATTCCAGACATTCTTAATTAAAAAAAAGTTTCAGTACAGCTTTGATTTATTTATGCTTTGTGGGTCTAATGTATCTTTTGTTTTCTTTTCTTTAGTGGATACGTTCTCTCCTCCTGTCCTTAATGTCTTTAAACCATTCTCTGAGGAGCTCTCTACCAAGGACAAGCTTATGATGACCTGTCACGCCACTAAGTTGACTGTGAGTCTGGCCAATGTCAGCTGGCAAGTAGATGGCACAACTGTGCAGGAAGGAGTCAGTACAAGTCAGCCGGTCCGGGAACCAGATAACACTTTCAGCTTGAGCAGCTACATGACCATTAGTCCAGATGACTTAAGCAAGGATAAGGTTATTTCCTGCTGGGTCCAGCAAGAAGGATCTTCAGCCTTCACATCCCAAGGAGTCAGGTTGTCACAGTGTTAATGCATGTGGCTTCCCCTCACTCACCCCTATAGTTATAGCTACCAAGTATCTACTAGTCTATGGGACAGATTCAGGCGACCATGTCACTATATCAAATTACTTTAAAAACAAAAATTGAAACAAAAAACCTAACTCTTGGCAAAGCCTGTCCCATTCATCTGTTGTGGCTTGGTAGCTAGGTATTTAGTGCCAGATAAATGCAGTGCAATGTATTGTTATCCTCTTAGATTCATATGTTAATATAGCTTCTATGTCCCATTGCTCTTTTCTTTGAAGTTCAGGTGTTCATAAATATCTGTGTCCTGCATTTAAGTGTTTATGATGCAAGAGAATTGCTTGTCTTGTTCTTTATGAGTCCATCATGTTCTTTGGAAATGTTGGAAGTCTACTTGCTAAAAGTCATATGCATTATATCACTGTATCCTTATGTACTCTAAAATGCTTAATAACCAGAGATATTTAAACTTTAATAAAAAGCATAATTTTATGAAATCATGATGCTTCTGTTTTTTTTCCATTGGTAATCAAATTACAAAGTGTATCTTTTTAGATACTATAAAAAAACGTTCTTTTAATGCTGACTTCTTTTATTGTATTTTTAATTCTATCTGGACTCAAACAAGATGGGAAATATTACCTAAGGTTAGAAGCCTGGAGAACTCTTAGAAATTCCTTGGAGATACCTCTCTAGGCCAACATTATTATCATTTAAGGTTAATTTTCTAAGATATTATAAGTTTTACATTTCTCCAACCTAAAAGAATCCCAACTTTCAAATAGTAAATTACTAAATAATTCATTTATCTTGTCTAAAAAAATGAAAATCTCATGAATGAAATGTGTTTTTTAAAGTTTTTGGAGTGGCATCAATAATTAAAGTGCCGCAATTGTTACTTGTTAAAAAAAATGGTAAAAAGTTTCCAACCATAAATATTTATTTTTTATTAAACCCAGTCACGTTCTCTTTACTTGAGACATGAGATATACAATATTTGCAACAATTTCTTCTATAAGTGATGCAGCAATTTTCCCCCAAAAATATTTTTATACCTTCCGACTAAAAATCCTTTTACCAAAATAACACGGAAAATGTTAGTATTAATTAAATCAAAGTTTGGAAAAACTGAATCTTTTCTGGATCTCCTTACACTAATGTATATCATTTTTCGATCAATGGAATAGCCTTGTAGTGTAGAGTAAGTGGCATAGGATCAGGTTTTTGAACAGAGCCACATATAACATAACACTCTGTGTGGGTCTTCAGTGAAAGAAGTAAACTCATTGTTACAGGTAAGAAATTAATCTCAAAATGTATTCTATTGTGTAATATGTTTCCTCAGTCTTGTAACATTTGACATTTATTAGAATACCTTTGACAGATATTATATGCTATTTGAGTATAAAATATCCTAAAACATTATTATGACACATCACACATCACACTTTGAACTCATTTAAAAGTAATATTCACCATTATAGCCTATTCATATTCTTTATTTTTTTACAAATTTAAGAAAATCTAATTTATATCAAACTCTCAATTACCTCTTGTTTTAAAACTCTAGTGATCAAATAATAAATTGACAAGATATCAAGTTAATTTGAAAAGATATCAAAACTAAAGCTTCATATTAGTTCACTTTTAATAATTGGTCTATATTATCTCATAAATAAAATTATTTGTACCTTTACCACTACATTGTTTTGTACTTTTTATCACTGAATGAGATTCTAATAGTTTTCTTGCTTGAATTAAACATACTTTTTAAAAGAGAAATGTTGTACTTCCCTATGATTAAATGCATTCATTATATAAAACTATTTCAAGGTCCAGTTTATATATTGAGTTGGAAAAAAATAATTTTGGTGTTATCAGTAAATCAGCCTATACTGTTTCTATTTCTTTTTTCTTTCACTTAGAAGAACATGTAATCAAAACTAAAATTTTCTATGTATTTAATATTAATTTTCTGTATTGTGTTTAATTGACATTACATATTTCAAACTGTTATTTACAGTAATAAAATGAAGAAAAGTAAATATCTCTATAACGTATAATGCACTGTAAAATGTAATTCTTCTTACTCAATAAGAAACTACAATGCAATAATCCAAGAATTTGAAGTTAAAGTACAAGATTGGTCAGTATTACCTAATCTTCACAAGGGCTGTGAAGTGGTTCGACAATGCTCTGATGATTGTTATGTATAGGACAGGTAGTAGGAAAAATTGCCTCTTTGGAGAACCTGATCACAGTCATAGTGAAAACAAATGAGAATACAAGTAATTAAAATCTTCTGATATTGCAGACTGTTGGTAAGATTGTCCAGCACTTTATCAGAATTTTAAATTCTCTAGGTAATACAGATAAGATTTACTTTTCTACCTTTTTACTGCAATTAACTAAAACTAAAATTTGTACTTAAACTCAAGAAAGATTTTTACCTTTATTATTGTATTTAGTCCAATCACACAGTTGCATGCGTCAGTAATCAGTCAAAATAAACTCTTAAATTGTTACAGTAAAAATAAATGAATCTTAATATTTTGATACTCTGATAAAACTGTTCATTTTCTTAACGGTTCATTTTTCCATTAACCTGATAATTTTTCCAATTTACATATTCACACTTTTCCGTTGTGTTTATTAATATTCAAAAAAATTAGAAAATAGACTCCAAAAATAATTATTTGAACAGTACAGATTTTTTACCCTTCTGCATCGCTTCCTTGTCATGGTGAAAGGGTTTGTCTTCTTCAATGAAGCTGTGAGCGATACCATGTAGGGTCACCCAAGATGGACAGGTCATAGCAAAAAGGTCAGACAAATCACAGGTAAGCACATCCAGACACTATGAGCCCGATTCAATTCCAATCCTGCAACTCACGGTATACATATGTAAACCATGCACTTGTACGTAGCAGTTCAGAGCATGAACACGATCAATTAAGCAAGGCCGTAACTACCCATTTAGAAACAGCCAATAGAAAATGAGACCATCATCATGAGGTCAGTAAAGCATGGAGGTTATATGCCAATCAATTAGTGTTTGGAGGTCGAATATGCGGTCAGACTCGCACAACACAAAATAATAAAAATGAATGCCAATACTGTTCTAGCCCATATGGGTGGCCTAATATGTATTAACTCATTGTTTCCTGAGATTGATATAACCCCAAAATTACATAAAATAAAATTATTTTTTATTGCTGATTTGGGAGCTTGAGACTGTTGTGCAATGAATTCTAATGTCTATCATTGCTTTCCCCGTCATTTACAGTGCAGTATTGATTTTTGATTAGCATTTACAGTGCTACAGACATGTCTATAACCCCTTTTGTGGGTCCTCTCAAGTACTCGTAGGATTTTCTTCTACATTTACGAGTGTGAAAACATTTGCGGGCTTGAGGAATTGTAGCAATATATAGCAATTTGTGATTGTAACTCTTGCAGACTTGAAATATTACATTTTTTTGAGAGGCTGTAAGTTCCGGGTTTAAAAACCGCAAAGTTTTCAAGCCGTTAACACGTAAGCGTTTTTTAGCTCTCAAAAAAACCCTATTGAATAGCAAATTAGCTTACGGGCTTGAGTAACTTACAATTGCTCAATTGAATCGGGCTCTATATGTGCATGGTGGTTCATAGGGTCACTGAGAGTTGGACACAATTGAACAACTAAACAACAAAAATGTATAATCTATGTGCAATCATATTTATAAATAAAAATATATTCCAAAAATTACAGATTTGTTTTTTTTAATATGATATCTGTTTTTTCTTAGGTACAATATGGGGTTTCACCTTTGTTTGCTATTTTGGTTCATGTAAATTTAAACAAATGGGTTTTCAGCCAAAGCAGTAAACTGATTGTTACAATTAAGAAATACATTGCATGTTAAGTTCTAGTGTATAATATGTTTCCTAAGTCTTGTAATATTTAACATTTATTAGAATACCTTTTATAAATATTGTACAAAATTTGAGGTTTTAAAAAAATTAAAAAAAATAAAAAAACCCAGATTTTACTTTGTTCTATATTAAAAGTAGTATTCCCAATTAAAGTCTATTCATATTCTTTGTTGAAAAATTCAAGCAAAGTATTCTCTATTTCTTTGTATTCACTGGTCATTAACTTTAATCTCAATTATTTAACATTTTTTGGTGTTGAAGAAAGCCCTATTTATATCAAACTCCTGTTTACATTTTATTTTAAATTCCTAGGCCCTCATTCAATTGCAATTTGGCCAATTGAATAGGGCTCTAAATAAGCACACAGCATATATTTTTTAAAGAAGTTTTTAGTTAGTGAAAACCTTGCTTTTGGATAGATGCTTACTAACTAAAAACTTATTTAAAACAAATATGTTATATGCTTATTTAGAGCCCTATTCAATTGGCCAAATTGCAATTGAATGAGGGCCCTAGTGTTCAGTTATATTTAAAATTGTTAAATAGTATATATCAACAATAAAGATGTATATTAATTCAGTATTTTAATATACTAGGTCATAACCAAAATAACTAATTAGTTTAAAACTATTGTATTTTTATCACTGAATTATATGATTTTCTTGCTTGAATTTATCATATCTTTAAAAAGAACAATATTGTACATACTTAAAATATTAGTTTAAAATTAAATGCATAAATAACAGCCATTCAAGTTATGTAAAACCAATCTTTTGGATCGGCACTGTTGGCAACTTGCCCCTTACCATAGCAAATTTATATGCCCCAAACGTTAAACAATTTAGATTCATCAATAAAGTTATTAAACATATTGATAATATTAAAAGGGGCATTTTGGTAATATGTGATGACCTAAATGTATGGTTTGACCCCCTTATCGATAGGAAATCAATGGTAAAACCAACTCCCGATAATACTATGATTAGAGATGCAAGAAATTTACAAAAAAAAATTCTAATAAATACAAAACATACGCCAGACTGGATTATTTTCTTTCAAATCAGAGCGTTTTAAATCAGATTCAAAAAGTTGAAATTGGCCCTATTTCTTGGTCCGACCATACCCATTTAACTTTACTCCTTAAAGGCGAACGCTCAAATTATATTGGAAAGACACCATATATCGAAGAAACTCTTTTTAAAACAAATGAAAATAAAAAGAAATTGATAGTGGAGAGAGAATTTTTTTTTGAAGACAATACAAAGTCGGTTGAGTCACCCACTTTGCTATGAAATAAGCATAAAGCATATATATAAGTATATAAGAGTCATTTTACAAAAATGCTGGCAACCCAGATTAAAGATAAATAGACAAATATAAGAATAGAAAAAATCCAAGATGATAAAGGAAAATTAGCAAGTAATCCAAAGGAAATAGGAGCAATCTTTGTTAAATTTTATAAATCCATATATAAAATAGAAGATAATTTAGACATTCAAAAAACATCTATTGGACAAATTCAAGCTTTTTTAGAACAGATACAATTGCCTAAAATATCTGAGCAACAATTTAAAGAATTAACAACAGAAATTACAGGAAAAGAAATTGAGTCAAGTATACATGCCCTAAAGTTAGGAAAGTCACCAGGTCCTGATGGCTTCCCTAATATCTATTATAGAACATTTTCCTCTAGTCTAACAAAACACCTTAAAAGGTTTGTCAATGAACTTTAATCAACTGGCCATCTCACTTCAGAAAATCTTGAGGCTATCATTATAAACATACCTAAAAAAGACAAAGCTCCTAATAAATGTCAAAGTTATCATCCAATATCTCTTTTAAATACAGATCTAAAAATCTATTCGATCATATTAGCTAATAGATTAAATCCTATTCTAAAAGATCTTATCAATACAGACCAAATGGGTTTTATAAAAGGGAGACAATATCCGCAAATTAATAGATATTCTAGCTTAAAAAAAACAGTAGTTGCCCTATCAATGGATGCAGAAAAAGCATTTGATAGGGTAAACTGGAGCTTTATAGACTGTGTATTAAGTAAATTTGGATTTGGTACATTTGGTTCAGTGGCAGTAAGGGCCCTATATACGAATGTCAGCGCACATATCAGGGGAATGGATTATAAGACCGAAAATTTTGCAAGTACAAATAGTACCCGACAGGGTTGTCCCCTGTCTCCCCTGATATTTGCAATTCAAAATAATCCAGAAGTGGTATATTACTCCTCAGAAACTGCTATTGACTCATGTAAACAGAGATTTAATTCATGATTTTTTTCTGTGAAAAAGGCACCTATTTCATAAATACAAAAAGTATTTCAATATGTTTTTAGGATAACTTTACAGTGGTGTGCTCAAACTCACTTTAACAACTATGCCTGTGTCATTGTTATTTCCTGTAGTGTTCAGATGAACATGTTTTTTGAGCGGAAGTAAGGCTAAATATTTGATTATGAAGTCCCACTTAATGCATATTTCAGGTGCTGTTTGCAACAATATGTGAATTGATGTTAAATTATGTTGATGTTAATGTCATAATTAACATGGAAAGGTGTAATCACTATGCCATAACAACATTATTTTCCTGCCTTCAAAACACACCACACATGAAAAACGGCATAAAAAAAAAATATACGTTTATTATATTCACAGAGCATAGTCTTAAATGTAGCAGATGATACATAAGTGCAAATGCTACCCAGGAGGACAGGAAGCTGCCTACAAATCTTAATAATATGGCTTAAAGGTAACGCTGTATAATGTAATACATAGCATTTACTAATCACATGTGGTCATTACACCACAATAATGATAATTAGGTGAATATAAATCTCATCATTAATCACTTCATATAATAGCATTAAACATTAATGTGCACAGCACTTATATTGTGTCTTCATCTGTTCAATTAAACATATGCAATACATCCTGGAATATGTCATGCAAATCGATTACTCACATATACTGGGATCTTAAAAACTTGAAAATAGTATGACACAGCACTCAAACGATCAGTTTATGGTTATATTCCAAAAATCTGAGGAGGAGAAAAATCTAGCAACATCTGTGATGAGTAATCCGTTGTCATGACCAGTTGCTGAAATGTATAATGAGCTGGTGTCACATAAGCAATGCTTAGCTGTGACCACAATCAGAAAGCCAGGAGTACTATCACTATCTATATGTGCTAATGTTTTGCCACATTGATATCTCATGTTAAAGGTATAAAAGTGTTATCACATATGATAACTGGGTTTGTTATGATATCATGACATTCAAACATGTAGAACAGATTATTGCTGAGAATCAAAGGTCATCAGCTTTAAGGAATTTTCATAAAATCAGAAAAGCTATCTTGTCAGATATTGTTAAGAAGGATGACATGTTTAGCTCATGCATGTATAACTGCTTGGTTTGATTAATATATTATGGTAGGACTATGCCATTTCACAGCCATATGTGCATTGGTACATATTATACATCAATCATGGTACTTAAAACATGTTATATGTGTTTATTTATGGCTGTCTGCATGGGGGATGTCATCGATATAATGGCTATATGATAGGCACTGTATATAGCTTACTTATTGTCATGCAATTGCAATGACATAAATATTACACTGCATAGATTAATATAGTTTCTTAAAATATTACAATGTATAGATTAATTGAGTTAGAGGATCAATTTATTGACAAGTATGCACTGTGTGCAGAAATAGCATTTATTGGTATAGCAGTAAATATCAAGGATAAACAATTATAAGTGTTTACACTTGTAAGCTTTGATATTTAGTTAGATCACAATATACAATCTACCCGATGTCTATTAAAATCTCTTTTGGATGTTTGGATAACAATTAGTCTTAACACACTTTATATTTGCTTAGATCAATACAGAGATCAATAAGCAGTGTATATAAACTTATCAAATGTGGATTAACAATTTATTTTAATACAATCTATATTTGGTTAGTTCAATACAGAAATGATACATAGAGTGTATAAACAATCAGCTGTCTATTTGATACAGTATATATGATATTAATAATTAGTAATATAACCTGTTACTCTATGAATGCAGTAAATAACAAACTATGGTATAACAATGTATATGGCAGAATATAGAAATATATATTTTGAAGCAATATGTATCTATCAAATTGGTCAATTCAATCATTAATGATGTAAATCAGTTTTGTTGATTGCGTAATACAAGACTATATATGTTCAGTATTGCTAAGTATGGTTTGCTGTTTAGGTGTTTTTAATAATTGGTTAAATGGTTATATTATTGAATAAAGTCAATCAGACTGCTGTAGGGAATATGGGCACAGATCAAAATATATTGATTAACACCTACAGTCTTGAAATCTGGCACTAATTAGTCTTAATTCTGTGACCACTCCCCCCAAAAAAGGTAACAGAAGGATTGTGGTATATTGGACTATTTTAACCCTATTACAAATAATAAAGTTAAACAAATTTATACATTACCATTTATAGGATTGCAGTGCAACACCTGTTTCATTTTAGGATCCCTTCTCAAGATAGTCTGAAGTAATCCCTTTTTGTGTTATTGGTTTATTAGAAAGAGTTGTAGAGATAAAATAGAATTTGTATATAGACAGATAAAGTAATATATCTTAGAGAAGATATTGAAGGGGCATATGTTTATGCCAAAGAATAACAGTCAGAGATGTTCACAGAGCAGGACTGTCAGGACAGACAGAAAAAATAACACAGCAGATGGAAAGACCCTTCAGAAAATAGAACAGAAGAAGGAAAATACGAGCCAAGCAGGAGACCAGAAAGACCAGCAAGAACCAGGAAACGAAAGAAAAGACCCCGAGCCTCTCCTCTGCCTATTAGAGAAACAATTTCTTCCCCACCATCACAAGATTGATTTACACCAATTAGAATAGATAACTCCCTGTTCACATATGGTGTGTATATCTGTCTCTGCCTGCTTGAGAGTGCTCTGGTTACAAGTATTAAAATTAATTATTATGAAGTCTATGAAGTCCCATATTGTCTGCCAATAATTTGTGGTTAGAGATTAGGCCATTGTACTTAATCTTAACACCTGCTCTGACAATATTTATGTGGGACAATGGAGTATTGAAGTGAGATGCGTATGTCTCAGAACATGCTATCTTGAGACCTTCACAATGTTTCATTGAGGAGTCTCTCACCCATGTGAAAATATTTAAGGCTTGGCCTGGCCAAGTCTTGGTTTGATAAAATATATTTAGCAGCTTAAAAGGTTTATTTTACCTCTTCATATGTTAAAAAGGCATACTATATTGTATGTGTATGTTTACAATGGTAAGAGCAATAACAATAGACAACCATATAAGGTATATAATATTTAGATATAACCTATTTCTTTTACCCAAAAAACTGCACAATATTACATTATTTGGTAGCACTGCTTGCATATGAACAACCTGCGTAATGGATGTGAAACTTTTAAAACAAAATACAAAAAACAGGTTTATCAGTAAATAGAATAAAATGCTACATCATGTCTTTTCATTGGCACTCTTTAGTGACCATCAATTGGTGAAATGTAAACCACAACCATACGTGTACACAGTTAAGATTATCATGCACTATGTGATGGTGGCTGGTGACATGTTTACTATATGTCACCATCACATAGGTCATGATCAGCTACTCTTAACATTTTGAGAACTGTATTTGAGAAGGTTTAAATGAGATGCAGCCCCATAAATTAGATGTAGCCCTATATCTCCTCCTCTGCCTAGTCACAGGGAACCCCTCCTGTGCCACCAAGCCCTCTCCTATGTTGGGGTCCCATGGTAGTTGCTAGTAGAGGCATAGATGATGGAGGTGTATATGGAGGCATAGCTGATGGAGGTGGAGGTTTTCGAGGCAATGGCATGCTGGTGGTGGCTTGGGGACTGCTTCGGAGTGGAGGTTGCTGTGCTTGCCAAAGCTCATTGTTGTAGATCCATGTTCATTTGAAGCAGTTATTTTGTATTTGGACCAGCCTGGCCAGATATGTCTCCACTTTGCTGCCTCCTCATCTCCCAATACATTTTTCTTTGTGTCCATGCAACTGATCTGAGTTGACTGCACGCTGGTGAGGAGGCCAATCATTGTGTTCTCCTGCGGCCCATGGAAGGTGGTAAGTTCTTCAATGTTAGCCTCCAATAATGCCAGTGGGGATGAGGAACGTGTTACTGCCGGGGAGCTGTATATGTGTTGACAGTGGTGGTGGGATGGTGGGGAGGGGCTGGGTTGGTTGTAGTGACATGTTGGGAAAGTACTGGGGTGGTGTTGGCAGCAGTGGTATAGATGACATCAACAGTGCTGGAAAAGGTGTTGGTGGAGGTGCAGTCTGGGATAGTGGTGTTGGTGGATCATACCAGTAGTAGGCCCCAGGCGATGAGTTGATCTGTGGGAGGAGAGGGCCAGTGGGGTCAAAGTCAAGCCTGGTGGTTGTTGGACCTGCAGTTTCCCCCACTGACTTCATAACCTGATCATCCTCTTCCTCATATGCTGGGTCCTTCTCTGGCGGATGTTCCTGCTGCTGCTGGTGGTACTTCTCCTCCTCATACCAGGGATACTGCTGTGGGGTCAATTGCCTCTCCTCATGCTCGTCCTCTGCCCCTGTCTCTGCTTCTGTGGATGTCTTTGCAGCTGATACTGTGTTACTGTAAACAGTTTTCTATAAACAATGATTTAATAATTTAAATTTTCATGTAGGATATCAAAAATAGTTCATGGACTCCATCCACTAGCAGTGTAAACTCAGTATATAATTTAGAAAAAAAGGGAAAGAAAAAAACAACTTTAGAGCTAGTGGAAGACTACAAACCGAGGTAACAAACTAAAGGTCCTGAAGGTTAATATATTGAATGCTATCACATATAATACTTGTCAAACAACGAGACGTCGTCACGCTTTGCATGATGCGTACGACTTAGGCGAGGAACTTGTGAGTCTCACAAAGCGAGGTGAGCGTTAACCCGAATAACTTAGGCGATGAGCACTGAAGGCTCTCATCGCCTGCGAGCCTCACGTAGTGAGGTGAGCCGATAAGTCGCTAAAACTCACAGCACAAAGGCGATGAGTGCTAAAGGCGCTCATTGCCTGCGAGCATCGTGAAGCGAGGCAAGCAGTGAAGGCAATGAAACACGCAGGACTTAGCCACCAAACACTTAGTAAACGTGGGATCGCCTTAGGCTGCAAGCAGTTGACCAAAGCAGGACTTAGAAAAAAAAAATACGAAGTTAACGGCCGAACCGCACAAAGCTAAAAACACTAGAAACACACAAAATACAAACAATTACAGCAAAAACATCACACACAGCATGGGGGAATAGCCAGGACGTCCGGGAGTGAGGTGGAACATGAATTGAAGTCGATTTGGCCGAGTTTTGGCACACGAAAACCGTGAGAAAAAAATGGCCGCCCAAAAAAATTCAAACGAGGCTACACGACCCAAAACACCACAAACCGCGTAGCACTTTCACACAGGAACGTACGAGGTACAAAATACACTATTACACATGGCGGTAAATGCTTGCGAGCCGCTTAACACATAGACAAACAACGCCAGTTTACAACACTGACTTCCAATTGATAACATTAAAAATCTAAAATGGCACTTTACACAACTAAACCAACGGTTTGCCCTCGCGCACGCAGCCACATTCGAATGCACACTCTTTCTTACATTACACTTTCACCTCAGGGCAGCAATACTCAAACTGTACATTGTATGCTGCAGGAAGATAAAAACAGATTGTTAGCTCTTTAGGCTATTGATTGCTGGATATATAAATTAGAAATAGGTCAAGTATGGAGATGTCGCGGACAGTTCGCCCGCGGACTATTCGCAGCGATTTTGGCATGTTCGCGCTCGCATCAGACGGCGAACACATGCGCTTTTGGGTTCGCCCCCTATTCTTTATCATTGAGGAAACTTTGACCCTGCACCTCACAGTCAGCAGACACATGCCAGCCAATCAGCAGCATACACTCCCTTCCAGGGCCTTCCATCTGAAGGACAGCATACATTTTAGAATCATTCTGAAGCTGCATTCGTTGTGAGAGGACAGATAGTGTAGCTGCTGGAGATTTAATAGGGAAATAGATAGCCAGGCTGTGTATTTAGCTTCCACTACAGACCTGAAGGACTCATCTGATATCTGCTGCAAGGACAGCAACCCAAAAAGCCCTTTTTAGGGCTAGAACATAATTTATTTGATTTTATAATTGTTTTCTGTGTAATCTAATTGCATATGCCTGCCTGCCAGCGTGTGTGTGTGACAGGCTAACACCTAACAGCTTATATTGTGCTCAGTGAAATAAAACAACACTTTTTTTTACTGTAATAGATTGAATAGCAATTGCCTGCCTACAGGCGTGTGTGTGAAGCCTATTGCATCTACTCTGCCAACTTTTGCCAGTGCACAGTGATACGTCATATCTGGTGCAACCGTAGTGTACAGTGACATAAAACAACACTTTTTTGACTGTAATCGATTGAATATCAGTTGCCTGCCTACAGGCGTGTGTGTGAGGCCTACAGAGCCTACTCTGCCAACTTTTGCCAGTGCACAGTGACACTCATATCTGGTGGCACCTTAGATTGCACGCGCAGTGCCACAAATTCAAAGTAGGAGGTCCGACCAAGCATCTCCCTGTTCCAAAAATCAATGCCATATACACGTCCCCTAATAGTGGACGTAACAGGGATTAAACTGATAGGAATAGTACTACTTAACAGTACACACCTTATAATAACGCAGACAGAGGCAACGCAGAGAGAGGAGTCTGAAGAAGAGGAGTCAGAGGAAGAAGGTGGCTTTGAGGAGGTGGAAGACCAAACACAGCAGGCGTCCCAGGGGGCTTGTTGTCACCTTTCGGGGACCCTTGGTGGCTGGGTGGAGGAAGAGACCTTCAATGACATCAGTGAGGACAAGGAACGGGACATGGCTAGCTTGGTATCCAACCTTGTGCAAATGGGGAGTTTGCGGTTGTGCAAAGGTACTGTTTGCGGTTGTTTGCGGTGCATTAAACGGGGAGATTGGTCTGTTACTGTGAAGCGGGTGTAACCCTTACACTACCTGATCGACACAACATCATACCTGATGTTTTAAAGCGTGTTATTCCAAACAATTTAGGAATGTTAGGGGATTTATGCCCTTCATGGCTTAAAACCAGACTCTGCATCAACTATGTAATTTTCCGTGGAAGTTTTGCCATGGATCCCCCTCCGGCATGCCACAGTCCAGGTGTTAGTCTCCTTGAAACAACTTTCCCATCACTATTGTGGCCAGAAAGAGTCCCTGTGGGTTTTGAAATTCGCCTGCCCATTGAAGTCTATCGACGGTTCGCGAACCGAAAATTTGATGTTTGCGACATCACTAGTCAAGTATATTGATTTATAAAGTAACTAATTAATTAATTATTAGTTAACAAAATGTGTATCTATATATATATATATATATATATATATATATATATATATATATATATATCTGTCTTTGTGATGAGCGCCAAAGTACAGGAGAATAGAGGCTCGCAATGAGCGCCGTAGGTCCTCAGAGTAGAAAAAGCTTTACATTGCATGGCAAACAGCATTGCCATGGCTTAAAATTGTATTGCCCCGTTATTTTTTACGGGCAAGTCGCTAGTTGGTATATAAAATTTAACTTTTATTATACATAAAAAACACAGACAAAAATCTTCTAGAGGCTCCTTCCCCAAATTGTAGTATATCAATATATTCCTCTCTGGCTTTAACTGTATCAAGTGTAAAGGAAAAAAAAACTAATAATAACTTCACCACATGCCATGTCAGACTTAATTATCCGGTACCAACTCCAGATTCCAAAATCATGACAGTACTTCTTATATTTTTATAGTGGCAGAGTTGGGACTGGGACCCTCCACTTGCCCCCTTACTAAGTAAAATATAGTACCTACTCTGATCTAATAATGTTGGGCAGTCTTAACAGTAATGCACGGGAATCGCAAATTTATATTGTTGATGATGTTGCAAATTACAATTCCAAATTACTACTCTAATATTGTATTCCTATATTTAAATATAACATGAATATTTGTATAACATGTATAACAGGAAAAGTCAATAACAATTAAAAAAATATTTACTGTATAAACACTATATAAACATTGGCTACAAACAATTTTATAACAAGGAGCTAAAAGAATAGTTACTAAGATCCAAAGTATCAGCTTTCAGATGAGTAAGATGTAGTCATTACATTGCAATAACGATAATTTGATAATGATAAATATCATTAGTAATAACTTCATATTATAGAAGTAAACATTATTGTGTATAGCACATACCTCATGTCTTCATCTGCTCGTTGAAACAGATGAAATTAATTGGATTATTTTATCAAATTAATTAGACCAAAAAATGCTAACTGGTCTAAAATTGTTAAGAAGGATAAAAAAATGTTATAACAATTAAGGTACATTTTTTTGACACTGAGGAATGCATTTGAGAAGGATTAAATGAGATTCAACTCCTATCTCCTATTTTTCCTAGTCACAGTCCCCCCTACTGTGCCATCACATACTCTCCCACATGAGGGTCTGCTAGGAGCTGCTGGTGGAGGTGAAGAGATTAAGGTAGAGGCTATGACAATTGTTCTCATGGAGTTGTGGATACAGAATTAATAGTTCTCTGTTGAAGGTCGATTAGGATCTGTATGATGTGGTTACGGGATTGGCAAAGGGTAAAGGCATTCTGGTGGTGGTGATGGATGATGAATCTATACAGACCATGTGTGGATAATGATCCCATGAGGAGTGTTTACTAGATATCAGATAGTTTATAACAAGATTTGATTTGAAAATTACAGATATTATTATCCTTTATTTGTAAGGCCTCCTCTTCCTACACATTTTTCTTCACCTGCCCCTGGCAGTCATCATGCATATGTTTTATAATCCTGACGTCTCTGGTGTGCATCCCCACTGCACTGATCTGTTCAGGAACCTCTCTCCACAATCCCTCAAAAATCGCTGCCACCATGTAATATGTGGAATGGCATGAACTTTTTATGGTTATAATTGAGTGTTTTTGTCTTTGTTTGTTTCCAGACTTCTGCCCCCTTACTATGCTAGGGGATATGTCCCTCCCTGGTCTTGCCCTGAGGGGCCTTACTCAGAAATAGGAGAAATATAATAATGTATAAATAATGAAAACTAAGGAGAAGGTAAAATGTTGAATAATTGACAAAGAGGAGATTAGAAGTTTGATCACATGTCCGGTACTGTTTGGGAGGATTACTGTGAGCTCTTATAAATTAAATCTATGTTAGTTCTCCATTTACTAACGCTATAAATATATGTGCAAACAGCAGCAATGGAAGGATTTAGCAAGAAAAAATTATGTCAAAATATATTTACCAACGATAGACTCAGATTGAATTAATTAGGTATGCCAGATAATGAGGAGCATACTCGTTTTGGAGTAAGAGATATATGGATTCCAGCCATATTGTCCATTCACCTAAAGGACATGCTGCACATCATCTGGCATGCATAATTAACTCTATTGATTAACTGTGTTGATTACAATGAGGGAGGAATGCAGCAGCTGCCATGAATGGTGGGAACTGTGTTACATTTCTTAAAGCCTTTCATTGCTGCTTGTACATTTAAGTGTTAATGAATGATGAATTTAAAAAATATTTAACTTGAAAAGTTCTTACACTGGACCTTTAACAGTTCAGAGGCTTCAACATATTGCTTGACAAAAAAAAAATATTTATCAAGGTTCACACTGAGTTACAGCTGGAGGCTTAGTATTTCGAAATTACTGGATGTGGTATCCATAGCTGGGTTGTAGCCATCCAGTTGGGATGAACACTGTGTAGCAGAAGGGGATGAAGAGGACTGGTTACCGGACCCCTACCAACCAGGAGGTATGGACAAGAGGAATTATGCTCAAGGGGTCTGGGGAAAGGCTGTCATAGCCCTGACCAGGACTATGTCAATATGGATGTACAAATAGGCCAGGCCCAGTTAATTTTTGCTATGATTCGGACAGATGAGGATGGTACCATACATTATGGGTACATCCCAGAAGCAGTGGAGTCTGAGTGTCAGACAGTAATAACAGGCCAAGTAGAGGTACTGGGAGGTAGCCACCATGCTACCGAGTTCTGGAAGGACCTGAAGAGGGACTATGAACCAGTAACAGGGCTCCAACTGATAACTACTGTCCAGGAGCAAACCACAGACCATGGGGCAGACACTGGGGGATTAGCCATATGCCAATGGCTGTGGTACCATCACTAGCAGAAAAGCAACGAGGAGGACAGAGCATGTCTGTCAGCCTGATGACCCAAGGTATAGTCTGGAGGAGGAAATGGACTGTGCACTTGGTATGGATTGTGAACATAGCATGGGGTTCCTGTGAATAATTATTGTCCAGGAGCCAGTCATGGATCAAGGGGCAAATACAGAGAACAACCTCGGGACTTTGCCAGATCAAGGGGGGTACCCATACCCAGATAGCTGGGGCACCATTCCTGTTAACAAGGCAGTGGGGAAGATGGAGAAAGTCTCTCAAATGAATGGCCCAGGGGGAAGTTTGGATGAGAGCAGTGAGGTCCTGCCAGTGGACAACTTGACCATGGACTCAGAAGGAGGTGAGTGATATGCCTAGGCGGTGGTTCCAGAGGAAGGGGGACATGATATGCTGATCCAGGTATAACCTCAAAAATTCGAACCTCCAACCAGGCCCCCATATTGGGTGCTGGCTTCCAGATCCAGCTGGTACATTCCTCCTTGGAATTACAATTTTTTGTGTTTTACCCATAGAGTGGGGAGGAAGGGGGCATTGACCCTGTTTTGTGGGGAGTGGGATGGCAATGGCATTCTTGGAACTATCTTCTAAAGTGGTTCCCACCCTGGAACTTCAGGCATTGGGTAAACTATTAGGCCCAGAGGACACCCCTGGACTCACACTATGCAGGGGAAGGAGCAGACCCGGGGAGGAGGGAAGTATTGCCCATTTTTGGTCTCATAGACTTGTCATGCAATTGATATGACATACAAATTACACTGTATGGATTCATCTAGTTTCTAAAAATATTACAGTGTATAGATTAATTGAGTTTGAAGATCAATTTATCGACAAGTATAGGATGTGTGCAGAAATAGCATTTATTGATATAACAGGTTAATATTAATAAATTAATATACTTTACGTATTTTGAAGTAATATATGCAGGAAGCATTGTGTTGAAGAACTGGCAATCTGTTTTGATGTTGCTACAGCATTAGTGCTCTGGAGCTGCTGTGTAAGCATGATGAATGTGTGCAGTGTAATAATGTGCGTGCGCGAGACCAAACCGTTCGCGTAGCTGTGTACTTCCGCATTGTATAAGTTATTGTTCTAAAATGGTGGCTAATGTGTGGTATGCGGCTGTGGCTGATTTAACGTCCTTCGTTTCGGATGTCGTCCAACTTTTTCGGAATATCCGTAGCTGTTTGGTGGTGTTTTGCCTGTTTAGGGTCCTTTAGCCTCGTTTTCGTTTTGTTCGGCGGCCATTTTTTCTCTTGCTTAGGTGATTTTCGGATGTCTAAACTCCAAAATGTGGACTTAAATGGAGGTGTAACTTTACTTGCAGAGGTCCTGGGTGCACCACCTTGCTGTGGGTAACCTTTTTATGTGTTTGTTGTTTGTATTTGTTGTGTTTGTAATGTTTTTGGGGTCGCGCGGGTTGCAAGGATAAACAATTATACCTTTTTACACTTGTAAGCTTTGATATTTAGGGCCCTATTAAATTCCAGCCTCGTAAATAAGAGGCTTCTACTTAAGCCCTACGTACTGCAAAGTTTCTCTAACTTACAATGCTATTAAATTAGCCCTGCTGCGAGCAACGTATGAGCTACGCAGCAGGGCCGTACGTATCTACACTGCGTAAATGTACATGAGGAGTGACAGCCTGCGAGATGATATCGCAGGCTCCCACTCCTCATCAAGTGCTGCGGGGGTCCTAAAAGGGACCTCCGCGGCAGTCCCCCACATAAGCCCTGCCGTGGGGGGTACTCCAAACCCCCCCCCAGGCACCTACAATGAACCCCCCCTCAATGCGGGGGTCCCTGTTGGGACCCCCGAAGTGTCCTCACATGAACACCTTGCTGCAGGGGTCCATAGGAACCCCCGCAGCCCCCACACATTAACCCCTTGCAGCGGGGGTCCCCGATCGGCACCGATCAGGCCCCCGCTGCATTTAAAACTTTTAAATTCCCCGCCGCGGCTCCTTAAAGGGGCCGCGGCACACTATTACCCAATCCCGGCCGCGGCACTTAAAATTAACCCCCCTCTATGCTGGGGGTCCCCATCGGGACCCCTGAAGTGTCCCCACATAAACCCATTGCAGGGGGGGTCCCCGATCTGCATAGATCAGGCCCTCCGCTGCATTTAAAACTTTTAAATTCCCCGCCGCGGCTCCTTAAAGGGACCGCGGCACACTATTACCCAATCCCGGCCGCGGCACTTAAAATTAACCCCCCTCTATGCTGGGGGTCCCCATCGGGACCCCTGAAGTGTCCCCACATAAACCCATTGCAGGGGGGGTCCCCGATCTGCATAGATCAGGCCCTCCGCTGCATTTAAAACTTTTAAATTCCCCGCCGCGGCTCCTTAAAGGGACCGCGGCACACTATTACCCAATCCCAGCCGCGGCACTTAAAATTAACCCCCCTCTATGCTGGGGGTCCCCATCGGGACCCCCGAAGTGTCCCCATATAAACCCCCTGCTGCGGGGGGCCCCGATCGGCACCGATCGTGACCCTGCTGCAATTCAATTTTAAATTTCCCGCCTCGCGGGTCCTCAAAGGACCGTAAAGGTCCTGAAAGGACTCGCACTAAAAATATTAACCCCAGGCAACTATAATTACCCCATTAACTCATGATGGTCAATCCAGACCACTATAAGGCCTAAATTAACCCATTAACTCATGGTGGTCAATACAGACCACCATAAGGCTCTAATTAACCCATTAACTCATGGTGGTCAATACAGACCACCATAAGGCTCTAATTAACCCATTAACTCATGGTGGTCAATACAGACCACCATAAGGCTCTATTTAACCCCATCAGTCCCATAAGGGTATATTATTACCATTATGGGCCTGTTACAACCCAACATTAACCACATAAGTGCCATGATGGTCCTCAAGGACCATCATGACACTAACTACAAACACTACACTATAACCCCCAATAAACCATTTAATCTAAACTAACCCCCCTCTACACTAATCTATTAACACTTACACTACCTACCTACACTACCTACCCCCTAATAAACCTCCCCAACACTCTAATTACAAAAAACAATAAACCTACAGCACAGAAAACAAAAAACCTACAGTACAAAAAAAAAAAAAAAACTACAGTACAGAAAAAATAAAAATTACAACCCCACCCCCCACTACAGAAAACAAAAAAATACATTACAACCCCACCCCCCACTACAGAAAATAAAAAAATTACACACCTGAAAAGGAAAGACAGATAAACACAATACAATACATACATATAATACATTACATACATTACATACAATACATGACATTACATATAATATATTACATATAATATATTACATATAATACATTACATACATTACATACAATACATGACATTACATATAATATATTACATATAATATATTACATATAATACATTACATACATTACATACAATACATGACATTACATATAATATATTACATATAATATATTACATATAATACATTACATACATTACATACAATACATGACATTACATACATTAAATATAATATATTAAATATAATATATTACATATAATATATTACATATAATATATTACATATAATACATTACATACATTACATACAATACATGACATTACATACATTAAATATAATATATTAAATATAATATATTACATATAATATATTACATATAATACATTACATACATTACATACAATACATGACATTACATACATTACATATAATGTATTACATATAATATATTACATATAATATATTACATATAATATATTACATATAGTCCTAATCAAATACCCCCTATCTATCTAACATACAATCTATTTAATTTAAAATAAATCCTAACTATATCAAATACATCCCCCTATCTATCTAATATACAAAAAATCCTAACTACATACACAGATCCTTATTCTAAACTAAAATAAAATAATTACAGTCCTAACTACATACACAGACCCTAATTCTAAGCTAAAATCAATAAATTAAGACCACTTACCTTTAAGATGTTGCTTCAGATCACTAACCTATGGGTCAAACAAAAAGAAAAATTAGTACAAAACATTAACATCAAATAAATAAACATTATATACATTCTACATATTCAACTCACCTTTACAGCATGTCCAGTCACTGTTTAGCTCTTCCGGCGCGGCCCTGTTAAAAAAAAAAAACACAATACATGAATACATGAATACAATATATAAACAATAAATAAAATACACAAATAAACATCTAAATATACATTTAACTTACCTCCCCGCGATGTCCCCGGCCTTCTCTCCTTCAGCCCCGGCTGGGCCGCGGAACCATCCGCGCTCTAAAAAAAATAAATAAAAAAAAACTAACGGAGGTCTGCACTGGCAGACCTCCCCGACGCTACTGAACCTCCCGGAGTCGTTTCCGGGAGGAAATTGGCATTGTCGGCTTGTGATTGGCTGAAAAAGCTGTCAGCCAATCAAAAGTCGTCAATGTAGGAGCCAATCAGGATGCGCAGATGTCTTCTACCAATCACTCCGTGGGGGTGTATCCCATAGTGATTGGCTGAAGGCATCTGAGCGTTGTGATTGGTTCCCATAAAGATAGACAAGTGTTTTAGCCAATCAGGGTGGGATATTGGGGTGTATCCCATCCTGATTGGCTCACACATTGACGACTTTTGATTGGCTGAAATTGATAGACAGCTTTTTCAGCCAATCACAAGCCGCCAATGCCAATTTCCTCCCGGAAACGACTCCGGGAGGTTCAGTAGCGTCGGGGAGGTCTGCCAGTGCAGACCTCCGTTAGTTTTTTTTTTTTTTTTTTTTTTAGAGCGCGGATGGTTCCGCGGCCCAGCCGGGGCTGAAGGAGAGAAGGCCGGGGACATCGCGGGGAGGTAAGTTAAATGTATATTTAGATGTTTATTTGTGTATTTTATTTATTGTTTATATATTGTATTCATGTATTCATGTATTGTGTTTTTTTTTTAACAGGGCCGCGCCGGAAGAGATAAACAGTGACTGGACATGCTGTAAAGGTGAGTTGAATATTTAGAATGTATAGAATGTTTATTTATTTGATTTTAATGTTTTGTACTAATTTTTATTTTTTGTTTGACCCATAGGTTAGTGATCTGAAGCAACATCTTAAAGGTAAGTGGTCTTAATTTATTGATTTTAGCTTAGAATTAGGGTCTGTGTATGTAGTTAGGACTGTAATTATTTTATTTTAGTTTAGAATAAGGGTCTGTGTATGTAGTTAGGATTTTTTGTATATTAGATAGATAGGGGGATGTATTTGATATAGTTAGGATTTATTTTAAATTAAATAGATTGTATGTTAGATAGATAGGGGGTATTTGATTAGGACTATATGTAATATATTATATGTAATATATTATATGTAATATATTATATTTAATATATTATATTTAATATATTATATGTAATGTCATGTATTGTATGTAATGTATGTAATGTATTATATGTAATATATTATATGTAATGTCATGTATTGTATGTAATGTATGTAATGTATTATATGTAATATATTATATGTAATATATTATATGTAATATATTATATGTAATGTCATGTATTGTATGTAATGTATTTAATGTATTATATGTATGTATTGTATTGTGTTTATCTGTCTTTCCTTTTCAGGTGTGTAATTTTTTTATTTTCTGTAGTGGGGGGTGGGGTTGTAATGTATTTTTTTGTTTTCTGTAGTGGGGAGTGGGGTTGTAATTTTTTTTTTTTTTCTGTACTGTAGGTTTTTTTGTTTTTTGTACTGTAGGTTTTTTCTTTTCTGTGCTGTAGGTTTATTGTTTTTTTGTAATTAGAGTGTTGGGGAGGTTTATTAGGGGGTAGGTAGTGTAGGTAGGTAGTGTAAGTGTTAATAGATTAGTGTAGAGGGGGGTTAGTTTAGATTAAATGGTTTATTGGGGGTTATAGTGTAGTGTTTGTAGTTAGTGTCATGATGGTCCTTGAGGACCATCATGGCACTTATGTGGTTAATGTTGGGTTGTAACAGGCCCATAATGGTAATAATATACCCTTATGGGACTGATGGGGTTAAATAGAGCCTTATGCTGGTCTGTATTGACCATCATGAGTTAATGGGTTAATTAGAGCCTTATGGTGGTCTGGATTGACCATCATGAGTTAATGGGTTAATTTAGGCCTTATGGTGGTCTGGATTGACCATCATGAGTTAATGGGTTAATTTAGGCCTTATGGTGGTCTGGATTGACCATCATGAGTTAATGGGTTAATTTAGGCCTTATGGTGGTCTGGATTGACCATCATGAGTTAATGGGTTAATTTAGGCCTTATGGTGGTCTGGATTGACCATCATGAGTTAATGGGTTAATTTAGGCCTTATGGTGGTCTGTATTGACCACCATGAGTTAATGGGTTAAATAGAGCCTTATGGTGGTCTGTATTGACCATCATGAGTTAATGGGTTAATTTAGGCCTTATGGTGGTCTGGATTGACCATCATGAGTTAATGGGGTAATTTAGGTCTTATGGTGGTCTGCATTGACCATCATGAGTTAATGGGGTAATTATAGTTGCCTGGGGTTATTATTTTTAGTGCGAGTCCTTTCAGGACCTTTACGGTCCTTTGAGGACCCGCGAGGCGGGAAATTTAAAATTGAATTGCAGCAGGGTCACGATCGGTGCCGATCGGGGCCCCCCGCTGCAGGGGGTTTATATGGGGACACTTCGGGGGTCCCGATGGGGACCCCCAGCATAGAGGGGGGTTAATTTTAAGTGCCGCGGCCGGGATTGGGTAATAGTGTGCCGCGGTCCCTTTAAGGAGCCGCGGCGGGGAATTTAAAAGTTTTAAATGCAGCGGGGGGCCTGATCTATGCAGATCGGGGACCCCCGCTGCAAGGGGTTAATGTGGGGGTGCTGCAGGGGTCCTGATAGAGACCCCTGCAGCATGGGGATGTGTATAGGGTGCAGGGGGGAGCCTCACGCTGCTGTCTCGGGCTGTTCCGAGGCAGCACGTAGAGGCTTTCGGATCCCTTGCGTGGACTTTTTGTCCACGTAGGGATTCTTACGATATGCGAGACTCGTGCATAGATTTAAGGCTACGTAGCTCTCTCGGAGCCTATTCTCGGCCATTTTCTCGCAGTCATATCGTAAAGCAGGCTGCGAGAGATTCGGTTCTCGCAAACAGCAGGAAAACTGCCTTTTGCGAGCACCGAGAGAACTACGAGGGAGAATTTAATAGGGCCCTTAGTTAGTTCACAATATACAAGCTACCTGATGTCTATTACAATCTCTTTTGGATGATCGGATTCCAATTAGTCTTAACACACTTTATATTTGCTAAGATCAATACAGAGATCAATAAGCAGTATATACAAACTTATCAAATGTGGATTAACAATTTATATTTAATATAATCTATATTCAGTTAGTTCAATATAGGTGTATGTAAACAGTGTATATAATCTTATAAAGTTTGGTTCACAGTCTGTCTGTATTTGGATAGTGCAATACAGAAATGATTAACAGAGTGTATAAACAATCAGCTGACTATTTACTACAGTATATATGATATGATATTAATAATTAGCAATATAACCTGTTGCTCTATGAAAGCAGTAAAATATGGTGTAACAATTTAGATGGCAATTAGAATATCGAAATATATATTGAAGCAATATGTATCACAATTGGTTATATTCTAATTGCAAGCTAAATAACCTTTGTATTTAAGTATTGACAAGCTTTATTTGGTTACTGGTTGTGTGATACAAGACTATATATGGTGAGTATTGCGAAGTATGGTTTGCTGTATAGGTGTTTTTAATAATTGGTTTTGTAACAGAGTTAAATGGTTCTATTATTGAATAAAGTCAGTCAGTCTGTTTTAGGGAATATGGGCACAGATAGAAATATATTGATTAACGCCTACAGTCTGCTAATTAGTCTGGGTTCTGTGACCACTCCCAAAAGGGTAGCAAAAGCATTGGGGTATATTGGGCTGATTTTAACTCTACTACAAATTAAAGTTAAACCCATTTATACATACCATGTATAGAATTTCAGGATAACACCTGTCTCATTTTCAGGATCCATTCTCAAGATACTCTGAAGTAATCCCTCTTAGTGTTACTGGATTGTTAGAAAGAGTTGTGGAGATGCCCATGGGTGACAGTCAGGGATTTTTCCAAGAAAGGACTGTCAGAAAAGCCAGAAAAGACTAGCCAGAAATAGCACAGAAGAAATGACTCCAGGAAAAAGCAGGGAAGACCAGGAAGAGACAAAAGACCTGGAAAAACAGCCCTGAACCTTCTCTCTCTCCTTTAGAGAGCTATTTCTTCCTCATCGTCACATGGTTGGTTTTCACCAATCACAACTATACAAAGGAAAATGATTTAACCCCCTCACATGTTAGAAGAGTATACCATAAATGTGTTAGTGTTTACAGTGGTAGTAGCCAGACCCATGGACAACCATATAATGTAAATTATAGATGGGTATGGTATTCTTTTTACCCTCAATACCCATGACAGAACCATGGACTATTTTAGAAACAACAGGACAGCTGTATGGACTGGCTTGGGTGGGAAGTGTGGCTCTGCAAGGGGACACAAATAACTATTTGCAGAATCCCAGCCAAGCGTAAGGTTTGGCTAGGAGCAGCTATGCTCACTGACCCTTGGGAATGGCTATAATAGATTGTGAACCACTGAAGGAGCTCCAGGTGTTAAAAAACAGTCAGATAGCTAGCAATAGTCCAGAGGGTAGGGGAGGGGTTGAACCCGGAGATCCTGCTGGACAGAGACCAAGCCAATAAGCTAATCTGGGATAGCTGTCCATATTGTGTGCCCAAGCAAGAATAGCTAGAGCACAGTGCCCTGACTGTGGTCCAAGGAGAGGGAGAAATGGAGTCCCGTGCCCAGATGTTTGTTCCAGGTAAGCAGGGGTACCATACCCAAACTGTATTGTAGGGAAAATGGAGAAAAGTGCCTAGCCCATATTGTAGCCCAGGCGGCTGGAGGCTACAGCCTAGGCTAAGATTTCTGATGCTGGCTGGCAAAACAGTATTTTTACCTCCATAGTCTCATAGGGTAAAGTGGGCACTTGCCCTGGACTGTGGGATTTGTGCTGGTGGGGAATCCATAAGGGTAACCACCAGAATTATTTTCCCACTTGGAATTGGTACAGTGGAAAAATGGAAACAATTTGCCCTGCACTTCAAGAATCAGTCTGATAGAGCTCCTGTTTCACTGAGCCAGATTGTTTTACTGCACTGTCTTAGGGAAATTATACAGGCAATTGATCCTTCAGGGTTCCTGCTAGCCTGGGTCATTTTACACTTCTGGATTACTACGGAGGGCCTACTGGGGGCTTGCTTATAACAAATCTTGATTTGGACCCAGTGCAGCTGCAGGAAAATTAAGCAGAAGTAGTGTTATTTTCAATGCTCACCGGAGCTGCACAACACAGCAGCCATTTTTGTTTACTGGGGACCATGGGTGTTGCTGGATCATATTTTTTTTTTACCAAAGTCAAACGGACAGATTGAATTTAGCAGCATTCAATTTCTGACACCCTGCATGCTGCATCTGAAAGGGGGGACTAGATGTCATGACTGACTTTTGGGGCTAGAGTGGACCCCCCTAAGTCAACCCAAAAAATAGCATTTCATGGCCAAAACCCATTATGGGCTCTTTTCTTGGTAAACACTGGACCAGGGGCTTTACCAGGACTATGACAGTATGTGGGTATGTGGCCTTATCAGACGGGATTATTATAATGTTTGTCAAAACTTCCTGGGCATTGGGGCCTTGTGAGCGATTAACTGTTTGTCATAGTTTCTTGGTGGGAGTGTGATTACTGTTATTTCTGAACTGCTACAAAATGGTGGATTAACTGTTCTGTACATGAAGTAGCCTTACTATGAGACTGTACATTTGTATTCAGTGTATTGTATGTCAACTATACCACTGGCATAATTTACAGGTTGCTCTGATAATGCACTGTCCTATTACTAGCTGGAGTAAGCTAGTAGAAGCCATAATTATATAAGCAAATTCTAAAGAAAAATTAAGGAAACACATCTATAAATAAAATTAAAATTCCCCGTTCGAAATTAAAGAAGTACATTTTAATTCCATTGTCAACACATCAAATTGGCCCCGCTACGCAGAACCTAGTCTTAGACAAATATACCTTTAAAAATATGGAAAGGTACACCTTTTCACTTTTGTAGGTAGGTACGACTCACTTTGTCTGGGTAAAGAAAACATCTCCACTTTAAAAAAAAAAAAAAATAGGGTAAAATAAACCTTTTCACTTTTGTAGGTAAGTACACCTGTTGCACCTTTTAAGGTAGGTAAACCTCTATTTAGTTATATCTTCTTTAAATAAATTTACAGCGCTTATTAAAATAATACCTTGTCAGGTACAATATTTCTTTAATATCTCTTAATCCTAATCTCAGTAATTAACACCTTTGCATGTAAAATATCTAAATCAATTCTACTTCATATCCACTTCTAAACTCTGTATTTCACACTTAAAACAAAAAAAACTGTTCTCTTTGCTTCAGCTGTCATAGAGGCTTTGAGGTTTCAGGGATAGAGTTGGAAGGAGTGGGTGGGTCATTAAGTATGACATTCTCCACGTCACTAAGCTCCACCCACTCAGATGGCGCTAGTTTGAACACTCTTATCAATTTCAGACTGTTCTAACTCTCCAAGAGTACAAATCTCTTTAATATTTACTCTTTCCACACTCAATCACCGATATCTAACCCAGAGTCTTACGTGAAGTTTTAAGCCTTTAAGCCTTGTCCACTTGAAAAATATAATTTCGACCGAAAAAATGTTTTTTTGCCGCCATAAAAACATAAACACAGGATTTAAAGAAATAAAGATTACATATAATTACATAATTGTGAGCTCGCGAAATTTACCTGCACATAAATGTTTTTAAATCACTTTGTAAGAACTAACAAACAAAAAAAATAATAAAAAAAAATAAAAAGCAACTATCTTTGCAAATAATATATATATATATATATATATATATATATATATATATATATATATAATTGCTATATAGAACTACTCTTTACAACAATCAACACTCAAACCAGGCACTCACATCATACTGAGGATCGGCAGTAACCGTGAAACAGTACTGTATGTGGTTAAGTGACCTGGTTTGTGAAAAAACCATCCTTTGCTATGCCTAAAACTGTGAAATACAGTAAGCATATGCTTAAAAGGAACCATGTTTAAAATGGTTTGGATTGACAGAGTGATGGTGCATTACATAGCCTCATTTGCATGTCCCGCCCAGTTTTGCCAGACTGCATTGCATATACTGTATTTCTGAGAAATTTGAGCAGGAAATAAGTTTTTATCAACTTATTTTTAAACATTCAAATAGAATCCCTAATGTACTATTCCTTATTTGTACTAATATATATATATATATATATATATATATATATATATATATATATATATATATATATATATATATATATATATATATATATATACCAATAGTTAATCCTAAATATACTTGTATCAAAAAGAATCAAAAATAAAAGAAGATATATATCAATCAAGCTCTAAAGAATATAACATAAAACCAATTTTTCAAATTACATATTACTCTATATGGGGATAAATACACAATATTTTCTATAAAAGCATAATTCACTCATTAAATCCTTTATTTCATCAATATTTCTCTAAAAAAAATATTTTTACATCTGCAGCAATACTTATTAGGTGGGCAGGTATACATTTATATATGCATTTGCTATTTATCTACAATAAGCAACTCGTTTTAATATATAATTTCATCTTAAAACGGTACAAATATTACTGCCGCTCTGCAGCTTTAATTACTAGGAGAGACCTTTCAGGTTGGGGAAAGGAGGGAGGGGCTGGACACAGACATCGAAACCTATCGTTACTTAAAACACAAAATATGTAATTATTAACCATAATGTGGGCTGCCTGCCTCTGTCCTCATTAAATTATATCCAGCAATTCATTGCAAAATCAATAATTATCTATCTCACATCGAGCAATTTCACCCACAATATTTTTTCAAACTAACACATATTTGTAATATTATTCATTCGCAAATCAAAATAAAACCCTATCTCATCTGAACCAAAAAACTCAACACATAACACTCTTTTCCTACCTCTGTTCGTATTCTTTAAAATACATTTTTATCTGCATAATGCCAAATCAAGTTCCTTGGGGAGGGACCATTTTGCCTCTCAGGCACCATTTGTAAAGCTATAAGAAAGACATAATTTTAATTAATTGCTCTCTCTTATTAAGTGTCTGTTTTCAACCAAAAAGCACACTATTACACTTATATTTTTCTCTTTCCAGGTGTGTAGCCAACTGCAAGACTAGGACTTATAAAAGATTTAAAGGGACACAAACGTCAGCAAAATGAAAAAGCAATATTTTTCTTATCAATACAACAACAAACACAACATGCGCATTTTACAATGAAAAACACGCCGTCTTTTAAAACTAACAGTTTCATGCGCCAATTAAAAGTTAACCTTTTTAGATCGTATCAAGCAAGTTCCCGGTCTTTTTTGTGACTGCAAATCCATAATACAAGTCTGGAGTTTCCCGTGGAGGAATGCATGACAGCCATAATTAGCTGTCATATGGAGCCTCACACGAAATTCTAAAGCTTGAGGTGTTATCATGAATTCCAGTGCAATCCAAAGTGACTTGCACCAATATGTCAGGGAAAAATCTTTCATACTTACCCCACGTCGCACACCCACTCGCAGGCAGACACCAAGAAAAACAGAGTCTTTTAATTATTTATCATGATGAGTTTATTATAAAAGGAAATGTGAATTAGCAGCAAATACATCCAAAATGGCTGCCACTAATTCACTCACCCTACTGCAACTGACAGAAATCATAGACACAGCCTTTTTATATTTGTTTACATAACAATGAACTAATACATATTTTTCCCTAATCTACCAACATGGCATTTCCCACCAACAACCAGTCACATTTTATTTACAAATAATATCCAATAGGTTATCTGTATGTGCAGATCATGCAGTTAGTACACGCCCCTGGATGCGCACAACACATTTTGTCAGATCTCACATCAGGATCATCCTTGAATCATGGCCTTGTATATGAAAGAGAAAACATATTTGCATATTTGTCTAAACTTGTGTACTAGTCTCTAAATGAAATCGCTAAGTCATGGGTTAGATGTAGTTAACTATTTCATACCTAATATCTTGCAATTGAAAAATTACTGGTTCATAGTTGTATATATATATACATATATATATATATATATATATATATACGCAATAAATGTACTGTAAGCATGTTTATATAATTTCTCTAACAGTATAAATGGTCTGACTGTGTTAAATATATAATGAGTTGTTGAGAGATAAATATTTGGTAAATTAATATGAATTAGATACCGAGATCGAGGGTAGTAAGAATGGTAATAAAAAGTGGGAAAGTGAAAGGGGGAGGGGATGATGAAAGAGAAAGGGGTAGAGAGAGGTTAATGAAAGAGAGAGATGGTGACTGTGGGTGAGACTGAGTGGAGAGAGATGAGTGGATGGGGAGAGAGATATGTCATTAATATAAAAAAATCTTTAATTGTAGCAAAGACCTGTTATTGATTATCTAGGGAATACATTATACAGGGTATTAGTTATACTTTTATAGGATCACGTTGATGTAGAGGGATAGACTAACATTTTTAGGCACAGATGTATAGATTGTGCTTGTCAAGGCAACAAAAGCCTTCTAGGCTCTTGTCATTTAATGACCTATCTTGGTCAGAAAAAAACATAAAGCTACTCAAATGTAATATCCATGTAATCAGCTTTTGTAACTAGCTAAACTTACTGATTGTATTGGTTTTAGTAAAATAATAATGGGACAAATTAATAAAAATAAAATCTTTTTTTCCTAATTACTATTTTTATTATTTTTTTGTTATTTTAGATACAGCCAGAATAAACAATATAGAAAAAGAAAACTGAACTTCTATGAAAAAAATAATATTTAATTTGCATATGTTTGGTCTCCTAGATCAGGAAAATTTCTGGAACCCCTTGACACTGAAATGGTTATTTCTTTTCTCCATCAATACCCACTAAAGGTTTCAGATTTTTTTCTAATATCTTAAGCCTCAAGTGCCATACATATTTTCAAAATTGCTGTCATATACCTCTTGTAAAGATAAACAAGCTCGCAGAATTTTACTCTGAAGTCTTTTCGAGTGGCTACATTTTTTTTAAAAAGCCCCCGGGTACCTTCAGCTCTTCATAAAGGCAAAAATGCATAAAATCTGACACTACAAAGGAGCTGACACCTTAATTAAGGAGATACTACCACCTACCACTAACCACTATTAGCCCATATATCCCTCTGTATTCCTCCTATGGGCAATCTCTAACCATTACCATGGGGGTTACCATGGGGGTTCATATGTACCCCCACTGCACCAAGTATTAATCCATTACCTTGGAGTTACTATGGACACAAATTGTAGTCTAAAGGATAACTATGGGGGTTGTTATAGACCCACATAGAACCTAAAATGTAAACCCTGTACCACAAGGGTCTTTATGGAATACCTTGGCATCTATACCCCAGAGGTCCTTATGGCCCCCCCACGGTACTTATAATTAAACCCTTTACTTTATGGACCACAGTGATACGTAAACCTGACCCCCTACCAAAGATGTAAACATTTTGTGATGTTTTTTTTAC
This sequence comes from Discoglossus pictus, assembly GCA_027410445.1. Classification (NCBI taxonomy): domain Eukaryota; kingdom Metazoa; phylum Chordata; class Amphibia; order Anura; family Alytidae; genus Discoglossus; species Discoglossus pictus. Next base: position 269,315,443 of record CM050163.1, on the reverse strand, counting down.
ATCATGAAAGTGCTCTCATTTATTCCTACATGTGTTAGTCTTTTAAAGAGATTAAAAAATCATATAGTAGAGAGTATTCTATTACACTCTATGCATTTCTGTGAAAATGATTATCTTCATGGCCAGATTATCCATTGGGCAAACTAGGCAGCTGCCTAGGGGTACTTCCCTGTGAGGGGCACCCATTTTGGGGTGCCTAAAATCTTCTTTAAAATAATTTTTTTGGGCTTAAAAACAAAATGCTGCAGACTGGCCGCTAGGTGGCCCTGCCTGGAACTACGTTGTAGAGAACATTGTTCCCTTCCTCTGCCCATGCATTTCCTGTGGGTAGAGGAAGCACATTCACCAGAGGATCATAAATAAGTTTATCCAGTAAAATATTTTTTTCACTAAAGAGATATTGGTAGGTATTCTGTGTGAAAAGGCTATTTATACTGTATGATTACAGGTATTCCTGGGTACATATTTATTTATATATTTTTATTACAATAAGAGGAGTCCCTGAATGTACATTTTTTTATATTGTTATGCTTATTAATGACCTTAGCTGAATATGCAGACATATTTATGTGTTTATATTATAATTATGGTTGACCCTGGAGCAATATATGTAAATAAATATGATTTTAGGGAGCCCTAGCTGAATATATATTTAGAAAGTAATAATAATAGGACACCCTGAAAGAACTATGATTATAGATTACCCTGATTAAATATGTATGTGTTTATAATTATAGGTGAACATGGTTGAATATGTATACATTCATATTATTACAGGTGAACCTAACTGAATATGTATATATTCGTTTGATTATAGGTGGACATAGCTGAATATGTATACATTCATATGATAATAGGTGAACCTACCTGAATATGTAAATATTCATATGGTTATAGGTGAACATGGCTGAATATGTATACATTCATATGATTATAGGTGAACCTACCTGAATATACATTAATATAATAATTGAAAATTGAGGTTGACATTTATATTATAACGGTCCCTGGCTTATGTCTATAGGAGACTTTGGCTAAATATTTGTTTGTTTGTATGAAATACTGAATAAATATTTATATACTGTATTACTATGATGATTCCAGGTGACCCTCTCTGAATATTTATAAATTAATATGATTATAGGCGACCCTGGTTGAATATGTGTACATATAGTATTAGAGGGGACCTAAATATGTACGTACGTATATATATATTTATTTGATTGCACAGGACCATGGCTGAATATGTTTATACTTATTTCAATGTAAGGGATTCTAGCTGATTATGTATATATTTATATTGTAATTATAGTGAGCTCTAGTGAATGCTGATATAATATTACGAGGCTCTGGTCTAATATTTTTAGATTGCATGAGAAATATTATCCAGACTGAATATGATTACATGTATATGTAGGGAACCCAGAGGCGGCTGGTGAAATGTTAAACTGGGATGGCGGTAGACTTTAGAATTTTATATATCTGCTCATGGATTGAGAGCTGGCTAAAAGACAGGAAGCAAAGGGTTGTTGTAAATGGACCATACTCCGATTAGACTAATCTGGTAAGTGGGGTTTCTCAGGGTTCAGTATTAGGTCCTCTCCTTTTAAACATATTTATTAATGACTGAGAGGTAGGATTGGAGTGTGGTGTCTCCATTTTCGCTGATGACACGAAGTTGTGCAAGGTAATTAAATCAGATAGTGATGTGCTTTCCCTCCAAAGGGATTTACATAAAATTGAGGAATGGGCATCTAAATGGCAGATGAGATTTAATACAAATAAATGTAAAGTTATGCATTGGGAAGGAAAAATAGCCATGCAATTTATAATCTTAATGGAGCAAATCTAGGTGTATCAGATATTGAAAGGAATTTGGGAGTGCTTGTGGACAACAACCTAGGTAACAGAGCTCAAAGCCAAGCAGCAGCTGCAAAGGCAAATAAAATATTAGCATGTATTAAGAAAGGTATAGAAGCCAGGGAAGCTAATATAATTCTGCCACTATACAAATCTCTAGTACGCCCTCATTTGGAATATGGAGTACAATTTTGGGCACCACTTCATAAAAAGGACATTTTAGAGCTGGAAAAGGTACAGAGGAGGGCAACAAAACTAATAAGTGGAATGGAGGGGCTAAGTTATGAAGAAAGACTAACCAAATTAAACTTATTTTCTCTAGAAAAATGGCGTCTAAGAGGAGATATGATTACCTTATATAAATACATCCAGGGTCAGTATAAAGATTTGTCAAGGGAGCTTTTTGTGCCAAGAGGTTTTCAACTGACAAGAGGACATCCCTTGAGGTTAGAAGTAAAAAGATTCCACCTTAAAGAAATAAAAGGGTTCTTCACAGTAAGGGTGGTTAATCTGTGGAATTCTCTACCAGAGGAGGTGGTGACAGCGGATTCGATAGATAACTTTAAAAGGGGACTGGATTTATTTCTAATTAAAAAGGGAATTTAGGGTTATCATGGATAATTGGAGGGGCAGTATTGATCCAGGGAGAGGTCCGGTCGCCGGTGTCTGGGATCAGGAGGGAATTGTTTTTTTGTTTTTTTTATACAACTAATTAATTAATAGTTAATCCGCATATTGCAGATCAGAGGAGATCTTAAAAGGTTGAACTTGATGGACTGAAAGTCTTTTTTCAACCTTAAATACTATGTAACTATATGTAACTATATATATATATATATATATATATATATATATATATATATATATATATATATATATATATATATATGTATATACATACAGTGTAACAACTAGCACATAAAAAATAAACAGAAAAATAAAGGTAGAATCCTTGCAGCTCTCACTATACACAGTCCAAATACTTGATACTGGCCTTTCTCTTCCAGTAATACCCCCTTTGGGGTTTCACTTGCCTGTAATCATAGGCCTCTCTGTGTCTTTAAATACTTCATCCTCTTTTCTGGGTCCTTGTTCCAGCCTTGGTTGTCAACCTTGCAATACTCTTTGGTTGTCAACCTTGCAATACTCTTTCAAAAATCTTCTCATAAACTGAAGTCTGAAGACTTTCACTCTTTGAGCCCCTGCCCATACTAGCAGTCTCAAGCTCCTTCACACACTGTCTCACAGTGTAATCTCTATTTGCATCAGTCTCTCAGGAACCTCTGTCCCAGAACTCCTGCTCTGCTCTACAGCAATTTCCGGGTTACAGCCAGACCTTTTAGAGGGACCACACACATGCCCCTGTGTGAGCCTTTTAAAGCAGGATTTAACTCTTTGCTTGCTAGAATGAACACTGCTGCACCTGCACATCGACCTCTAGGGGGAACTCTATCACAATATATATATATATATATATATATATATATATACAGATGAATATCTATCTATATATATATATATATATATATATATATATATGTATATATATATATATATATATATATATATATACAAACAGGGGGAGGGGGAAACAGCGCACACCAACTCCTAGTATGGATAAAACTTGGTTTATTCAATACAAAATGTATACTTATAGATGTCTACTCACATAGCTCCATACAAGGTATAAATAGCACATAAACAAGTATAGTTTCCACGTCTGAAGCCGCATAGTCCAACAGCATCTGAATATGGAGGACCCCAATAAGTAGTTCTAATATATAACATCTGGCTCTGTGTGTGGCAACCATTCAAGGAGGAACAACCTTGTAGACCACAGTAAGTCAAATCACCCACAAATGTCACTGCCATGGATTAATAGATCCCAGCAGGAAACAATTCCTAAGGCAAGGAAGACTCCTTGAGGTATTTAAACCTTCACCGCCGGTCACAAGATCCTCAATATTAGACTAACAATCCTTGGAAAAAATGTGCACTCGCTATAATAGTTCAGTGATATAACATCTGAACTAAACAGGACGTATAGTGAATTGCAAAAGTATTCACCCCCTTTGACTTTTTACCAATTGTGTTACATTAAAGCCTTAAGTTCAATGTTTTGTTAATCTGAATTTTATGTGATGGATCAGAACACAATAGTCTAAGTTGATGAACTGAAATGGGAAAAATATATTCATAAAACATTTTTTTAGAAATAGAAATCAGAAAATTGGCATGTGAGTATGTATTCACCCCCTTTGTTATGAAGCCTATAAAAAGCTCTGGTGCAACCAATTACATTCAGATTCACATAATTAGTGAAATGATGTCCACCTGTGTGCAATCTAAGTGTCACATGATCTGGCATTACATATACAGGCCCCAGTGGCTGCAACACCTAAGCAAGAGGCACCACTAACCAAACACTGCCATGAAACCAAGGAACTCTCCAAAGAAGTTAGGGACAATGTTGTTGAGAAGTACAAGTTACGGTTAGGTTATAAAAACAATATCAAAATCTTTGATGATGCCCTGGAGCACCATCAAATCTATCATAACCAAATGGAAAGAACATGGCACAACAGCAAATCTGCCAAGAGACAGCCGCCCACCAAAACTCACGCGCCAGGTAAGTAGGGCATTAATCAGAGAGGCAGCACAAAGACCTAAGGTAGCCCTGGAGGAGCTGCAGAGTTCCACATGGAGTATCTGTACATAGGATGACAATAAGCCGTACACTCCATAGAGTTGGGCTTTATGGCAGAGTGGCCAGAAGAAAGCCATTACTTTCAGCAAAAAAACTAAATGGCACATTTTGAGTTTGTGAAAAGGCAAGTGGGAGACTCCCAAAATGTATGGAGGAAGGTGCTCTGGTCTGATGAGACTAAAATTGAACTTTTCGGCCATCAAAGAAAATGCTGTTTGGTGCAAACCCAACGAATCACATCACCCAAAGAACACCATCTCCACAGTGAAACATGGTGGTGGCAGCATCATGCTGTGGGGATGTTTTTCAGCAGCCAGGACTGGGAAACTGGTCAGAGTTGAGGGAAAGATGGATGGTGCTATTGAGGGATATTCTTGAGCAAAATCTGTACCACTCTATGCGTGATTTGAGGCTAGAACGGAGGATCACCTGCCAGCAGGACAATGACCCCAAACACACTGCTAAAGCAACACTTGAGTGGTTTAAGGGGAAACATGTAAATGTGTTGGAATGGCCTAGTCAAAGCCTCAATCCAATAGAAAATCTGTGGTCAGACTTAAAGATTGCTGTTCACAAGCGCAAACCATCCAACTTGAAGGAGCTGGAGCAGTTTTGCAAGGAGGAATGGGCAAAAATCCCAGTGGTAAGATGTGGCAAGCTCATAGAGACTTATCCAAGGTAACTTGGTGCTGTGATTGCGGCAAAAGGTACTCTACAAAGTATTGACTTTAGGGGGGTGAATAGTTATACACATTTACTTTTTCTATAATTTTGTCCTATTGTTGTTTGCTTCACAATAAAAAAAAACATCTTCAAAGTTGTGGGCATGTTCTGTAAATTAAATGATGCAAATTCTCAAACAATCCATACTAATTTCAGGTTGTTAGGCAACAAAACACGAAAAATGCCAAGGGGGGTGAATACTTTTGCAAGCCACTGTATATAAAAGGACTTTACTTTAAACGCATAAAAATCTGTTAAAAATCAATAAACAATCACCAAACGCGTTTTATCTGTCTTAGGCAGACCTTCACAATGGTAAAATATATAGATAGCATGACATAAAAAATATATATACACACATAACGTGTGTGTCAAAAACCAGCCACCTAGTCTTATTACAAACACATTGTGTTATGCATATGTGTTAATATACAGAGAGCAGGGGGTAATACACAGCGCTAGAGGGTACGGCAGGGAAAGGGTTAACCTTTGCCCTGCCAGAGTCATGGGGGATTACTTGATAGCTATCTGACAGACCTCGTGGAGACAGATAGGGCAAAGAGAGGGATGATCTTATCAATTTCTGTACTATATGGTAATGCCTGTTATTGTGTAAGAGTAGCCAGCTAGGCATCGGGAGATGTGTGATGTGACATCAACTATTGTTCTCTCTCTCTGTACTGTCAGGCAAAATATGGGCATGTGTTTATTTACCTGTGTTGATTTCCTGTTTTCTGAGGATATATATAAATATATATATCTGTGTGTGAGAAAAGAAAGAGAGGTGATTTTTCTACTCCCAACTGTGTATCGTCCAGTATGGGGAGATTTGGAATATGAGACTGTATAGTGGTTCTCTTGTATATTTTACAGTCTACCAGTGGAGATATTGAGTGTAATATTGCATCTCCGCTACATTGGTGGCAGTGGTGGGATACAAGCCTCGCAACAAAGCAGCAGTTCATACACAAGCAGCGGGTCGCGTATAGTTCGTCTATATGAATGAATGGAGACGACCTATGTAGCCCTAAAACTAACAACTTTAAAGGAACTTTTGGAAGCAAGGGGCAATATAGCCAGCAATAAAGCGAAAACTATTCTGATTGCCAAACTGATGGAGGGAGGCCGAGCCAGCAGTGCTGTACCTTGACCAGCAATGGAGGAAAGCGAAGTCGGAAGGGAACTAAGGATAAAGCTGGCATTTTAGCGGAAACCACCATCAGAAGAAACTGTAGCAAGAGTGATGGCAGAGGTACAAGATTACATATTGGCCAACAGAAAACAGGCAATTTTTGTAACTGGTAATCATGAGTCAGTCCAGTGGCAACCTCACGTACATCCTGCCACATGTATGCACTGCTGGAACAGATGATCCAGGGTCCATACTATGACAGGTGTGAGCATGTTGCCTCTCTGGAAGCTCAAATTGGAGAACTGGAGAGGAGAATTGCAGCACTTACTAATATTCCACTGGAAAGGAAGCACAGTTTAGCTGGGCCTAGCATGGAGGGTGGAGCTGGGGCTAGTGAGAATGTCCAGGGAGGTAGCTTGGTTACAGTTAGAAGGGAAAGCAGGGGGAACAGGAGCAGGAGGCAGGCTAATACTGAGTTGACAAACACAAACAGATTTGCCAGATTGAGTGAAACTGTTGGGGATCTCCATTCAGGAATGGCAATGCCATATAGAGCTGTTCCCTCTAACAGCCGGGAGAAAAGTTCTACTGGAGGAGAGGGGGGACGGCATAGGCAGGGCAATAGAGATGTTTTGGTGGTAGGTGACTCTATTATTAGGATGATAGACAGGGTGACTTGTCACCCAGAGCCCAGCAATCAAACAGTCTGCTGTCTCCCGGGTGCTCGGGTTCGGCATGTTGTGGATCGGGTAGATAAATTATTGGGAGGGTCTGGAAATGAACCGCGGTCTTGGTACATAAAGGTACCAATGACAAAGTAAGTGGAAGATGTAGTGTCCTAAAAAATGATTTTAAAGATCTAGGGAATAAGCTTAAAGCTAGGACCTCCAAAGTAGTATTTTCTGAGATACTACCAGTGCCACGTGCTAGCCCAGGGAGACAGAAGGAGTTTAGGGAGGTTAATGTGTAGCTAAAAAAGTGGAGCAGGACAAAGGGTTTGTAGTTTTTAGAGCACTGGGCTGACTTCTCACTTGGGTACCATATCTATAGCAGTGATGGATTGCACCTTAATGACAAGGGAGCTGCTGTGCTAGGGGCAAGGATGGTAGAACGGCATGGGGAGATTTTAATCTAGTAGGTGGGGGAGGCACTAGATATAAGTATTGGGGTAGAAAGGGTAGAGGGTGAAAGGGATGAATTAGCTATTAATGGGGGAGGAGACGGGGGGAGGGTATTATTTGGTGACTCAAATACAGTGGCAAGCACTTCACAATGGCAGAGCCATAGCAACATAAAGTGTATGCTTGCTAATGCAAGAAGTTTGCCTAGGAAAATGAGCGAGCTAGAATTAGTAGTGGTACAAGAAAAATGGGACTTAATAGGCATTACTGAAAATTGATGGGATGAATTTCATGACTGGACAGTTAATTTGGATGGTTATAATTTATTTAGGAAAGATAGGGGTAATGGTAGAAGAGGAGGGATTTGTCTGTATGTTAAGCCTGGTTTTAAAACGCAAATTGGTAGGAATATACTATAAACCCCCAAATATAATTGAGGGTGATAAACTGCAACATAGATAATGCAGCTACGCATGGGAAAGTTCTAATAATGGGAGATTTTAACTACCCTGAAATAAACTGGATAAATGAGACCAGCAGTTCAGCTAAAGTAAGCAGGTTCTTGAGTACACTCAGGGATCATTATCTGGCCCAGGTTATACAAGAACCTTCTAGAAATGAGGCTATCTTTTATTTAGTCATCCAAAGTAATATTGATATCATATCAAATGTTAAAATAAGGGAACCCTTGGGGAATAGTTCTCACAACACAGTCTAATTTGAGAATGAATACAAAAAACAGACTTGTAAGGGGCCAACAAAAATTCTAACTTTTAAAAGGGCTAACTTTAATGGGCTAAGGACAGCAACGCAACATATAGACTGGGATAAAGAACTTAAAGGGAAAAATACTGAAAATAAATGGACAACATACAAATCCTTGTACCATATGGAAATAAAATGAATAGGAGTAAAACACATCCCATGTGGCTTAACAATGACTTAAAGATCATGATAAGGAAAAACAAACATGCATTTAAATTATACAAGAAGGAGGGAACAGAGGCAGCTTTGTGCAAATATAAGGAAATAAACAAGGCTTGCAAAAGGGCTATTAGACCGGCTAAAATAGAAAAGAAGAAGTCAGTTGCAAGGGAGAGTAAGTCTAACCCTAAAATATTTTTTACAGATATTAATGGAAAGAAGGCGAGGAAGGATAGGAACATAACAATGTGACACAGGCTGTCTGATAATTAGTGACCAGAAAAAGGCAGATCAGCTAAATAGGTTATTTACTTCGGTATATACAAGGGAGGTACCAGTGGTTGGGACACTGCAACAAAATGGGGCTATACTACCTTCACCAAATAATTGGTTGACGCAGATAGAAATCCAAATCAGGTTAGAGAAAATAAATGTTAATAAAGCCCCAGGTCCTGATGGAATACATCCACGGGTACTGAGAGAACTGAGTTCTGTAATAGCCAAAATATTATATCTAATTTTTCAAGACTCACTCACCACAGGGTCGCTACCAGATGACTGGCGAAAAGCAAGAGAAAATCCAGGGAACTATAGACCTGTACGCCTCACATCTGTAGTTGGGAAGCTTTTAGAAATGTTAATAAAGGACAATATATAATAATTTAGTCTCCTATAGTCCACACAGAATCGGGATGTTCCGTCCCGCTTTGGTACTAGCACTACCGGGGATGCCCAGGGACTATTAGAATGTTCAATAACCCCTAGCTGAAGCATCTCCTGATTCTGTTTACACATATTCTCTTTTCCAGATATACAAAATATGTCTATTTGAACAAGATCATAAGTCAACACGGATTTATGAAAGATAGATCATGTCAGACCAATCAAATTAGTTTCTAAGAGGAGGTCAGTAGGAACTTGGATCAGAGCAACTCAGTGGATGTAGACATTTTGGATTTTGCTAAGGCTTTTGATACAGTGCCACATGGGAGTCTATTGAGCAAACGTAGAGATGCAGGAATTGCAGTAAATGTCTGCTCGGATCAAGAGCTGGCTAAAAGACAGGAAGCAAAGGGTTGTTGTAAATGGAACATTCTCCAATTGGACTAATGTGGTAAGTGGGGTTCCTCAGGGTTCAGTATTAGGTCCTCTTCTTTTTAACACACAGTGGATATAAAAAGTCTACACACCCTGTTAAAATGTCAGGTTTCTGTGCTGTAAAAAAATGGGATAAAGATAAATCATTTCAAAACTTTTTCCACCTTTATTGTGACCTATAAACTGTACAACTCAATTGAAAAACAAACTGAAATATTTTAGGTAGAGGGATGAAAAAATATAAAAATAAAAAAATATGGTTGCATACGTATGCACACCCTTAAACTAATACTTTGTTGAAGCACCTTTTGATTTTATTACAGCACTCAGTCTTTTTGGATATGAGTCTATCAGCATGGCACATTTTGACTCGGCAAGATTTGCCCACTCTTCTTTGCAAAAACACTATAAATCTGTCAGATTGCGAGGGCATCTCCTGTGCACAGCCCTCTTCAGACCACCCCACAGATTTTCAATCGGATTCAGGTCTGGGCTCTGGCTGGGCCATTCCAAAACTTTAATCTTCTTCTGGTGAAGACATTCCTTTGATGATTTGGATGTATGCTTTGAGTCATTGTCATGCTGAAAGATGAAGTTCCTCTTCATGTTCAGCTTTCTAGCAGAAGCCTGAAGGTTTTGTGCCAATATTGACTGGTATTTGGAACTGTTCATAATTCCCTCTATCTTAACTAAGGCCCCAGTTCCAGCTGAAGAAAAACAGCCCCAAAGCATGATGCTGCCACCACCATGCTTCACTGTGGGTATGGTGTTCTTTTGGTGATGTGCAGTGTTGTGTTTGCGCCAAACATATCTTTTGGAATTATGGCCAAAAAGTTCAACCTTGGTTTCATCAGACCATAACACCTTTTCCCACATGCTTTTGGGAGACTTCAGATGTGTTTTTGCAAAATGTAGCCTGGCTTGGATGTTTTTCTTCGTAAGAAAAGGCTTTCGTCTTGCCACTCTACCCCATAGCCCAGACATATGAAGAATACGGGAGATTGTTGTCACATGTACCACACAGCCAGTACTTGCCAGATATTCCTGCAGCTCCTTTAATGTTGCTGTAGGCCTCTTGGTAGCCTCCCAGACCAGTTTTCTTCTCGTCTTTTCATCAATTTTGGAGGTAGCTTCAGTTCTTGGTAATGTCACTGGTGTGCCATATTTTCTCCACTTGATGATGTCTTCACTGTGTTCCATGGTATATGTAATGCCTTGGAAATTCTTTTGTACCCTTCTCCTGACTGATACCTTTTAACAATGAGATCCCTCTGATGCTTTGGAAGCTCTCTGTGGACCATGGCTTTCGCTGTGGGGTGCGACTAAGAAATTTTCAGGAAAGACCAACTAGAGCAGCTGAACTTTATTTGGGGTTAATCAGAGGCACTTTAAATGATGGCAGGTGTATGCTGACTCCTATTTAACACAATTTGGAATGTGATTGCTTAATTCTGAACACAGCTACATCCCCAGTTATAAGAGGGTGTGTAGACTTATGCAACCACATTATTTTTATTTTTTATTTTTCTTCCCTCCACCTAAAAGATTTCAGTTTGTTTTTCAATTGAGTTGCACAGTTTATAGGTGGAAAAAGTTCTGAAATGATTTATCTTTGTCTATTTTTTTTACAGCACAGAAACCTGACATTTTCACAGGAGTGTGTAGACTTTTTATATCCACTGTATGTATTAATGACGTAGAAGTAGGACTCAAAAGTAATGTCTCAATTTTTGCTGATGACACTAAGTTGTGCAAAGTAATTAAATCAGATAATGATGTACTTTCCTTACAAAGGGATTTGCATAAATTAGAGAAATGGGCGGCTAAATGGCAGATGAGATTTAATACAAATAAATGTAAGGTTATTCATTTGGGAAGGAAAAATAGTCATGCAATTTATAATCTTAATGGATCAAATCTAGGGGTATCTGATATTGAAAGGGATTTGGGAGTACTTGTGGACAACCACCTAGGTAGCAGTGCTCAATTCCAAGCAGCAGCTGCAAAGGCAAGTAAAATATTAGCATGTATTAAGAAGGGTATAGAAGCAAGGGAATAAGATATAATTCTTTCACTGTACAAATCCCTAGTTCACCCTCATTTGGAATATGGAGTGCAATTTTGGGCACCACTTCTTAAAAAGGACATTTTAGAGCTGGAAAAAGTACAGAGAAGGGCAACTAAACTAACTAGGGGAATGGAGGGGCTAGGTTATGGAGAAAGACTAACCAAATTAAACGTATTTTCCCTCGAAAAAAGACGTCTAAGAGGGGATATGATTACTTTATTTAAATACATCCAGGTTAAATAAAAGGCTTTGTCACGTGACATTTTTGTGCCAAGAGGATAGAGGAAAAAATATTTCACCTTAAAGAAAGAAAAGGGTTCTTCACAGTTAGGGTGGTTAAACTGTGGACTTCTCTACCAAAGGAGGTGGAGACAACAAACTCGATAGAAAACTTTAAAAAGGGGTTAGATATATTTTTAAATAAAGAGTGCATTCAAGGTTATCCTAGATAACTAGTGAAGGAATATTGATCCAGGGATAAAGTCGATCGCCAGTCTCTGGGTCAGGAAGGAATTTTGCTTTGTTTCTCCCTCATGAGACACTTGGCAAGTTTCAATGTGTTTGCCTTCCTCTGGATCAATTAACAATTATTATCAAATAGTCCACATATTAAAAGAATCAGAAGAGTTCTAAAAATGTTGAACTTGATGGACTAACTTTCTAACTTTTTTATTCAACCTCAAATACTATGTAACCACTATGTAACACAGCTACAACTAGCAGATCAGCCATCCAGAGAGGGGTCACCAGCAGTATCGGTCACCACACAAGGAAAAGTAAATGCTCCCCTACAATGCATTTAAAGCCATCACAGACGCAGAAGAGAATATTGATGGGTACCTTCAAGATTTTAAAAGACTCTGTCACTTACATGACATTGGACGGGCAGACTGGGTACCTCTGTTGGCAGCCAAATTGTCTGGTTATGCCGCAGAGGCGTACCGGGCAGTACTAGGTGAGAACAGCAAAGATTACCACAAGGTGAAGGAGGCCACCTTAGCACGATATGCTATCACCCCAGAGGCATACCGGAGCCGATTTTGGGAGCTCAACAAACAGGAGAAGGACTCCCATGCCTAGTGGGCTAATTGACTGCAGAGAGCTGCCATGGGATGGGTTCAGGCTAACCGAGCCACAACCATGCAAGAACTGCTAGATTTTGCTAGAGCAGTTCTTCAGTGGACTGACCCCAGAGGTGCAAGTATGGGTAAGGGACCATAACCCTCTTACCCTCTCCGACGCCGCTCGGCTGGCCGATGAACACTATGATGCACAGCGCCACCACCGACCACCACCATCATCTAGGCCCGCAGTGCTGACCATAGCACCCCTTGCCATAACCCCACAATGGCAGGGCAAGGGCAACAGGTTCAACACCTCCGCTCCCAGGTACCAACCTCGTGCCAATATCCAGTGTCACAGATCAGCACCACTTCTTAAAAAGGACATTTTAGAGCTGGAAAAGTACAGAGAAGTGCAACTAACCTAACTAGGGGAATAGAGTGGCTAGGTTATGAATAAAGACTAACCAAATTAAATGTATTTCGTCTACGAGGGGATATGATTACTTTGTAAAGAGGGAATGCCCCCAGAGGGAATGCCCTCAGAACCGGAACCGGAACACATGGGTTCATCCGAGCTAACCACGCCAAACAGAGCAGCGGCCCATTGCTACCGCACCAAAACCAGTACCCACGAGGCCCAACCCCACTACCCAGAGGAACAACTAGGGGTTTTAGATGTAGTCAACCCCATCCAGGACAACTGACAACATTATAGGCAAATTGTATGTCTGGAGGGGAAGAAGGTTGAAGGGCTAAGGGACACCAGAGCCATGTTAACACTCATCAAACACCACTTGGTCCCAGACAAAGCACGTACCGGAGACTCTGTGGCAGTATGGGTAGAGGGGGGGGGCTTACTCACTGCCTGACCCTAGTAGATTATGCCACTAGATACCCAGAGGCGGTGGCGCTGACCAATGTCCACACTGAGATGGTAGCGGATGCCCTGATGTGTATTTTCTCTTGCATGGGATTTCCCAGAGAGATTATTTTGGATCAGGGCAGCCAATTTACTGACGAAGTCACCCACCAACTCTGGAGATGGAATAAAGCCCATAGTAAACTCGGCCTACTACCCCCATTCCAATGGTTTCTGCAAATGTTTTAATGGGACACTAAAACAAATGCTCCAGATGTTTGCAGACACTAGGAAAGACTGGGAAAGATTCCTGCCCCACCTTTTATTTGCATACAGGGAGGTGCCCCAAGAATCCACCAGATTCTTCCCCTTTGAACTACTGTTCGGTAGAAGGTTGAGAGGCTCATTAGACTTAATAAGAGAGCATTGGGAGGGAGAGGTTATCGCAGATGGTACCCCTATCATCCCATATGTGTTGGAGTTTAGGGACCGCCTGGAGGAGTTGACCCAGATGGTACGATCCAGCCTCCAGACGGCCCATCAACGTCAGCTCCGATGGTACGATAGGGGAGCCAGGGACCGCAGCTTTCAAGTGGGACAAAAAGTATTGATTTTGAAACCCGTCCGCAACGACAAGCTGCAGGCCACCTGGCAGGGCTCATACTGGGTAGTATAACAAAAATGAGATAACACCTATGTGATTGGCCTGTGCTCAGGAGTAGGGTGAAGATGCATGCTCCATGTGAATATGCTAAAACCCTATCATGAGTGCACGGAGGATGTGGCTGCTATTTGAGCCCCAGCCTCCGAAGATTTTGAGAACCTCTCTCTACCAGACCTCTTAGAAAAAGGAGACCAGACAGAGGACAATGGAGGGATACAGCTAGGAGAGTACCCAGGCTCAGGAGTTGATCAGGGCCAAGGGGGACACCTTTTCCAATCTGCCTGGGTACACGACTATGGCCACTCACCGCGTAGACACCGCAGGCCAATTACCACTACGCTAAACCCCCTACCGCATTCCTGAATCTGGAAAGGAGAATATGCATAAAGTGATTCAGGAGATGCTTCAGCTAGGGGTTATTAAACATTCTGATAGTCCCTGGGCATCCCCGGTAGTGCTAGTACCAAAGCGGAATGGAACGACCCGATTCTGTGTGGACTATAGGAGGCTAAATGACACAACAGTGTCTGATGCCTATCCAATGCCTAGGATAGACTAACTTTTAGACAAAATGGCCCGGGGGCAGTATCTCACTACCATAGATCTTTATAAGGGGTACTGGCAACTTCCACTAGCCAAAGAAGCCATACCCAAGTCGGCATTTGTTACCCCATTTGGCCTGTATCAGTTTCCAGTCATGCCCTTCGGGATGAAAACCGCTCAAGCAACTTTCCAGCGGATGGTAGATCGCCTATTGTCAGGTTCCAGGAGTACGCTTGTGTCTACCTGGACAATATACCTATTTACAGCGACACTTGGTCAGAACACCTGACCCACGTAGGAGCAGTGTTAGACTGTATCAGGGAAGCAGGGTTGAACCTCAAACCTAGGAAGTGTCACATAGGGATGGCTGAAGTGCAGTACTTCGGCCATTGAGTAGAGGTAGTGGTCAACAGAAACCAGAACCAGCCAAGATAGAGGCTGTAGCCAAATAGCCGAACCCCCGTACAAAGACTCAGGTCCTAGCTTTCCTGGAAAAAGCAGGGTATTATCGCAAATGTGTGCCCAACTATAATGCCCTGGCCATGCCCCTTACTGATTTGGCTCGTAAGAACCTCCCGAGGCAGGTAGTCTGGGCCCCAGAGTGTGAATAGACATTTCATCAACTGAAAACTGCTCTAATCTTACCCCCTGTACTGGCTGCTCCTGATCCAACTAAACACTTTCTTGTTCATACAGATGCTTCTATGTTTGGATTGGATGCCGTATTGAGCCAAATCGGAGCAGATGGCGGCGAACACTAAACCGCCACTTATACTTAAGCAGAAAATTATTACCCCGAGAAGTAAGCTACACCACCATCGAGAAAGAATGCCTGGCTGTGGTTTGGGCTATCAAGAAGCTACAGTCGTATTTGTATGGGCAAACCTTTTCCTTACTCACATATCACAACCCGTTAGTGTGGCTCAACAGGGTCGCAGGAGACAATGCCAGACTGCTTCTCTGGAGTCTAGCGCTGCAGCCCTTTGACTTTACAATACACTACGACCCTGGAAAGCAAAATGGCAATGCTGACGGGTTATCCCGACAAACTGAACTGGAAAAGTGATCTGCGAGGACTGCCCTAGACATCCCCAAACTGGGTATGTCGGCTTGTGGTTATGGGGGAGCTGTGTGGCAAAAACCAGCCACCTAGTCTTATTACAAAGATATTGTCTTATTGATATGTGTTAATATAAAGAGAGCAGGGGGTAATACACAGAGCTAGAGGGTACGGCAGGGAAAGGTTAACCTTTGTCCTGCCAGAGTCATGTGGGATTACTTGATAGCTATCTGATAGACCTCGTGGAGACAGATAGGGCAAAGAGAGGGATGATCTTATCAATTTCTGTACTATATGGTAATGCCTGTTGTTGAGAAAGTAGCCAGCTAGGCACCAGGAGATGTGTGATGTGCCCGCAACTATTGTTCTCTCTCTCTGTACTGTGTGGCCAAGTATGGGCATGTGTTTATTTACCTGTGTTAATTTCCTGTTTTCTGAGGATATATATTGGGATTGGGATTATGAGACTGTACACTGCTCCTCTTGGATATTTTAAAGTCTACCAGCTGAGATATTGAGTGTAATATTGCATCTTCGGTACAAAGTGTAATGACATTTACTTCAGTGTGACAAGACCCAAGACGTGGAAAGTATGCCAGTGGACTTGTTTATGTGCTATTTAAACCTCTTGTATAGAGGTGAAACCATGTGAGTAGACATCTATATGTATACATTTTGTATTGAATAAACCAAGTTTGATCCCTACTAGGAGTTAGTGTGCGCTGTTTCCCATACCCTGTTTGTATTTTTCAAGTATAAGCGCTGAAGTGACCAGAGCTTTCAGAAAGAGCAGCACACCATACACCTGAAGAGCCAGAAGATAAAGATTGAAATCAGAGGAAACTCAAAGGATTGACTTAGGGTCAAGAGACAGATATTTACCCTTTGGGACTGTATGTATATATGTCAAACTAATTTCATGAGGATACTAAGACTACATCTGTAACCCCATAAAGGAAATAATAGTTGTCTATTTGTTTAGGAGAGATTTTAATGGTATATAAGTTGGGATAGTTAAGCGCTATAGTATACTGGGTCCTTGGGTCCTTGAAAATCTCAGTTTGTATAGCTATATATATATATATATATATATATATATATATATATATATATATTTATACATATATTTGTTGTTGTTGTTAAATCGTTCGGTCGAGTCTGACTCTATGTGACTCTATGGACCACAGCACACCAGGTGCATCTCTCAGTCACTGCCCCTCTGAGCTCCATCAAGTTCATGTTCATTGCTTCAGTGATCTCATCTATCCATCTCCTCTTCTGTCATCCCCTTCTTCTTGTGCCTTCAATCTTTCCCAGCATCAGAGTCTATTCTATGGAACCCTGCCTTCTCATAATATGGCCAAAATATTTGAGCTTCAGCCTCATGATCATACCTTCTAGTGAACAGTTTGTCTTGATTTCCTGAAGTATTGATTTATTGGATCTTCTTGCAGTCCAAGGGACTTTAAGCAGTCTTCTCCAACACCACAATTCAAAGGCGTCAATTCTAGGGAGCTCAGATTTCTTTATGGTCCAGCTCTCACATCCGTATGTTACTACTGGGAATACCACAGACCTTTGTTGATATTTTAATATATTTACTTTTTACAAGCTTGTCCAAGCTTGCCATAGCTTTCCACCCCAGAAGCAAATGTCTTTTACTTTCATGACTACAGTCACCATCTGCAGAGATGTTAAATCCAAGGAAAATAAAATCTGTCACTGCCTACACTTCTTCCCCGTCTATTTGTCAGGAAGTGAGATTGCCGTTTGCCATGATCTTTGCCTTTTTAACGTTGAGCAGTAGGCCAACTTTTGCACTCTCTTCTTTTACCCTCATCAATAAGTCCTTTAGTACCTCCTCACTTTCAGAGTAGTATCATCGGTGTATCTGAGGTTGTTGATATTCCTTCCAGCAATATTGATTAAGGCTTTGGATTTATCCAGTCCTGCCTTACGGATGATGTACTCTGCATATAAGTTGAATAAATAAGGTGATAATATAGAACCTTGTCGCACTCCTTTTCTGATCTTGAACCATTCTGTTGTCCCATGTTCGGTTCTGACCGTGGCTCCTTGGTTGACATACAGATTCTTTAGGAGGTGGATGGTACTCCGATCTCTTTAAGGACATGCCACATTTTGTAGTGAGCCACACAGTCAAAGGCTTTAGTCTAGTCTATGAAGCAAAAGTAAATGTTTTTATTTTGGTACTCTCTTGCTTTCTCTATTATCCAGTGGACATTGGCAATTTGATCTCTTGTGCCTCTTCCTCTGTGGATATATATAGTTACATAGTTACATAGTAATTGAGGTTGAAAAAATACTTTTAGTCCTACCAAGTTAAACCTTTTTTGATCTCCTCTGATCGAGGAAGGCACAGAAAAAAAACAGTGAAACTATGCCAATTGCCTCAAAAGGGAAAAAAATTCCTTCTTTAGCCCAGATACTGGTGATCAGATCCCTCCCTGGATCAATACTCCCTGTCTAACTATACCGGATAAACCTGAATGCCCTTTTTATTAAAAAAAAAAAACAATGTCTTTTTAAAGTTATCTATCGAATCTGCTGTGACCGCCTCCTTTGGTACAAAATTCCACCGTTTAACCACCCTTACTGTGAGGAACCATTTTCTTTCTTTAATATCCTCTTGGAAGTTGAAAACCTTTTGGCACAAAAAGTTCACTTGACAAAGCCTTGTATTGACCCTGGATATATTTAAATAAGGTAATCATATCCCGTCTTAGAAGCCTTTTTTCTAGGGAAAAAACGTTTAATTTGGTTAGTCTTTCTTCATAACTTAGCCCCTCCATTCCCCTTATTAGTTTTTCTTGCTCTTTTCTTTACTTTTTCCAGCTCTAAAATGTCCAAAATTGTGCTTCATATTCCAAATAAGGGCGTACTAGGGATTTGTGTAGTGGCAGAATTATATTTGCTTCCCTTGCTTCTATACCCTTCGTAATACATGATAATTAGTGATGTCGCGAACATAACATTTTCGGTTCGCGATCCGCGAACGCGAACCGCCGCAAATGTTTGCGAACCGGAGAACCCGGCAAACCGTCATAGACTTCAATGGGCAGGCGGATTTTGAAACCCACAGGGACTCTTTCTGGCCACAATAGTGATGGAAAAGTTGTTTTAAGGGGACTAACACCTGGACTGTGGCATGCCGGAGGGGGATCCATGTCAAAACTCCCACGGAAAATTACATAGTTGATGCAGAGTCTGGTTTTAATCCATAAAGGGCATAAATAACCTAACATCCCCCTCCATCATCATCCTCCCCTGTATCTCTTTACCCCCTCCCTCATCATCCTCCCCTGTGTCTCATTCCCCCCTTCCTCATCACCCTCCCCTGTGTCTCATCCCCCCTCCCTCATCATCCTCCCACCTCCCTCATCATCCTCCCCTGTATCTCTTTACCCCCTCCCTCATCATCCTCCCCTGTGTCTCTTCCCCCCTCCATCATCATCCTCCCCTGTGTCTCTTTCCCCCCTCCCTCATCATCCTCCCCTGTGTCTCTTTCCCCCTCCCTCATCATCCTCCCCTGTGTCTCTTTTCCCCCTCTCTCATCATCTTCCCCTGCGTCTCTTCCCCCCCTCCCTCATCATCATGCCCTGTGTCTCTTTCCCCTCTTCCTCATCACCCTCCCCTGTATCTCTTTACCCCCTCACTCATCATCCTCCCCTGTGTCTCTTCCCCCCTCCATCATCATCCTCCCCTGTGTCTCTTTCCCCCCTCCCCCATCATCTTCCCCTGTGTCTCTTCCCCACTCCCTCATCATCCTCCCCTGTGTCTCTTTCACCCCGTCCTCATCACCCTCCCCTGTATCTCTTTACCCCTTCCTCATCATCCTCCCCTGTATCTCTTTACCCCCCCCCTCATCATCCTCCCCTGTGTCTCTTCCCTCCTCCATCATCATCCTCCCCTGTGTCTCATCCCCACTCCCTCATCATCCTCTCACCTCCCTCATCATCCTCCCCTGTATCTCTTTACCCCCTCCCTCATCATCCTCCCCTGTGTCTCTTTGCCCCCTTCCTCATCATCTTCCCCTGTGTCTCTTCCCCCCCTCCCTCATCATCCTGCCCTGTGTCTCTTTCCCCCCTTCCTCGTCTGCCTGCCCTGTATCTCTTTAACCCTCCCTCATCATCCTCCCCTGTATCTCTTTGCCCCCTTCCTCATCACCCTGACCTGTATCTCTTTACCCCTCCCTGATCATCCTCCCCTGTATCTCTTTGCCCCCTTCCTCATCACCCTCCCCTGTGTCTCATCCTCCCTCCCTCATCATCCTCCCACCTCCCCCATCATCCTTCCCTGTATCTATTTACCCCCTCCCTCATCATCCTCCCCTGTGTCTGTTCCCCCCTCCCTCATCATCCTCCCCTGTGTCTGTTTCCCCCCTCCCTCATCATCCTCCCCTGTGTCTCTTCCCCCCTCCCTCATCATCCTGCCCCCTCCCTCATCATCCTCCCCCATCCCTTGATGATAAGGGGGGTAACGAAGAGACACAGGGATAAGTGTGAGGGGTGTTAAGGTAAGGGGTGTTAGGGATAAGGGTGAGGGGGTTAGGTGTTAGGGTAAGGGGTGTTAGGGATAAGGGTGAGGGGGTTAGGTGTTAGGGTGAGGGGTTTTAGGGATAAGTGTGAGGGGTGTTAGGGTGAGGCATGTTAGGAATAAGTGTGAGGGGTGTTAGGTCTTAGGGATAAGTGTGAGGGGTGTTAGGGTTAGGGTGAGGCGTGTTAGGGATAAGTGTGAGGGGTGTTAGGGTTAGGGTGAGGGGTGTTAGGGATCAGTGTGAGGGGAGTTAGGGTTAGGTGTTAGGGTAAGGGGGTTAGGGATAAGTGTGAGGGGTGTTAGGGTTAGGGTGAGGGGTGTTAGGGATAAGTGTGAGGGGTGTTAGGGTTAGGGTGAGGGGTGTTAGGGATAAGTGTGAGGGGTGTTAAGATTAGGGTGAGGGGTGTTAGGGATAAGTGTGAGGGGTGTTAGGGTTAGGTGTTAAGGTTAGGTGTTATGGATAAGTGTGAGGGGTGTTAGGGTTAGGGTAAGGGGGTTAGGGATAAGTGTGAGGGGTGTTAGGGTTCGGGTGAGGGGTGTTAGGGATAAGTGTGAGGGGTGTTAGGGTGAGGGGTGTTAGGGATAGGTGTTAGGGTGAGGGGTGTTAGGGGTTAGGGTGAGGGGTGTTAGGGATAAGTGTAAGGGGTGTTAGGGTTAGGTGTTAGGGATAAGTGTGAGGGGTATTAGGGTTAGGGTGAGGGGTGTTATGGATAAGTGTGAGGGGTGTTAGGGTTAGGGTGAGGGGTGTTAGGGATAAGTGTGATGGGTGTTAGGGATAAGTGTGAGGGTTGTTAGGGATAAGTGTGAGGGGTGTTAGGGATAAGTGTGAGGGTTGTTAGGGATAGGTGTTAGGGTGAGGGGTGTTAGGAATAAGTGTGAGGGCTGTTAGGTCTTAGGGATAAGTGTGAGGGGTGTTAGGGTTAGGGTGAGGTGTGTTAGGGATAAGTGTGAGGGGTGTTAGGGTAAGGGTGAGGGGTATTAGGGTTAGGGTGAGGGGTGTTATGGATAAGTGTGAGGGGTGTTAGGGTTAGGGTGAGCGGTGTTAGGGATAAGTGTGATGGGTGTTAGGGTTAGGGTGAGGGGTGTTAGGGATAAGTGTGAGGGGTGTTAGGATAAGTGTGAGGGGTGTTAGGGATAAGTGTGAGGGGTGTTAGGGTTAGGTGTTAGGGTTAGGTGTTATGGATAAGTGTGAGGGGTGTTAGGGTTAGGGTAAGGGGGTTAGGGATAAGTGTGAGGGGTGTTAGGGTTAGGGTGAGGGGTGTTAGGGATAAGTGTGAGGGGTGTTAGGGTAAGGGTGAGGGGTGTTAGGGATAAGTGTGAGGGGTGTTAGGGTTAGGTGTTAGGGTTAGGTGTTATGGATAAGTGTGAGGGGTGTTAGGGTTAGGGTAAGGGGGTTAGGGATAAGTGTGAGGGGTGTTAGGGATAAGTGTGAGGGGTGTTAGGGTTAGGGTGAGGGGTGTTAGGGATAAGTGTGAGGGGTGTTAGGGATAAGTGTGAGGGGTGTTAGGGATAAGTGTGAGGGTGAGGGGTGTTAGGGATAAGTGTGAGGGGTGTTAGGGTTAGGGTGAGGGGTGTTAGGGATAAGTGTGAGGGGTGTTAGGGTTAGGGTGAGGGGTGTTACGGATAAGTGTGAGGGGTGTTAGGGTGAGGGTTGTTAAGGATAGGTGTTAGGGTGAAGGGTGTTAGGGGTTAGGGTGAGGGGTGTTAGGGATAAGTGTAAGGGGTGTTAGGGTTAGGTGTTAGGGATAAGTGTGAGGGGTATTAGGGTTAGGGTGAGGGGTGTTATGGATAAGTGTGAGGGGTGTTAGGGTTAGGGTGAGCGGTGTTAGGGATAAGTGTGATGGGTGTTAGGGTTAGGGTGAGGGGTGTTAGGGATAAGTGTGAGGGGTGTTAGTGATAAGTGTGAGGGGTGTTAGGGTTAGGGTGAGGGGTGTTAGGGATAAGTGTGAAGGGTGTTAGGGATAAGTGTGAGGGGTGTTAGGGATAAGTGTGAGGGTGAGGGGTGTTAGGGATAAGTGTGAGGGGTGTTAGGGTTAGGGTGAGGGGTGTTAGGGATAAGTGTGAGGGGTGTTAGGGTTAGGGTGAGGGGTGTTAGGGATAAGTGTGAGGGGTGTTAGGGTTAATGTGAGGGTTGTTAGGGATAGGTGTTAGGGTAAGGGGTGTTAGTGATAATTGTGAGGGGTGTTAGGGTTAGGGTGAGGGGTGTTAGGGATAAGTGTAAGGGGTGTTAGGGTTAGGTGTTAGGGTTAGGTGTTAGGGATAAGTGTGAGGGGTGTTAGGGTTAGGACGAGGGGTGTTATGGATAAGTGTGAGGGGTGTTAGGGTAATGGTGAGGGGTGTTAGGGATAGGTGTTAGGGTGAGGGGTGTTAGGGATAAGTGTGAGGGGTGTTAGGGTTAGGGTGAGGGGTGTTAGGGATAATTGTAAGGGGTGTTAGGGTTAGGTGAGGGGTGTTAGGGATAAGGGTGAGGGGTGTTAGGGTTAGGTGTTAGGTTAGGTGTTAGGGATAAGTGTGAGGGGTGTTAGGGTTAGGGTGAGGGGATGAG